>JAWWLV010000018.1:3963304-4068829 GCA_035041135.1 Platyrinchus mystaceus
CGTGACCACGTGTGGATCCACTGTGTGTGTGTGTGTGTGTGTGTGTTGCCAGTTCTCTGCACAGGAGAGTGAGAGGGCTGGTGAGGGGGGCCGTGTGTGTGAGTGTGTTGTGTGTGTGTGTGTCCCTGTGTGAATGTGTGTGAGGGGGCTGGTGAGGGGGGCGCTCCCTCTGTGTGTGGATGCGTGAGGGGCTCCCTGTGTTTGCTGTGTGTGTGTGTGAGGGGGCTGGTGAGGGGGTTCCCTGTCTGAGGGGCTCCCTGTGTGCCTGGGGTGTGTGTGAGGGGTCTCCCTGTAGATCTGTGGTTGTGTGAGGGGGGCTCCCTCTCCATGGAGGAGGGTGTGTGTTGTGTGAGGGGTTCCCTCTCATGGAGGGGGTTGCGTATGAGGGGCTCCCTGTGTGCCTAGGGGTGTGTATGAGGGTCTCCCTGTCCAGGGGTGCGTGTGAGGGACCCCCTGTGTGTCCGTGGGTGTGTGTGAGGGACTCCCGGGGCTCGCTCCGTTTCCCGCCGCGGCGCCGAGCGGGTCTCGCCCCTGCCCGCGGGGCTCTGCGTGTTTTCCTCCTGTTACGCGTCTGCTCCTCGAGCACGTTTAACAACCCGGGGCTGCGCGTCTCCCCGCCATCCCTTTCCTTTCCCTTCCCCGCCATCCCTTCCTTCGCTCCCCGGGGGCGGCCGGCTGGTTCGTCCACACGGGCACAGCCGCAGCCCCCCGGCCCGCGCCCCTCCTTTGTGTCCCCCCCGAGCCCCGCGGGCAGCGCTCAGACACCGCAGCCGGGGCTGCGAGCTGCGTAGTAAACACTTGCAGGCTGGGAAAGGACTCTGCTTGCTCTCGCCGCATGGAAGGAGCTTGATCTCTGTCAATATTTAGAGGCTGTTTGCAGTAACCTGCCGTAGTGAGTGAGGAATTCCTGGAAATAAGCGCCTTGCCTTTTTATTGCCGCTTTACCGCCGAGGACGGGTTTCGCTGGCGGTGCGCGGGGTGCGGAATTACGGCGGCATCCCGCGATCTAAAGGTCACGGGCTGCTGTTCATTTTTAATTCCTTTTTTTTTTTTTTCCTAAATTATTTTGCACACTGGCCCTTTACGTTTGTGCACAGACAGAAAGGGTTTGATGGCCGGGCGGGCTGTAATCTTAAAGGTGATGTATTTTTTTTTTTTTAAGCCGCCGTGTTGCACCCAGCGCTGAGGTTAGAGCGGCGTGCGAGGCTCTTCCCGGGAAAACGTGGATCCCTGTGCCGGGGACCGGGGCTCCTCCTGCCGCGTATCCTCAGCCCATCGCCGCGGCCTCGCCCGGGAGTTGCAATAGCCCCGACTTTTGTTTTTGTGCGTTTCCAACCTGTGATTGTGTTGCAGTGCCCGCCCCTCTCGGGCGCAGGGGGAACCGAGGGGGCAGGGATGGCTGCGCTGCCATTGATTACACCGCAATCATCGCCGGATTAATCCCGGGGCTGATCGGTTTTCTTCTGGTATGTCGGGCTCACGCTGGACTGAGGATTTCTTGCATGAAATCAGCCTTCCCTTGTTTCCCGGAGTATCTCCGTGGACGGGGAGATGGTAAATGCGCCTTGGAGCCCAACCATTTTAAACACTGCTCCCTCTCCTTCAGCGTCTGCAGGAGCAGGGATGTTCCTTTACTGCATCCTGATGCTTTAATTCCTTGTGCCGTGTGTTTTTCAGCACACTCCCGGAGCTGTTGTTTTGCTGCGCGTTGTTGGAGGGAAGGAACAGAGAGATCAATTTTCTCCATTTCAAATGTAAAGAATTTAGGAGGCAGAAAGGCTTTTCTAAAAGTAGTAGTTTCAGATGGAAGAGAAGGGGAAGTTCTCTGGGTGCACCGACAGTGAGGCTCAGTACAAAAAAAAAAAAAGAGAGCAAGCAGCACATAGATGGAGTCTGTAATGCATGTTGAGTAATATTGTGTTTCATTGGGCAGCAATTGCCTGTTAACTCCTTGCAAATTAAGGCCCAGTTGAGGCTTTTGGGTTGTAGTGGCAGGGCCAGCAAGGGCTGGAGAGCTGCAGTCTGACTTCCACGAGTTGAACGTTTTGGCTAGAGCTATTTTCAAGAGGGAAGATTAATCTCTAAGTTTAAAAACAAAGCCCCTTCTTCAGGGGAGGGTTTACAAAGGATTGAGTGGTGTGGCAAAATAGTACAGGAGAGGAGGAGGAGATCTGGTGTGGCCTTAAACTGCTTAGAATTGTTTTTGTTGTCTTACCTGGTACACAGTATCTTCAAATAAAAATGCTCACCCAGCTCTGGCCATGAAATAATGCAGGAACACAAATGTTGGGATTTTAGGTTCCGGTCTTCTCAAGTGTTTGCAGTTGCCACTTAACTAAAATGAACATCCCAAATGAAATACCTCCTTCTGAAGAAGTTCTAGGCATTTAAATATGGGAAGATATGGTGAAAAGCTTGTCTTAGCTGAATACTGCCTCTAATCGATTGCCTTTGTAGTTTACAGTTTAATAGCCTTTGTTTTCACGAGTTATTGCTGAAAGAATTTTGCTGTTAGGGGGAAAAATGATCTCCAGAGCAGATGTTTTGCATCTCTTCATATTCTTCTCTCTCCCCACAATAGTGGAAGGAAGATTAATCTTAATTTTTATTTGTTTTTCATATATACTGTGTCATAGCTAAAAGGCACTTCCATTTTCGGTCAAACAAGCAAGGCATTCCTAAATAGGAATACAAAGGAGTTACAACTGGAGGGGAGAGACCCATCCCTTTAATGCTCAATTATATAAAATATGTTCGTGGTTATGTGACAGAAACCTCTTTAAAATGCAGGTAGCTTCAGTGGAGGGCTTCTGACTCAGAAAAAGGCATTAAAAATGCTGAGAATTCCCTGAGATTGTGTTAGAACAGCACAAAAAGGGAAATGAGAAGACCTTTCATTAAGACAGAGCATGTGCTGGAGTACCCGTGCATTTGATGTGTAAAGCTACAACTGTTGGAGGCTGTTTGATCCTGGGGGTGGGTTTAAGATGAGGTGTAAACACGGTGTTTTCTTCCTTTTCTACTGACGGGGGGAGGGGGGGTTTGATTTTCACCCTGTGTATATTTACGGAGAGAACATTTAGGAGGGACCGGGTTAAGCATAACAAAAATACTGGTTTTAGGTCTGATAGTACTTCAGACTGATGGGGATCTTGATGGGTCTGTTCGTGTGAGCGCCGGGCTTCTGTTTGTCCATCCAGGCTGTGTGTTGTGTTCCTGGTGTTAATAAACAGTGGCTCATGCTGATGCTTAATCTCTCTCGCAGGTTGCTTAGTTAAAGCCCTCCTGACCTGCGGGGTGTCGGCGTTACACACACCTCGCTTTTGCATCAGCGTTTTCCTGCGCGCCTGGTGGTGAGGGAATGTCCTTAGCTGGGAGTTGGATAATTCCTCCTGCGGTTGAGGTTGGGAGCAGAAAATGCCAGAGCAGGCAAGGGATTGGTGTCAGTCAGGGCTCACCGGGAAGAGGAGAGGAGGGGAGTGTTCAGGGAGTGATGGTGTCCAGGGGGAAGGAGAGTGAGCCAGGCAGTACTTGGACTTCTTTTTGATTGTGTTAGATTGGACTTGCAGAGCGTTTCCATACCAGAACTGGAGCAAAGGGCTGTGTGACTCAGAAACCGAGAGGGTTAGGAAATGGTAGTGACTTAGCTAATATCAGGCAAAATGTGTTGAGAACGGGAGGGAGCAGAGGGATGGGTGTGGAGAGAAGGTGTGTTAGAAGTTTGTGTTGAACCAACAATTGAGAGAAACGCTGTTTTTGCTTTGTGTAAAGCGAAGGAAACTTAACTTAGTTCCTAAGTATGTTGTGAGAAACAAGGAAGGGGCTGCAGAGAGCAAGACAGATCAATTAGTTTAACTTCAGATACAACAGAAGACATGATTTATTTGGTTTAAAGGGGCAATTGCTCAGGTTTGATCAACTCTTGTGTTAATTTTTGTGTCAGCTTTTCCCTGACCTGTTGTTTCTTCAAAGTAATTCTAAAGTATAGTTAAAGCACAACTCTAGTGCTGAAGTTGTTTTCATCTTGAAATACACACACAAAATCTAATGTTACAGAGCATCCATGTGATGATGTTTGAATCTGTCTTCATTGGTAAATAATTAATTTCTGTCAGTATGTGTTACCATGGGAAAAGTTGTTTCAAATCCCGTTTGATTTCTGCTAAACTGCATTTACTAAGGAAATCTTGGAGTAGAATTTTCTTTAAGCATCTAACATTTAAAATTAAATTACATTTCAGGGCTGAAACCATTAGCTTGAAAGGACAATTTCAGTTCATGTTTAACTAATGCTTCTTCTCTTTCCCAGTAATTTTTGTTTTCTTTTTACTCTGAGGTAGATTTTACCAGTGATCACTGGAACTAATATCTCAGTGAGAGCAGAAGAGGCAGTTTTGTTAAATGATTAATTATATTGTGTGTATTTTCCATCTGTGTGAATTGTGAGCTACCACAAACTTCATTGTAGAGAAGTTTGTTTATAGTCCCGAACTTTGAGAGAGAGAGAGAGGCAATAATATATGCAGGAAACCTGTTTTTCTCACACTGGATGTTAACTTTATGATCCCACACAGCAAACAACTTATCTGGCTCATCATCCGTAATGGCTCTAAAGTTCATAACTTACCAAATGTACTGAATTAAATTGTTTTTAAGAAGTTAGTGTATTTATCTGAATTATCTCCAGTTGAATTAATGAACTTCATGAGCATTGTTGCGCTTGAAAAGCTGATGACTGAGAAGCAATGGCAACTTGCTGGAAAAGTTCTGGAAACTTTGCTTTATGAAATTAAATACATTCTTACTGGGATTTTAGTGTAAAGCTTTCACATTTGGAAATGCTTTTGGATGTTATCAACTAGCAGCTGTTTTTTATTTACGTGTGAGTGTGCACACAGGAACAGGTAAACTACAGTTCACCTTTGAAAACTGTTGGGGATGCTAAATTTGTAAAAAAAGCTGCAGGTTGAGTAATTGTCTCGAGAGTCTCATAATTAAACTTGTTGCAGATTTGTAGTTTCAGTTTATTTCTGGTCTTTCTGACAAAGCTGAGCTTTTAAGGTTTCAGGGCTCTGGTGGCAATGGAACGTTGCTGCTTTTCAGGGTTTGTGTGCAGAAAGACTTCGGGAACGCAGTGATGTGTTTGAAAGGTACAAATACTGTTTTAGTATTTTGATCTATTTGACATGTATAATTTTTCTATCACTGTAAATTGTATAGACAGCTTCTTTGTGTAGGTTAGTTGGATTAGTTTTTTATGATTTATGAAAGCCACTTTAAAAAGAATAGTTTTGCTTTTTTTTTTTATTTCCTTGTACAAAAGCAGAACTCAACAAACAGTAGTTGATGAAGACACATTGGTGGTTGTTAGCCAGCCTGTCTTCTGTGTGGTTTTTTTGGGCTGCTTTTTTTCCCTCTTAGCCAAGTCATGACAGGTACAATCTGGACTGATTTCTGGAGTACTATATTTGTCTTTTTTTGTGTCCAAAACTGTCTGAGAGAAACTTTGAGGACCGGCAAAGGATTAGCAGCACTCAGTGTTCATTCATATGTTCCTGTGCTCTGCAGACAGAGCTGAACTGAGTCCTTAGCTCCAAAACAGGCTCTGGTTCCTGCTGGCAGGACTCGTTGGTTTTTCTCACTAAGTTTGATAATAGTTTGACTTATCAATTAATTAAGGAGATGCATTCTGGCACACCCAGGGTCAGCACAGGGATGTGTTGTGAAGGTTTAACTTGCCTTTATCGCTGCAAGTTTTGCTTTCTAACCTTTGCAAATGCTAAATATGAGCCGTTCCCTTAGGACATCTTTTGAGACACCAATTAACTTGCTCGGTGTTGATATCCTCCAGAAGTTGCTGTTGTGGCACAAGATTGTTGAAAATGTGCTGAAAAGCAAAATTGTTGTTTATTTACGGGTTGATTTGCATATGGCTTGTAAGCTTTAATGTAACATAATTTTATTTATTTATTAATTTTGGACCTGTACATTTCCAATTACTCTGTTTCTTTGTTGGTAAACTTGGTGGTAGGAGCAGAACAAGAATCTGTGTTTCGCTGATTCCCCAGGAAGTTTTTTGGGGAGACTGTTGCCTTTGAGCTGCCCAGGGAGAAGGGACCTCACACCCCAGTAAAGTACTGAGATCAACCCTCTAGAGGAACCAGTCCACTAAGAAGTGATTTTATAGAACGGCAAGTGTTTTGTAGCAGCACAAAGTTATGTTAGTAATAACTTGGAGCAGTAATTCCCGTTAGGATCGACGCTGCAGTGCCAGGTTGTGGTTTGTGCTGTGCTGTTGACTTCAGAAAAGCTCACATTGTACAAACAAACCTTTTAAAGCAGGAAACAGGTGAACTGCCCGTGGATGTGCTTTGCTGTCCCAGTTTGTAGATCAGGGGTGTGTGTCCTGCTGTTGTGAACCCTTGGTTTGTGAGGGTGTGTTTTGGGCAGGTCCGGTGGGTTTGTTTGCCGTGTGTTGCCAGCGAGGCACATGTTGCTGCAATAGCTGTGACCGGGCAGTGTTATCTGCAGAGCCCTTATTGGTGCCATTACCTGCTGTAAAGATAGCTCTGTTTACTTGGAAGTGTGAGCATCAACTGATCAGAACACTTTCTCTTAACAGGTGGGCTTTTTTTTGGGAGTTCTTTGCCGAACATCCCTTCTCCCTGCGGAGGGAGCAGTGTCAGGGTGTGACAACATCAGGCAGATGCAGGAAATATTAACAGGTTTTTAATGACAGAGGCAAACTTGACACGAGTGGTTTTCCCCTGCCGTTGAGTTGGTGATGGGTCATTTTTACTGAGTGATTCCAGCAGCTTTGTAGGTTTTTTTTCCTTCAGTATGAACAGTTTGCAAATTATTACACTACTCATTTAAGTGAGCTACTTACACAGTACTGTTCAAATAGTGGAGGGTTTGATTGGAGGCAGGAAAGAATTTTTTGAAGTTCAGAATGCATGAAATGAATACATGCTGAAGTAGTCGAAGATCTCTTGTACTTTATCAGAGAGCAGTCTGCTTGAATGAAAGGTACTGTACCTGCTGTTAAGTTTATAAACTTGGTTTATACAGATTACTTTTTAAATTATTCATTATGCCACGTTACAAGTATATCTGACAGGTTTAAAATAAATGGCTTGATGGTAAGAGGGAGCATGCATAAATTAGAGCTGGGATAATGTGCTCTTTGAAGTATCTCTCCCATTTGTTACTACTGGAGTACAGTAGGTAGCTGCAGCTGAGTGTGTGATTCTCAAGTACCAGAGCATCATTATCTTCAAGCTGTGGTGTAGTGGCAGTTCTTATGTAAGACAGATGAGACAAAGCAGGGAGGACCAAGGTGCATGCTTTGTTTCTAGTTACAGGCACATTTCTGCTGAAACATGGGCAGTATTTACGTGAAAACATTTCTGTAAGTACAGCAGGGGCTGCTGGTAGCTGTGGCATCACTGTTTTATTTGTTCCTTTCTGTTGGCATTGCTGGGGGTTTGTAAGGGGTGTTTTTGCAAGGTGAGGGGAGGTTTTCCCTTGTGCTCAGTGGGACCTGTGTCTGGTGTGCTCATGGATCGTGGTGCTCAGCCTGAGAAGCCTTCCTGGGATGTGTGCACGGGAAAGCTTCACAAGAGCTCAACTGTTGTGTTTGGAGAGAGTTATTGAAAGAGAATTCCAGATCTCCTGGATGAAGAAACAGCTTCCCAAAAAATAAATTGACACAGTGCTGGTTTTCCCCGATTTTGTAGACAGGCAGCTCGTTATATTTGAGAAGCAAGTTCCCAAAGGAGTTTATGGGGTAGGAAAAAAACCCCCTAATGATGTGTGATAGAGCAGTTATAAAAATGATCACAAGTTTTTCTGGAAGTGGAAGGTCATCTTATGGAGATGAATAGTTCACATCTTAAGCCTTAATCAAAGGGACACAGTCTTGTGGAGAAAAGTCTGGTGACAGCTCCTGGAAACTGTCTGTAACCAACCTTCTCCAGGAGAATTGGCTTGGGCTTGGGAAGGGCTTTATCCCTGGATCTCACTGGATTGGTTTCCTTGTTATTTGTATTGGCTTCAGTTTAGGGTTGTCTCCACATTTGGACCTTCTTTTTACTTCCCTGCTGCTCCTCTCACATTCCCTGGAGT
This sequence comes from Platyrinchus mystaceus, assembly GCA_035041135.1. Lineage (NCBI taxonomy): Eukaryota > Metazoa > Chordata > Aves > Passeriformes > Tyrannidae > Platyrinchus > Platyrinchus mystaceus. The sequence continues at coordinate 3,971,432 of JAWWLV010000018.1, forward strand.
GACTCTGAGGGAGAGTTGTCTGTACATGGAAAGGCTTCAGATTGCCCGTGGACACCTCGGGCAGGAGTGAGAGCTGGCACTGCCCGGTGGGATCGGACGTGTCTTTGCACTGCTCGGCTGATCTGAGAGGAACACTTGGCTCAAGTGGGAAGAGTTGAAATGGCACTGGAAACGCCTTGTTTGTCCTGTCCCCCCTGTGCTCTTTGCCAGGGCAGTAATTAGTTTCATTGTGGTCTTTTTTTTGCTCTCTCTCTGGGCTTTTGGAGTGTGGTGACAATTGTTTCTGTTGTCCTCCCTAGTCAAGTTTTAGGTATCCCACTGGGGATTTGATGTGTTCTCCAGAATGCTGGTGGACTTCAGTAGTGTGGGTTGTTCCTGTTAAGCTTTCAGGTGGTTCTGCCTTTCATTTAGCTGAGAACCAACTTAAGAGGGACTCAATAGGATGATGACACAAACTTCATTCACAGACCCGCTGGGGTGGAAGTGGAAGCCCACTGGAATTGTGATGGTGACTTCCACAACTGGACTTTGAGCTGTTGCTGCAGGAGCAGCAGCTTGTGATGCTGCAGTGATTGCAGCGAACATCTTTCAGTTTGTCTCTGAAGCTTTTTGTTTGGTTGGTTTTGAGATGGATGCAAATTTATTGGTCCCTTGCAGATGCCACATCTCCTGGGAAGCGTGGCCGGAATGAATGTCCAGCTGTGTTAGGAGATCCTATAAGTGACTGTTACTCTGTGTACTTTGCTGCTCTTCCTGGGACCTGAGAGCTGCAAACCAGTAGGACTTATGGCCCGTTGTGTGTGGAGGAGGGTGCCAGAGATGGAATGTGGAGGTCCTGTTTTATTGGTGTTCCCTGCAGCTCTTCCAGTGGCTACAGCCATGGTGGAGCTGGAGTCTGGGCAGTGGTCACTGTACAGAAGAGCAGAACTGGGGGTTAAGAAAAGCACATTTGTTGTTCCAGACTTGAGACTTGGCTCGGTTTGAGACTGACTTGAGCTTGCCAGGGTCCTGCCTGGGAGCGACTGAAGGTTTGGATTGTTTGTTTGTTTCCTTTTGTGTGTGTGCTAATAAAATGTTTATATTTTTGTCACATCGGAGTGGGCTGACTACGTGGACAAATATTTTTGTTGATACTGCGTCTCGACAAGAGGCACGAAAGATGTGTTTAATGTTTAAATTACGTTATGAGAGTTTCTTTTAAGATTTGAGCTTTTATATTGTTCAGTGGGTTGTGGTTCTGAAGTGGCCGATGTTATCAGTGCGGGAACAGAGGTCCCTCCGAGCGGGATCCGTTGTTATCCTGCAGAAATCAGGCACAGGGAATGCAGTGGAGTGTGTGTGTGTGTGGTGGAGGTTCTGGGCTGCAGCAGAAGCACACATGAAACGCTCATCTGTTTGTACATGGGCTGTGGAGCTCTTTGGGTAGTTCATTGTTTAAATAAACATGTTGCATTAGCTGTAGGGCTTCGGTGCCAAATGCCCACTGATGAGATGTATGAGGGTTTTGTTGTTCCCAAGCCACACTGAGAAACACAACAGCTTTATAATTCAACACGTTTGAGGAAGATTACAAAAGGAATTTGGGGTGGATCACAATCAGCACTTCAAAAGCAATAGCTTTACAGTAACTGTGCTACAACACAGCGCAGCCCATGGAAAAACACTGTCATCTTAACAGATGCAGTGTTATTTTGGAGATTCCACTGTATAAATACATGGACTGTGGTTAAACTGTGATGGCAACAGATGCAATCTCAGTTCTCGATTCTTTCATCTCTTTAATATTTAAAAATACTCCACAAAGTAAAAGAAAAAAAAAAAAACCAACATCAAGGCTGAAAACTTGCCCTCTGTAAATTGCTGGGCTGTATCTTTTGGGTCTTGTAGCACTTTGGGTACGTTGCTGCAGAGGAGACTTGGGCAGGGTAAGGCAGAGTAAATGCTCATCTCGTGAGGGAGCTGCAAGTGCTGCTACTCAGAGCTTATTGTACCATTTGCATATGAATGGAATTATTCAGCTCTACTTAAGAAATGTCAGCGAGATTGAAGTCAGAGTTGGTTAACCTGGCAAAAGATATTTCCAGTATTTTTCATGAAAGAAAGGGAAAGTATGAAGACAAGAATTACACATTCTGCTGGCTAAGCCAGCACTGTCTGAGGATTTTCTTGGTGTTCTTGCAGTTGATATCAGTGACTTCACTTTTAAATTTGTCTGCAATACGTTGCAGTGTTGGAGAGTGAGAGAGTTGGAATGTGGGAATCACATTAACGCTGCACAGTTGTGTTCACATTTGTTTTTCTTTCCAGATTTAAATACTGGTCTGAGAAATATAAATTCAGACATTCAGAGCAAGGGTCTTTTTTTTTTTTTATAATGAAGAGCAAATAAAGCATATCAAGATGTTACCAGTGCATTCACCTTTACCTATCTGCTAGTTGGGTAGAGAAGACTGAAGTTAAACACTGTAAGTGGATTTTAAAAAGGGACTGGATAATTTGTGTGAGCAACAGCACTGGTAGTCATGCTTGCTAAAATAGGGAGTGATCACATCTCGTGCTTCAGGAGCTGCCAGTGTTGAAGGGTTGGGAAGAAATGGTATTCCTCCTCCGGGTGTCTGTGTGTCCCTCCCCCTTTGTAGAACACAGAAAATGCTGCCTTTGGGGGGTGGTTCAGGGTTTGGTTTGTGCAACACTGACGTGGCTCGGGGTGCTCGTGTGACTCTGTCACCGGGTGACGGCACTTTCCCTGGGAAGCCGTGCGTTGCCAGGCGTTGGATGACTCTACTCTTAGCACAAGTATGAGGATGGGGGTGTTGGAATCAGCTGACTGATAAGGAGATAGTATATTACACTAAAAATAAACCCAGATCTTCGCAGGCAACTGTGAACGTTACCTGGTGTCACGTGCGGTTAGAACGGAACAGAAGTCCAGGTGGGTTGAGCGTGGCTTGGCCTCCCTGCAGGATGTGCTGTGACGCTTCCATAGGACTCTTCTTCCTTCAGGAGCAGCAGCTCACAGAAGTGTGCAGCTATCCAGTGTTCCTTGCTTGTTGGGTGTGTGGCCCCAGGCCTTGTTTACTGCAGTATCAGAATACTGCTGTGACCTCAGGATGGCTGTCCCTGTCACGGCGTCTCACGCCTCGAGTGCGGGTTTGACGCCCCTGCGGCTTCTCCCAGACTTGGTGACATGAGAAGAGGTGAATCCTGTTTTGTGGAGGGAGGGGCTGGGATATAATCATCATGGTAAGTGATTTTTGCAGAAGGGGTGAAGGCTCCATTTAAGATGTCTGCATACCCTGGATGGGGACGTTCCCCTCTGTTCTCCCTCTCCATCAATATTCCACCTTCCAGTGGCATCTCCTGCTCCCTGATGTCTCGATTGGCTTTGCTGGTGTCGAGCCTGGTGCCAGGAATGTGAAGCCCTCACTTGCAGGCTGTGGGTCAGTGAGATGCTGTGCACAATCATAACTGCTGAGATGCTCAGAGGGTGGAAGAGTTCTGTTTTCTTCTCACCTGATTTAGTTTTGCTGCTCATGGAAGGGCACTGTGAGAGCCTGAGGGGATGGATCATGAGGCTTTGGAACCACCTGGTGAAGATGTTGGGAATTTTGGTCCAATTTGCTCTTCACAGTTTACTTTTCCTTTAGTATGAAAGCCTCATATAATTCTCTGTGTGTCTATATATATATATGTATACACTACTGGTATATAATTGTTGTTTTTTCTTTTACTGAAATGGAGTCAATGATTTCCATAGTGACTTAAAACAGCAAGCAGGAAGAGCTTTGCTCTAAATACACAGTTTTAATCTCATTTTGCATGTTTTTAGTTGGATTTTTTTTTTAATTGACTGACAGCTGTTAGAACAATGATTCACAAACAACCTTTTCTGAAAGTACAGACCTTTTTACAAATTCATGTAAATAATCAGATGCCTTGGATGCATTTGCTCAGATCCTTAATTTTCACATTTTTAAGTGACAAAATGGCAAATGATTTATTTTCTGGTAGATTACTTCTCATTTGTGGTTGTTTTTTTTTTTTTTTTTTTTTTTTTTTTTTTTTTTTTTTTTTTTTTTGTTTTGTTTTTTTTTTTTGGATGGAAAATGGAATTCCAGTTGAAATGCAGAAGATCTGAGTTTTGAGACTTAATTAAAGTTCCAACTGTGGAGGACGGGCATGATCTAAAAAAAACCCCAAACCACCAACAGAAAAAATAGTTTGTCATTGTTTCTCAAAAGTTTAGAGCTAATAGATTGTGCCCACTGACTGTTTCACAGGTTTCCATGCAGGAGTCCTTTATAATTTGGGATTAAGTGCTTGTTGAACTGAACCATTTGAGTAAACTGAAATGAGGCTCTTGCAGAAGTAGCTGTTGAATGTAAAAGCTCTCTGAGCATTTCATCAAAGGGTGGCTCCAGGAGAGCAGTGAACTGCAAATTCACCAGTTCCAACTTTTTTTGGTGTAAATTATATGCTTACTATTTTTATTTTATTTAAATTACAGTAGGCATTTGCCCTAATATATGCTGTTACAATTTCATGTCAGATTTGTAATTAAGTTTATTTTTAGAAGAATGCATTTAAGTGGTTTATATAAAATGATTTTCTATTTTTGTAAATGAAATAATTGTTTTTTATTGACTTTTAATTTCATGCAAATGTGGGGGGATTTTTTTTGGCTTGGAGGTTGTGTAAGCAGAAAGAAATTCATGATTTGAGAGTATTTTCATGACATAAAGGACAGGAGATCCGTTGTCATTAGCTGGGGACACTGGTAGGCAGAGTTAACTCTTATTTAGGCGTGTCCAAATTGAGTGGTGGATGTTATGGGGGGGGTACAGTGGGTTGATATCATAAATTTTCTTGATTATTCTTCCTGGTTAAGCCGAGAAAGCCGCACTGTGAGTGAGTCTGGAGGCTGACAGGGGATGAGCAGGATGGTCATCGTGGCGCAATCCTGAAAGTGTCGCAATCCTGAAAACGTCCTGAAAATGTGGCAAATCTGATGGAGGAGGGAGTGTTAATTGTGTGCAAGCCAGATTTGCTATTTTTACTTTGGCCTCGCTATCGTGTCTCTTCACAGATGAATTTGAAGGCTACGGGGAGTTGAATGATGAGTCATTATTGAGTTGGGAGAATCACAATTGATCTCCATTTCCTGTTGATTCCAAAATTACTGAAGTGTGAAAGCCGAGAGTGACTGATCACTTCTTGGAGGGGAGTTTGGGGGTGGAATGTGGAAGTGACTGTGTCTGAAGTAACTCCAGGCTGCCCTGGGTGTCAGCACGGAGATGTTTGCAGTGAGAGCAGGTGTGTCCGTGGTCTGAGCCGAGTTACCTCCCAGGAATGATAATCCGCAGCAGGGTGGGGGGAAGAGGTGTCTTAAGTGGCTAATGATAGAAGCTTAAGATTAAACTTTTCATTGGTCTCCTCAGTCCTGGAGTTCTGTCTGACTGACCTGTGTTTCTGTTGCTGAGCTCAGAACATCCTACCCTGAAATCCCTTGGCTCCCAGGCCCTGTTTGGGGTGGCAGTGTCCTGTTCCCCTGCAGCACGGTGGCAGAGGGGGGGATGGAGGGACACGATGCAGAAAATTTCCCCTACCTGTTGTTGTTTGCAATTACCTTTTGATGAATGACAAATTATCTTTGTCATTCTGCAGCTTTGTTCTTTTCTTGTGATGAAAACGCTCTTTTGACAGATACTAATTAGAAACACACTGTGGTAACATGTGCAGGTAAGATTTAAAATTTCTTTCTTTCTTTGTTTCCTAGGACTTATTGTTAGCAAAACCTTTTTTTTTTTAAATTTATTTTTTGGTTAGGAGCTATTAAGTTGCATTACTAGACTCTGCCCACGTTGCATATGTGAGAGTAAATTCTGCTGAAAGGGGATTTGTTAGAAGAAGCCAAAGGGAGGATGTTCACTGTTCTGAGTTATATTAGAAACAAGCTATAAAGAAGCCTTGAAGTATCACTTTAGGAAGAGATAACTTTAGTTCCCCAGAGGAATAGGAGGAGGTGGGAGGTAAGGCTGGCCCTTCTCCTCTGTTTACTGCATCCCTCACAAAATCCTGATTTTAAGGAATTTTTCTGAGGGGTTGTTTTGAAAGGCAAAATAACAACTGTTCAGATGGTCTCTGAACCATTGAAACTCATCCTGGGTGTACAGTCTGATATGCTGTGTTAAAACAAAGACCTAAGAGAAGGAGAAATATGCTTATTCCTTGGAAAGCATGTACAGGCTTTTCCCAATGTTGCCTTATTTAGGATGGGAAGGGTGGAAAAAAGAGGTGGTCTGAGAACAGCTCGGTTTTCAAATTTGTAAACAAAAGAGGGAGGAAAAAAATTCTTGCAGGCTTCCTGACAGGGTGTGTGGTTTTCAGTCAGAAGAGCTGATTCAGATGCTCTGGCTTTTGCAAGGGAACAACTCGAGGAGTGAACTGCTCTGAGAGGGTGCAAAGAGGTTTCCTTTCCTCTAGAAGAAGTTGAGCAAACACGGAGCCCTGAGTTGCACGGTTGAAACTTGGTGAGGCGTGGAAAGGACACACCGGTTTTCAGCAAAGTATGATGTTTGTTCAGGGTGTTGTGGATTCAGGAGCAAGAGCTGCCACACGGAACAGACGCGGCTCAGTCGTGCTCAGCTTGGTGGGAGCTGCAAGAGCTGCTTCAAACGCTTAAAGCCACACCTTGATACCTTATATCTTGTCTTGTAGGATCTCTGTTGATAGGCCCCACTACAAAAGCACTTTGTTAAACACAATTAAATGTGTAATATTTTTATAATACTCGTGTTTTGGAGTAATCAATACGAGCAGTTTCCCTCTGAAAGGACAAGACGCCTGTCGTGCTGACGGAGTCGGACACGTTAGGAAGTGGTGCTTTGTATCCTCTCAAGAGCAGTGTGCTCTTGTTTTCTCTTAATCAGCAGGATGTTCTCCTGTATGTCAGATGTCTGCCTTGTTTTTGTGATCTCTATCGGGGAAGAGTGAGGTGGGGGGGGAAGATGCCAGGGAAACAGAAGAGGTTTAAAAGCTTTGTAGCAGAGAAAGCCTGCAGCCCTGCCTCTGGTTTAGTAAAATCACCACCTTAGGGTTGGACACTTTGGGTTTGTGTTTGTGCTTTAAACAATAAATAAAAGAACAACTTGCCCTTCAGAAGAACATAATGTGTGGCCTGCTGAAATACTCTGGAGCATAAGGGATGTAATTAACCCTTTTCCCCTTAGCTGGGTTGTGTTTCAGAAGGTAACTCAAGATGTCCAGCACACCCAAAATCGCTTATTTGCCGGTTCACTGAAGTAAGGATTTCTCTGAAATTGTCTGAAAATCAGAGCTCTCCTTCCTCCCATCATTGCCTTCCTCTCCTTCCCTGTTTCCTGAGCTGCAGTTTCCAAATATTTAATAGGACTAGTACTGATTGCCCTTTTTTGTGTGTTTTTTTTTAAAAACTTAAATAGCAGCCATTGAGTAGAAAAGTTTATTTCCCATCACGCTTGCCCAAGGCTATAGAGAACAGATCTTGGAAGTTCAGGCACTTGTCCAGGCTTTTCAGAGGAATTTTTAAGAGGTGCTTTTTGCTTTTGATGCAGTGAAGGAACGGGATTGACTTGAAAGGACTGACAGAACAACCTCTTCCTGTGATTCTTGAGTATTTTGCTTTACTGACCAGGTGCTCAGGTAGCACAAATCAGTTCTGAACTGTTCTCTCAGACAGCTTTGGTCTGAATCAGTGAAAATGGGCTGAAAGGAGACAGGACTTGAAATGCTTCCAATTCCCCCCCCCCCCATCTTGACTCTCCTTGAAGTATGAGAATTAATGTGAGAAAGTGTCTGTAGCTCCCACTGGGTCAAATAGAGGTTGAGATAAAAATACCTGTCTCTGTGTGTATTGTAATATTGATCGTCATGTGGTAAATAATTCCTTGGCAGCAGGATTGCCAAGTCTGATGTTTTCCACTTCATCTGTAAGTTTTTGGTGCAGTCTTGCTGCTGGCTCCGTGCTCAGACCTGCTCTCTGTGCTTTGATGGGTATCTGCTGCATTACTTCCTTCTGACCAGCCTTTCCTTTCCGATAGACTCTCATCCTTTGGGTTGGTTAAGCTGACTGGATCTGTTAGTTCAGAACTGCTCTCTTTTTGTTGTGACATTTTAATAAATTCATGGTCTCCACGAGGACCCATTTCTGTCTCTCACCTCTCCCAGCACGGGCATGCACGTCTTCACACCAAAACAAAGATTGCTACCCTGCCTCTTTTCTTGAATTTCTTTGTTTTTTATCTGTTCCATTATAAACATCTTTAAGTGGTGTTACCCAGCACAGTCATTCTTGTCACTTGGGGACCTCACCTTTTCCAAGCAGACCGGGAAGTTTTCTGTGCCCTTCACAGACCTGGGGGCGCTTTGCGAGTTCAGGACTCTCTCCGTGCCCTAAATTGCTGGTTAACTGGGGAGGAAACGAGGAGACCGAGCCCTGGTTTCTGAATGTGAAGCTGAATGAAGCTGGCATGTGGTAAAGCAAAGCACTGTCGGCTCAGATGTGTTTTCTTAACATGGAACCAACCAGCCTTGCACAAATACCGTGGTTTTCTTTCCCAGCAGCGGCGGGGCCGGCGGAGCTGTCAGGCGGCTGAGGCGAGGCCGGGGCTGTCCATCAGCTCCGCTCCCCACAGGACTTTGCCTTCAAGCTGGCAGTAGGAAAGGAGGGGTTTTTTTTTGTCCTCCTGTCCAGATCCTTTTTACCTATGCTTTTTCCCCCTCTGTTAATTTGTCCTTGTCTCTCTCAGACCTGGTTTGAGCCGTGCACCGGGGCTGTGTCCAGACACACGTGTGGCACCGCTGCCCGGGGTAGTTGTGCCCCTCGGTGCAGTTTGCGTTGGCAGCAGATGTTTGGCTGGGGTGACTCGATGTTGTTTGGGCAGGCAAATCATAACTACAGGGAGAACAACTCCTCTTTTTGGGGTGGCTGTAGTGGCACAGGGAAGATTAGATTCTTCCTTTAACTTCCAGATTGGCAGCTGGCTTTACTGTAAAACAAGTGGTGGTGGTGGGGAAGGATGTGGGGTGCTATAATTAGTTCTGGGATTGCAGAGCTGGGTGAAACCTTCCTTGTGTCTGAAGGAAACAGCCTCACCAAGGCTTTGTTGAATGCAGAGTAGTCTGGGTCCAGAGGGAGGTTTGTTTTGATGCAATCCTGCAGCCTGATTCTAAAGTCTGGTGAGCGGTTCCTGCCCATACGAGTTTCCTCCTCGTGAGGGGACGAGCAGAGTTATTCCTGCTGGTGCTCCCTGTGTTTGAGAGATGGTACCTGTTGAGCATCAGCTGGTATTTTTTTGTCTACCTTGCAAAGTGTCCGTTGTTATAATGACAAAAGAGTTTCTGAATGCAATGAAATGAAACGTCATTCAGGTTTAAGTATCTAGGAATGTATTAGTTCATGTGGTTTCTCTTGGTTCCCTTTGTCTAACTCCTTCTTTTATTTGTTGCAATGGATAAAGTTCACTGTTTAATTTTTAATCTAAGTCCTCTAAGGAAAGATTTCTTATCATAGGTTAATTATAAATATATTGTCTGTAATAATTTAAATATTAAGTAGTACACATTTGTTAAGAAACACAGAGCACTTTGCTGAAGAAACACACTTGCCCAAAAGGCTGAGGTTCCAGGTGTTCTAGTGCTAAATCACCTCTTAACAGCAGTTGCCCATTCCATAGTTCCTTCAGGGAGGATATTTTAATTTTAGTTCAGTCAACCAGGTCAAACAGTTGATAAGTTCTATTGCAGTTAGAAAAGTCTGAGCCTGAAAAGATATTGTGTGTCATGTCCCCCCTGCCCCAGATGAAAATTGATTTTTGAGAGAATGAGGTCTTTTAAGATAGTGATCTTTCAAAAAATTGTGCTTTTCAAGAATCAGGTGAGGTTAAACTTAGCACAGCATGTTTAAATCCACTTTTTCCTACTGAGTGCAACAAGTTAACTTTAAAGGTGACTTGAAAGATGTTTTTTCTGAGTTAAAATCTTATTTTGTACGTACCTCTCTGTACATATCCACTATCAAAACAACCCAAAACTTTCACTTGGATAACATCAAGGAGAGAAAAACAACCATCTTTTATGACTCCAGTTTCTTCTAATTCTCCCCTGATGATGAGCTGCCCAGTGGAAGGTGCCGTGGCCGTGTCTGGCTCACCTTTGTTAGAAATGCAGCAGCGCAACCTGTTGCATCCCAGGCTCTCCAGAAGTACCACCCAGAGGATGAGCAGTAACTCTCCTGCTTGCTCTGCCGTTCCAGTGCTCTTCTAAATACAGCTGTGACAGTAATTGCAGTTGCCAGGCAATAGAAGCCGGCACAGCCTGGCTGGTTCTGTACCCAGATTGTTCTGTTAACCAGAATGGCAGCATTGTGCATCATGCCCAGTGCTGCTGGGCAGCATCTAAAAACCATCCCCAGGGTTGTAAATCCAATGTCTCGGGCAGTATATGAGTGTAAAAGGGGCACTGTGGGCTGAAATGTCACCTGGAACTTAGAAATTTGGGAGCAAACCACTGTTGGCCCTTTTTTATTAACAAGGTGTATATTTAGGGTTTTTTATTTTATTTTTTTTTTAATTGTCACTGTTTGACAGCGAGGGTCAAATAACTGCTGATCAGAAGATCTGTGTAGATAGGCTGAAGATCCTAAACCCAGGATTGGAAGCTTTCCTTTATCTTGAGAGAAATGAAACTCCCGGAGCTCTGGGACTTGACTGTGCCTAAGGGGCTCTGGTTTTCCTGCTTAACCCTGTTTTCCTGGTAGCTTCTCTCGTGTGTGCATTAAGGGTGCTTTGTTTGTGGAGAGACTCTCCTTGACTGGTATCACAGAGCTGTTCTGTTTTCTTTTTCCGTGGTTATTGTGCTGTGATGTCTCTGAGACAATAAATACCGTGTGAATGCTGCCCTGGTGGTAGAAAGGGCATTTCCCTTGGCTGGGCTGTGTTTGTGACACTAAAAGTGAGTCTAAAGCATTTAATTGACCAGAAAAGTGAGCTCACATAAGAACTCCTCCTAGTACAGCTACTTTGGTTTATATTTGCCTTAAATTGTCTTCTGGTGCAACTGTTTTGGGTTGATAAGACCCAAACTGCTCCTTACCTTGGCTCTGGCACTAAACCCAGGTGTTTTACCTTGTATTTGGAGAGGAAGGTTCTTTTTTTCAATCCAGTTAGCTCATGGCTGGAAAGCCCCACAGCACCTGCATATATGTAATTTAATACCTTTAAAGCCCTTTTTGGGGTTTGCAGGTTGGTCATATTTTAACTGCCTTGAGAGAGCAGGTTGCAGCATGACCTGTGTGAGTAGCTGCCGTGTGAAGGGAGGGGAGGGAGGGCTCTGTGTTCTATTAAATAAAGTTTGACAGCACTGACTTTTTCTTCTGAGCAATCAGATAATCATTTCTTAACACTGTGTTAAGTCTCTGTTTGGGTGGAAATACAGGAGTGATGGAAGTCTTAGTTCAGTTTGTTAAGGCCAGGGAATGTGGGATCTCTGTGTTTCATTGCTTAAGAGCTGGTTAGCCCAGCACAGGAGGGCTCTGTGTTGCATATTGTTGAGTAATTGCATCAGACTTTTAAATTTTCTTTTGTGGATCTGTGACTTGTTATTAAATCCTTTGCTCACCATCGTGGATGCAATTGTGTGTTGTGATATTGCTCTGTCAGTTTGCTTCTAATGGAGCCTAAATGAGGTGGCCTGATTGGCCAGCCACTTTTTGAAAATAACAATTAAAAATAATCCCAAAAAACTTCAAAGAGTGGCAGGTTTCCTAGATTACTGCAGGGTGGCAACCCAGCAGGCAGCTGAGGATAGTAAAGTCTCCCTAAATGGGAGTTGCTGGGCCCAGCCACATGATGAATTTTCATCCTGAAAGGATTTGGCTGCTTATCCCAGCTACCTAAGTGTATATCCCATAGGTTCCTGTCAGCCAATTGCTGAGTCACTTGGATGTGCAGACATCTGTTTTAAAAACAAATAAATAAAATCCTGCACACAACTATTTTTTTTTTAAAGGTGGAGAAGAACAGTCCCCGGGAGAGACGATTTTTTTAAGGTCTATTGTCATCACAGATTGTGGAACATAAATTCAGTGTTATAAACAGCTTGTAATTTCAGTCTTCCCCCATTTTTGCTTTGCAGGCCTTAGAGTGAAGCTGCTGCCATTGGGTTTAAACATTATTATCATAATTAAAAAAATGTTTTACTCCCATAGTTATTGATTGTAACACGCCACCTACTCAGTTGTGTCTCAGGTATTTTGTGTGAATGGCACACTCAGTTTGTGGTGCTGTCAGGGAAGTTATAATGCAGGGTAAGAAAGTGCAGGGGTTTGAAGTCTGGGTGTCCTCCTGTGAGAAGGGAGCTCATCTTTAGGGAGTCAGGTGTTATCTGCTTTCTTCTGTGTTTTTTTTGTTGTTTACCTTTGATAATTTTCTCACAGGCTTGCAAACTTGACCGTACTTTGATGTGTTGCGGTGTGATTTATGGAATTATCCTGGAGTTACATTCAGCTGGTGCTTCAAACAGAGCACCTTGGAGGGGTTTTGAGTGTTCAGCTCCAGCCATGAGGTTCAAACAGTGGCCTTCAGTGTTTGACACATTCTGGGCATTAATGGGGGAGGATTTTGCTCTTAAGGTTGATCTTCTAGTTACCTCTTGGTCTTCTTTTCTTCTTCCTTGGCCGAGAATCTCACAAGCCTTGCCCCTCACCTGGGCACTACAGATCAGGGTTAAAAGTGTGGTGCTTCTTTTCCATGTGCTTTGGTAGCCAGGGGGTTCTGGGGTGGCCATGAGGGCTCAGCCTCTTGGAAGTTCTCTCTCCTGCAGTTTTGCCCCCGTGTCCCCACAGGGACAGTAAGGAATCCGTGCCAACAGAGCCACTCGTGCTGTGCTATTTCAGCAGGAGGAGGTAGTGGATGTGGCTTCCCAGGAAGCCCTGAGGGATGTGCTGGGTCAGTGCAGTCTTGGTCAGAGAGAATTCATTTGGGGGTGACTTGTCATGAGGACTCTTTCACGTGAGCTGGGCTAAATCCAGACCCACTTGCTCTGGTGAGTGTGCAGAGAAGGCATCAATCAGTGTTATTAGAGGGATTCAGTTCGTTTTGTTGGCTCCATTTTTGCTAAGCTGCTGTTCCTGTTGACATTCAAAGTAAAATGTTGGCAGGGAGAAAGCGAGCGAAATGAGGGACAAAAACGTGATTTATTCTGAAATTTTATTTGTGTAAACTTATGGGGAAGTTGGAGGAAGTTCATGGAAAGCGACAATGCCAGAGATATCTTTAGCCAGTGACAGCTGAAAATTGCAAGAGCAAAAAGGCAGAGACAGTTTGAGTTTTGATGTGGGTTGTAGCCCTTTTTTGTGTTATTTTTGTGAATGTTTTGTTCTGGTCAGCTTGGTAACACAGTGGCCCTTGGATTTGGAGTATATAGTTAGTAGAGTGGGAAAAGAGAAAATTAAAGTAGGATGTGTGTGTTTTTCTAAGGGCTGTGGGAGACAATGGGAACGTGTGTGGAGAAGTTGCCTTTTAAAGTATATGCACCAAATTTGACTGGCCTCTTTGTGACAGCACTTTTCCCTTCCAGATCTGGGCAAAAATAATTCTGTAGAAGGCTGATAGGAGTGATGAGTGCCATGAGGTAAATTAATGATAATAGACTATGTTTCTCAGAAATTACAACCTTCATTGCAATGCAACCTCCAGTCCCGTGAGTGTTTGGAAGATCACAGTGGTCTGGCTTTGTCCTCCAAGGCTTAACTTGTAATTAAATGGGAAAAAAAAACCCAAGGCCTCTGCCTTGGCCTTAGATATGTTATCAAGAACATTCTCAGGACTTATATTCAAATGGAAACAGTTGGTTTTTGTTTGGGTTTGAGTGTTCCCTTTCATGTTTCGAAAGCCAAAGATGGCAGCGTTGTGCCGGTGCTGGGAATACAGGAGTTGAAATTCAACTATGAACTTACTGCTTAGCAAAATCTGAAATGATTGACATTTCCTGGATAGTGGGGTGCCTTTTATCTCTTCCCCCCCCCACCCTGACAGATGTAGCTTCCTAACATCTTGGTAAATGCAAAGCAGTTTATGTGGCACATTCAGCAAAGAGAAGCAGTTCACTGGAATCGCGGTGTAGATTTAGTTCCCTCCTTGTTACTGGTTCTGACATCCCAAGAGGTAACACAGAAGCGGCTTCCCTGGGAAGAGATCTGGTGATTGATGTGACACATACAGGATAGGTGAGCTTAGAGAGTACAGAAATTTTGTGGGAGGTTGTGTAAGTACATTAAAGACACTAAAATATATATTTCATTCATAGTGTCACTACGGAGGCAAAACCAAGAGCTCAGTGGGTGGTGGAATCCTGTGTTAATGTAAAGTGTCATAAGCAATCTCTCCAACCACTGATTTCTGTGAACTCCACATTTAATTTCTTTGCAGAGTATGCAATTAAAGAATCCTGAGACTTCAGTAGTAATTTTTTTTCCCCCTGTGCCTGCAAATGGTGCAACTGTGCTGAAACTTTGCATGGGCTCGCAGGGAAATCGAGGTTGCTGAGCTGTTCCTTGTCAGTCTGTCTACCTTTGCCTTCCATGTTACTATGTGGAACTACAGGAACAAACCAGGCCTAAGCCCAGGCCTTTCTGTTCAACCATGACTGAATAACACTTAAAGCTGATTTTTCTTCAGGGCTGTGTGACAGTCCTGAGGGTGTCCTTAAAACAAGCATAATACTTAGGAGGAAGAATGAAGAGAGAAATTAAGGTCAAGTTATACTTTTCCCTGTTTATATTCTTCATAGGCATCACATTTTCAGGCTATTCCCTCTCTGTTTCCACTGATGTGTCCTTCTCTTCTGAGCAGTTATGGTCATGTAGGAAAGAGGTTCCTATTGTAAGTTTACTTCCTTTTTTCTAACCTGATTCAAACCAGTTTTTTATATAATGTGGGGATGAGGGTGCTGTCATCGGCTGGAATTGGTCTTTAACTTCCAAGTGTCTTAAAGGAATTTTTTTGGAGCCCTTGGGTTTTTACCAACATGCCAGACAACCCCTCTGTGGAGTTGATCCAGTAGGTAGTAAACATGTCAACATGCAGGCCATGATAAGTTATGCAGGTCTAAATCCACCCTGTGCCATAAACATGATCTTTGTTGTTGTGAGAGAGGGCTGGAGCTCTGGAGATGATTGCCTGAAAAAGGATGCTGCCTGCTGGGAATGTGGGATGAGGGCAGCTGGACTGCAGCCACATTCAGTAGCTGCTTTGGACCCTTTCTTTATAAGGACCTGCCATAGATTAAAACTGAAAAACACATGATGAAAAGGAAGTGGCTCTGTTGGGAATAAATAACAACACTGTGCTGATCTCCCGGAAAGACCCACAGCTCTGAGCTGACATTACTGAGGGGTGATGTGGTCAGGCCTCTTTCATTAGAGGAGTTGGGGAG
Source organism: Platyrinchus mystaceus (assembly GCA_035041135.1). NCBI lineage: Eukaryota > Metazoa > Chordata > Aves > Passeriformes > Tyrannidae > Platyrinchus > Platyrinchus mystaceus. Next base: position 3,986,903 of record JAWWLV010000018.1, read on the forward strand.
AGTGCAGTGTTCCCGTGTTCAGGAGCATCAGCTCTTTGCTGAGCAGGGAGCAGCAGGAGCTGTCTGGGAAAGCAAAGCTCTCCTTGCAGTGGAGCGTGCTCAGAAAAGCCATTATTGGCCAAGTGAGCTGTGGTGGTGTGAGCAAACCACTCTCTAAAAGTAGAACCAGCCACAATTGTTTTTTTGTATTAAGCCTTGTAGTTCCTTCTTTGTGTAGGGAATCATCCAGCACTGATGGTAACATACTGTGCTTGTTACCACTGTGCAGAATTTCAGGGTATAGAAGTTAAGCAACCTCACGGCCTGTTTTAAAAAAGAACCCTTTTGAACCTTGTGGATCACAGCCTTTATCCTCAGAATGGGTGTTACAGCCCCTGGGCAGGAAAACAGTCTGGAATCAGAACAATTTCTGCACCTTTTCAGCAACCAGTGTAAGGGGATACTCTTTATAAAATGGAAATGCTGGAGGTATCCAAGCTCCTCGTTTAAGACAAACTTTGCGTCTCTGCTGTGAAGTAAAGGAAACAATTTTCACAAAAGGAAAATCAGAAGAGGGGAAACAAAGGGAAATCAGAAGAGGGGAAACAAAGGGAAATCAGAGCATGCTGCAGGTTTACAAACCAGGAGAAAGGTGAGCGGGAGTTGACGTCGAGGTTGGTGGTGAGATGGTCGTGGCAGGTTGTCTGTCCTGATTCCCTTTCAGAGACCTGAAGGCTGCTCAGGCTGAACAGTCTCTGTTGCCAGGGAAAGCCTGACCCAGACTGGTGTTGAAAAGGCCTCAGGCTTGTGAAAGGGATGTGCTGGATTGGCTGGTGACTCAGAGCTGCCTTGGTGCTGCTTTGTCTGAGACTGGTGTTGAGAAAGCCCAGATAGTGGTGGTTGCTCCACCTTTAACTTCTGGCTGGTTGAGAGGGTATTGTGCAGTGTAGTACAGCCTTTTAATGGTATCCAAAAAAGTACAGGGTCAAAGGCAAAGCTTAAAATGTCAAGGAGTGTGTGTGGTTTTTTTTTTTAAAAAGAAAAACATAAACAGTTGTGTTTCTTTAGAACTTCTAAATGAAGTAACTTGGATGAATACAAAATTGGAAGCAAGGACTGCACCGTGATGAAATAGCTTCGTGTAGGAAATGAATCCTTATTAGAAACAGTGGCTGTGTGAACTGTCAGTGCTGCCCTGTAACACCTTAGTTAGTCATTTGTGTTCATCTGGGTAAAGAGTTCATTGCTTCTCTTCAGTATTTTACTGTATTGGGGACTGATCTTGTTAACAAATAAATATTTTTGTCTTTAAAAAACCAATTTCTGACTCAGAATTAGGTGCTTAGTTTCGAATAAGTCTGATAAATGATAGGCAGTTTGAGGAAAGGGTTGGAAATCTGTAAGCAGCTGAATGGAAACAGCATGAATCTGACTATTGGTAATTATCCTGGGTGTTTATAATCTGCCCAGAACTAGTGGGGCAGGGTAATAAACAGCTGTTGCATTTTTATTTTCTGTTAGTGAGCAAAATAAATACATCATAGTTAATTTCCAGTTCTGAACATGAAACAAAGGGCAGCTATCCCAGTCATATTAAAAAAGTTCTATAAGCTGGGATATCCAAAACTGTTAAATGGAGTATAAATGCTCTAAAGAGCATTTTCTGTGCACTTCATTGTGTCTGACAGCCCAGTTTGTATTGTAAGTCCATATAGGCTTTCTCTAAAATGGGATCCAAAGAAAACACAGCACAGCCAGATGGAAATTGGAGTTGACTTTGAGCTCTGATTAATTTGTTTTTCATATAATCCTTTTCAGGGCAGCGAGAAAAACGTGAGAAAAAGATGATGTGCTGTGGTATAATTAACTCTGGTGAACAATGTGAACTTAAAAGAGATTTCTTTTAACAAAAAAATCTGCTTTAATGGGAGCTGTTTTTCCCAAATGTCGGGATGGACCGAGATGCTTGTCCTGTTTCACGTTTGGGTCTCTGCAGTTCTCATTATATAGGGGGAGTTCTGCAAAACATAACTCACTTCATGAACTAATGAACTAATAAGTTCTTAAATCAAAACATCAGCAGCTGCTCATCTGTGATCAATTCCCAGTGTGGGACCCCCTGGACTTCATCCTTCTCCATGTTAAGGGGATGAGGTTTCATAACTGAGGCGAGTGAGTGCAAAGTTTTGCCATAAAGCTCTAGAAATGTCACTGATTTATAAAAAGCCTTAAATATCTAAAATTAAGTAACTTTCAAGCTGAAACAATCATAAAGCTAAAAGCAGTATGACTTTGAGAGCCCAGCCTCAAACAGAGACATGAGCAGATATATAATGCTTTAGTTAACGTTGCTGCCATTTCTCTTACAAATTGTTCTTTAGGGTATTGTAACTCAGCTGTTTTTAAACCCATCACTCTGGAACCTTGCCTGCAAAATGTCAGCACAAGTGCAAATTTTATTTCTTTAACAAAATAAAGGGCTTGGAGCAGTTAGGCTTTCTAAACTTTTATGGCAGGAAAATAAATTTCCCTCCTTTTGCTTTGCCGTAGCAGGAGCTGTGACGTTCACCTCGTCCTGCCAGCAGGTAGAGACAGAAACCAAAGTGGCTTCATGGGAAAAACTCTGTGTGTTCCAACTTGCCTGTTGAAAACAGGAGAAGGCCAGTGTTAGAGTGTCAGCACCCCCATGGTGTGGCTGGGCTGTGCTCTGTCCCTGGGGGTGGGTGGAGGAGGGATGGTGGCTTTGGAAGACAATTTCAGAAGTTGGAAACAAGATGTGGGGACCAACCAGCTCATTAAAGGAATTAAGTCTGGGATGAGGTTGTTTTTCCTACAGATTCAGGAGAGAGAGGCATCACTTCTGCACTAACCAGTGCATCTCTTACCAGATCTGTTGTCTTGGAGCTCTTTAAATTCCCCCTCTTCCATCTGGCTCCTAGAGCTGGGTAATACCAACCCATTCACTCTTTTTAATGCTTCCCTGAAGTTGTTCAAGCCCTGGCACACTCATTCCAGGCAGGAGCATGAGATCTCTTTTTGTAGTCAGTATGTACTCAGATGGGGATTTCCTGTCTCACTGGTCATGATGACCAAGTGTTACTGTTGGTACATTAGTTTTGTTGTTTATTCTTTCTTTTCAAAGGTCTAGGGAATGAACTTTCTTGCACATAGTTGCTTCAGTGCAGCAAGTCACATTTAATAGCCTCTGCTTTCAGCTTGAATCTTTACAGAAGGAAGATTAGGTAATAGTTTGTGTAGAAACATCTGTTTCCTAACAAAGATCTCGCCCTATTTTATTTTTTTATGTTGTCCCACTAACCAGAAAGTCCTTTAGTCTTTTAAAGACTTAGAAGTCTTTAAGTCCTTGTTGGGTATTAGAGTTGCTGTGGTTTTAGCTTGCTCATGTTCTGGATCCTTTGTTAGCTTAAGTTATTAGCCTTAGATAAGTGTTGTGGGATGGAAGGGCTGCTTTCTATTGTCAGTGCAATTTCTGAATCTCTGGACAATTTGTCTGGGTTAGAATTTAAGTTTTTTGGCTCCAGTGCTTGTTTAGACCTTTTCCTTGTCTGAGGAAAAGATGTTGTTAAAATAATTAAGCCTAGTATGCATTAAAAGAGAACCTTTCCACAAAATTGAATTGCTTGGGGTTTATTTGAGTTTTGGGTTGCTTAAATAAATTGGCTTTTTGCTTTGTTTGCTTACAAGCAACTTAGTATCTGTTATGGGGAGTCTTTTTTTCCATGTTTTCCATAGAAGGCTGGCTCTGAGGGTTTTGAAGAACGACAGCTCTCTACACTCTGTAGTTCTTTGTTTTACATCAAAGTGCCGTTTATTTGTCTAATTATTGCATTATTGGTACACACTTCTTATATCCCCTTTAGCATTGTTATACATGTCTAATATGGAAAGACCTAATATATAGATTTATTAGGGAATAATCCTTTTGGTAATTGTTTTCTTGAGAGTTCACTGAGTTCAGTCTGCTGTTTTCAAGGGGAAATTCCTCACTGTGATGTTGTGTGTTCTTGTAAATAAATTAATCCTGTGTTTCTTAGAACTCAAGAAGCCTTTTTATATGTCGGTGCCAAAATTAGTGAAACTTGGTTTACTGGAACATGCAAACAGGAATTCAGTGCATTGCTACAAGTCCAAGCACTTTGTTTTCTTCCCAGTCCCAGTGCAGGAAGTGCTGACCAGCTTTCCCTGGAGTTAGTATTGTTGCAGGACTGGTGTTCCAAGAATTAGGGGCTTGTGACCCTGGGAGGAAAGAGTGATTTGAGGCCTAAGTTGTAACTTTCTGGGAAGTGTCCCCTTTGTGTCTCAAGAGGGGTGGGGAGTAAATCAGCAGTGTAGTGACCAGGGAGGCACTTTCTGTCTCTCCTGTTTGTTTGCAGTGATGTGGCTGCAGCCCCTCTCTGCTCACACGAGCCACGATCCGATTTGAAGCAGATTGTGCAGGTGCATTTGGTTCATCTTCGTGTCCCTCAGTGCAGCTCTTGTCAACAGCAGCAGTAAACCAGCATTTCTCTGTGTGCTGCAGAGCACAGAGGGAGCTGCCATCCCCCTGCTGCTCCTGGTGGTGGTAGGTTAGATGCAGGTGTAAATCAAGCACTCGGTTTCTATTTTAACACCGCAACCTAATTAAGAAGTTAAAAATTTTCTGGCCGCCGGAACATCCCGCTCGTGTTCCAGTTTCGAAGAGGCTTGGAAATGCCTTACTTACCAACCTTTCTTTCTCCTCTTACCTTCCCAGTTTGCGGGCCAAACGTCGACATTCGCAACGATATCCATGAGCTCAAGCGCCTGGAGAACTGTACGGTGATCGAGGGCTTCCTGCAGATCCTGCTCATCTCCAAGGCGGAGGATTACCGCAACTTCCGCTTCCCGAAGCTCACCGTCATCACCGACTACCTGCTGCTGTTCCGGGTGGCAGGCCTGGAAAGCCTCAGCGATCTCTTCCCCAACCTCACCGTCATCCGGGGCAGGAACCTCTTCTACAACTACGCCCTGGTGATCTTCGAGATGACGAACCTCAAGGAGATCGGGCTGCACAACCTGAGGAACATCACGCGCGGGGCCATCCGCATCGAGAAGAACTCGGACCTGTGTTACCTCTCCACCGTGGACTGGTCTCTCATCCTCGATGCCGTGTCCAATAACTACATCGTTGGGAATAAACCTCCAAAGGAATGTGGGGACTTGTGCCCGGGAACGATGGAGGAGAAGCCGCTGTGTGAGAAGACATCCATTAACAATGAGTACAACTACCGCTGCTGGACCACCAACCACTGCCAGAAAAGTAAGATCTCAGTAGCTACTGTGTTTTTGTTACCTCTCCTTGAAGTGAAGGTTTAATTTTGTGGGTTTATTTTAAGCTCTTTAGCAACTGCAATTTTTGCTCTAGTTGTGTATAGTTAACACGAGTTACCCGCTTACCACACAAATGGATTCCTCCCCAAGCAGTAAAGGCTCATCTAACTTGATTTAAAAAGCAGAACAAAACAAATCAACAACTGTAAAACCAAAGCCCATCAAACTCCCTGTTTTCCCCATGGAAAAGATGGAAAGTGTAAGTATAGAACTAAAGCCATTCTAGCAAAGCTGGAGTCAGTTTTAGCTCCCTTGGGGACTCTGGCAGGAGGTGGCCATCGAGTGCCATCTCCTCCATGCTGGGGAACGTTCCATGTGTGCCAGAGCCATTGCTGTAATGAAGCTGTTGACTGGACTTACTCTGTCTGTTCTTTGCTTTCCTTGGATGCACCTTCTGAAATCCCTGTAATGGTAAACTCTGTACATAAGAACTTGTTTACTGACATCAGTCTGTGCAGAGTCAAAGTGTCAGTGGACATCGTGGCTCCTGGTGAAGTCACCCCTGCCTGTTTTGTACTTGCCTTTCTGATAGCAAAGTATCAGCAAAAACAAAACCTGATCTGGCTTTTTAAAAATAGAGTAAACAAGCAATAGTTTACTCAGCTAACACGATTCCGTGGAGGCTTTTTGAGTTCATCCTGGACCTTTAGGAAAGCTGAGCCCTGCAGTAGCAGGAGGGCTTCATTACAAGCAGTCATCACCGTGCCTAAATTCCACATGGCATCTTGGCCAAAGCTGCCATAATGACAGGAAGCACCACAGGGTGAGAGCAAACAGGACCAGTGTCGTTTGGGTCACCTTCAGTTGGGGGTGTTGTTTTCTCTGAAGTGGCTCATCAGCTGCTTGGGAAGCCCTCCTTGTGTTCAATTAGCACTGCAATTAAAGCAGCTCGTAGGGCAGTTTCAGTCAACACATGCCAAAAATACCTCTGGAAAAAGGCATTTGGAGTATGTGCTTTTATCAATACTTACAGGAAATAAAGTTGTTTTTTTAAACAAAGGAAAGAAAACCCCCTCAGCCTGTTACTGGGAGACCTTGTGCTTTGTCCAGGGTGAGGGGAGTGTTGTTGTGCAATGTTAGGCTTCCTCAGGCCAAATTTATGTCTTTATTAACAGACTAACTGTTGTCTGCAGAGGGTGACCAAGGTGATTCCTGTGCAGCCTCCTTGCCTTCAGTGGTTTGAATGGATGTAACCAGAGGGAACTTAATGAGACACAAGGACTTACTTGCTTTCTGTTGTGTGCTCTGGCTGTTTGGGATAGACAGAAGTAATGTGCAAAAAACCCTTTTTGGCTTCTAGGGGAATGTTAAAATAATTTGGATCCCAAATGCACACGAGAAGAAATCTGTTTAAATAAAATGAGGTCACAGTTAGACTGTGATAGCAAGACTTTGAAGGCAAGGGTGTAGATAACGTTTTGTTTCCCTATATGCTTTCATCTCCTTCGGTGGGAGATTGTGAAGAAGAAAGCAAGTATTGGAAAAGAGCCTTGAATGGCTTGTTGAGAGCTTTACACCGTGGAAAAAACAATTAGGTTTAGAGTATCTTAGGGTGCAGAGCATATAAAGAAATGATCAAGTTCTAATCAATAAAAGGAGTGAGAAAATTTGGACCTATTTTAATTTGTTGTGATAAGCCACTGACTTGGAGGAAGAGGACTTTAAATTTGCCAGCCATTCATCTAAAAAAGAAAACAACCCCAAAGTTCTCCTGTCCTGAAGGAAAACAAGGGAGGTATAAATGTGCAGTTGGTCCAAAGGAAGCTTTTTGTCTCTCCTGTTAGACTGCTTGGGTGCTTTGGCAGTGAACTCCTGATCTGGAGAGGACTCCTGCAGTACAAAATCACCCAAGACACGAGAAAGAACAGAAGCAAAGACTTGTCACTTCCTGAGTGTTTCAGTCTGCATTTCCCTACCAGCAGAGATATGACACCTCTGTTATTTTCCAGGGAATATTTTTCTAGCGTAGTATCTAATTTAACCCTGACATTCTCCTTGTGCGTCACAGTCATGTTCAGCTGAAAATGTTGTCTGTCACTCAGGGTTCCTCCATGCCTTTTTATTTTCCTTTGCTCTGGCTCTGTGGAGGAGTGTGTATTAAATCTCTCTTGTCCCTGTTTAGGTTTTACACTGGAAGATGTGGAGCTGGTGGGTAAATGCTGTGTGGGAACACTCGGTACTTTAGCCCGGCTTCTGTTTCGTTTTGCCGTGGAGTGGAAGTTGTTTTTTTCCTTCTTTCTCTCGCTCACAAACAAAGGAAGGAGCTTGTGCTTCCTTCAATATAACTTGTGCAGGAACAATGTTGAGGGAGGAGGGAGGGAAGGATATGCTGTGTTTGGCTTAGAATAATCCATGGGCACTTGTATAGAAGAGCAATCTACAAGGGAACTGTAACTTGAATTTGTTTTTTATAGTTAAGGTTGAGCACAAAGCGTCAGCGGCTTTGCTGCCAGTTTGGTTGCCCTGGTTTCTGTGTAGTGTACATTCCTTTACCTTGGAGTGCCCCAAGGCAGCAGCAATACTAGTTTGCTCTCTTTGGAGCTGCAGCACGTTGTGTTGGGCTTGGCATGCTCTCATCCCTCTGACTTGCACCTACTTTTATTTTGGTGTATCAAATACCAGCTGTACCTCCCTGGAGCTGCTGGTCCACGTTAGAAGAACCCTTCAAGATAAAAGGAGAGGGCTGAAGTTGTTTGTTTGCAGCAGCTGTTGTGCTTTGGGGCACAGGTGGAGACGGACAAGACAGAAACTGAGCGTCCAGACATACAAATAAGATTATGGCCTTCTGTGTTTTTCTGTTTTCCTGGCAGTTGTGGCTGCTGGAAAGGTTTCTGGAAGCTGCCTGCACCTTGCTCAGGGATTGGTGTGAGAACCAGAAAAACTGTACTCCTTGCAAGCCTTGTGTCTAAAGACACATTTGCTTTGCCTGTCCAGTGGTCTGCTGTAAAGAAAACTTGGGTTGTTTTCTATATTCCTCTTGCTGATGACTAAGTTTTGAGGTCTGTTCCCTTGGTCACTGGGCCTTTCCAAGCCTGCAGACACCAACTGTAAATGACACCCTTGAAAACCTGCCTGGAAGTTCAGGATCCCTTGTCCACCATAACCCTTGTGTTGTTTTTCAAGCAAGTCCAGCTAACGTTTCCTAAAACACTTTTGGGATTGCTGGGGCCATAAGAAAGGAACTGGGTAAACTCCTTATTTGGGAAAGTAATAGCAAAACTAGCAGTTAGCTGTATATGTGACTGTATATGTGTATTGTATATGTGATACCCACCCTTATGGTGTATGGGTGGGAGATTTTTGTTGTGTCTTTTAAAACTTCACCTTAACTGGAGGGATAATGGACAAATAATGAAGTTGGAGATGCTCTCTGTCAAGTGTTAGCTGAAACCCTTCCTTTCATACTCAAAGGAAGATGAGGGGTCTGGTTCTGAGGGGACACACTTAGTATCTGTGTGGAAGGGGGATACTGAGTTCAGCTGCTGCTTCTGTGTGAGGGAAGAGAGCACAGCATGGGTCCTCCCCTTGTGAGAGAGCAAATTATAGCAAATTATAGCTCCCCTATTCCCCAAAGGGGTGGAATAGCCACGTTTCCCGTAAAAGCAATGGTGGGGAGTATCTGAAGTGCACGAGGGAGCTTTAAGATTAGATTTGCCACTGGCATAAAAAAAAAAGGAGGTGTAAATTGGCCTTGTAGAGAGAACATGGGTTAGGGCCACGAGCATCAGGCACTTGGTTCAGAACGTACGAATCTGACGTGAGAAACAATAGCTCCTGCTTACAGAACAACAGGAGAAAACTTCAGCTTCCCAATGTGTGAAACTGAGGACCATGGAAAAGGCATGTGAGGATTTGGAGGCTGATGAGGAAGCAGATGGCAGCTGAGCACAAAGTGTTTTTAATGAAAATGTATCCCCGTTCCTTTCTGAATCGGTTTGACAATGGCCCGAAAAGATACCCGGTGTGTGAGGAGCGGGAGGGAGGGAATGACAGTGAGTGGGAAGAGTGGTCCATATGTGCCTTCTACTAAAATGTTTAAACATATGGAGACAGTAACATGATGTATTCTCACAAATATTCGGGATCTGCTCCTGTTTGTTTACACGGAGCTCAGCAGATAATGCAGTTGAGCGGTATCGGCTGACATGGCTCCATTGACTTGTGCTGTGCTCACAGGCTGTGCCAGCTGGGAATCTGCTCCCTGTTCATTCAGCAGAGTAGTGGGGAAAACCATGTGCTGGGCTTTTTTTTTCCTCCCCTGCTCTCCTCCTTGTTTTCCCCTCTCTGAGGAGTATTCATTGTATTCCCCTGTCCTTTAGAAACACTGAACATACGTGAACGTGAGGGGAGGGGAAGAAGTTGGGACCCAGAGATGCTGAATCAAATTACTTTTATTTTGCTTTAAATTACATTTTCATGCCTTTCCCCCCCCTCCCGTTTGCTGCTTCCTTTAAACTTTTTGTTTGTTTGTTTGTTTTTTCTTAAACCCTGAAATACAGTAGATATTGTGTATATCACAACATGCTTTAAGTTTTACTCTTTCCTAAGCAAATTAGATGTGGTATAATGTGAAGTTGGTCTATGTAACACCAAATGGACAGGTGGTTTGTTGGTTGTGCTCGGTTGGTGTGCAAACTCCCCAGCAAATAAACATCTTCTGAAAGGAATAAACAGACAAAAAAAATATAATAGTAATAATAATTGTAAAAGGCACAGTTGGTGTCACTGAGTTAGAAAAATCTGGAGCACGACACAAAAAATTTGTTAGTGTTTTCCTTCTGAATGAAGTTTTTTGCTGACTTTCGCTCCCCTCCTGAGAACTCTGCTCTCCAGCCAGAGGTTTCCCAGAATTTTTATTATGGCTGGGAGAGCGTATTTAATTAGTAAGCTGGAATGGCCACAGAGCAGTTCAGGCCAATCTGCAGTTAATTACTGTAGCAGTGGTTTATATTCTGAGAAAAGGGCTAAAATTAAACAAATGTATACTTGCCATTTTTCTTTGTTCTCTTTTGAAATGCCATAACCTGGGAAGGATGTCTTGAATCCTGCAGCCTGCACTGGGCACTGGAAACTAAGTGCTAATGTTAAATACTCGTCCTGACTTCCTGATTTCTTTTGGCATAAAGGTTTGTAGAGGACTATTTATTCTGAGAGCTCTTTAAGTCTGGGAGTTTAACTTTCCAGTATTGAGAGATGGTGCAGTGAACTTGGTTCACTGCTGACACTCTGCTACATGCTTGGGAAAAAAACTACCTAACAAACTTTGAAAAATACTTTAAAAAAATCACAAATTTTCCCCACGTTTTGGAATAAAGAATTAAAAAATAGTTTGAGGTGTTCTTCAAGGGTTTTGAAAATTCCTTCTGTATTTCCTGCTCGCAGGTAAACACACAAGTCATCTTAAGAAGACGTTGTATTTTATGCTCTCTTTGACTTGCTTTGTCTCTGTCAGTGCAGAGGTGTGTTTCTGGTCACCAAGGGATGTGTTCCCACATTCCCTGCAGTTGGAGAAATTTATTTCTTTTAGTGTTGTTTCTGATGATGGGAAGGGGTAATCTGTGGAATGATACAGTGAATGTTGCCATGATTTCAGTGGCAGTACCAGTCCCTGTAGGTGATGGGGTGTTAAATGTTGTGCCCACTTACTCTGAGTAATATAAACTCTGTTTTACACAAGAGACCATTCTGGTGGATGTGCTTGAATTGTCTCTTGCCAAGAAACCTTTTCACCACAGAAGAAAAACTGCAGAAATATAATTGGAAGTCGCTGATAGGAAACTGGAATTCCCTGGTTTCCTGGGTTGCATGTGTGTTAATGCCTCAGTTCAGTTTCCCTGATGCTGGGTGGGGAAGGGTGGGGAAGGAGAAGAGGGCCAGTCCTTCCTACAGGAAGATCCAAAAGCATCACCAGCTATCACTCTGTGTGCGTGACAACCTTCCAACGTGGAGTGCTTGGAAAGAAGTCCTGGGGTAACCTCACACTGTTTGGAGGCTCCTGGGAGAAGGGAATGACTCTGTAGCCTGAGGGGCCTGAGACTGTGGAGCAGAGGGGGAGAGGGAGCTGCTGTGTGTGATTCAGTGAGGATTTCTCAGATATTGTTTATTTATTTCAAACTTTAAAAAAAAAAAAGCTTGAAAATCTCAGTAACATCCTGAAGGTACTTGCAGAGCACTGTGTGTTAGTGATGTTTCAGAAATGTGATAATCTGGTGCTGGCTGGAGTTGGAAACAGAACACTTTTGGTTTTACTTCTGCTACACTTTGCTGTTCTTGGCAACTTCCTTTCATCCCTAAGCAGGCTGAGGGTGATGCCTTCCTTAGAGCATTTTTTGGTTTACCTTCCTGTTAAATCTGTGCAATTAGAGACACATCTAAACTTGAACCAAAGCTTTGATTAACGTCCTTAACATGGATTTCCAGGCCCCATTGATACATATTAGACAAATGTTTGATAATAGAATAGACAGTTGTATTGGATAGTTAATTAGATCTAATGTAAGGCTTTAATTTTATGATGAATTTGCAAAACAACTGGGAGCTGGGAATAGCTAGCAGTGTTATAGGGAAAATGTCAGGGAAATGTCAAGTGTAAAAGCAGAAGAAAGCTGTGTTTTTGCTGTGCTCTTGCAAATGTCTCAGGGACAAGGCAAACTCAGCCTGGCTTAGTGTTCCCTGTGGCTCTTATCCCTGCAAAGAGTCCCCCTTGGAGTGGGTCTCTGGTTTTCCTGGGCATTTCTGTTTGGACAGGTGATGCTTGTGTGGATGTCAAATGAGGGGTGAGCTTGAGCTGCAGTGTTTTTATCCTGGTGGGGGCCCTAAGATGATCTGTCCTCCATCCAGCTGTCCATTTCCGTGGAATGTGTAGAAATAACCTCTTGTGATGACTGACCTGCAGTTGGATTTGGCTGGAATAGGCTGAAGGAGGTTTGGAGGTGGGCGTGTGAGCCAAGCCACTGAACTTGCCAGCTGACTTTTCCTAGGAAGGGAAGGTAAAACTTAGGTTCCATCCTGGATAGGAATCACATTCTCTAAAAATTTTGAACAGGAAGAACCATTTTTTCCTGGTTTTCCTTCCCCAAACACACATGAATGTAGGAATGAATTGTCCTTAAGCATTTTCATAAATTGTTTTTATGTGGCAAACAAGTTTTTCAGTGTTTAACAGTCATGAAACAGCCTTTGTTTAGCCTTCCTTCCCACTAATAGTGGGATTTCCTTCTCAAGTCTGTTTATGGCTCTGAGAATTAACTTCTAATAAAAAGATGCTGGGATAATAATACGGTAACACAGATTGCTGAACTGCCTTTTCCTTCTGAGGTGAACTCAGCCCCGCTCAGTTGTGACTGTCTCTTCCTCCCCCTCCCCGGTGAAGTTTGCAGTGTTTGGAATGGAATGTGCATGTGCTCCCAGCCCAGCGCTAAAAATGAGTTAGCAGGGAGTTTGCCCACCCCGAGATGGGGAGGCTCTGAGGTGCTTTCTAAAGCTGGAAACCATCCTCTCAATTTTTTGTTTTGCTTACTGTTTCTTGCTGGGCAAAGTGAACGTGTGGTTACCTGCCCAAAGCACAGTTCTCTGTGCCCCAGCTCGTTATTGAGTGTGTCCCTGTAGGCCTGGACAGCGCAGGCGAGAATGAACTCAGCACATGACCTGAGGATCCCGCCTGGAAAGGCTGCTGGTTTTTGGAATTTGGAATTTAGTGGCTGATTTGCACGTTCAGAGGGATTCAGGAGGCAACTCAGAGTCTTCCTGGTCGCCAGTTAAAGTTCAGCTTATGCTCTGAGGTGGATCAAACTTGTGCTCTGTACACCAGTGTGACCCTCCTGATGTGTTTTTTCCTGGTTGCAGCACACTGGGTTAACTGTTCCCTCCTTCACAAACACGAAGCTGTCCAGGCTCATCTCCTCCCAGCGCACTCATCGTCCCCCCAGTAACGGCTTCTCTAACTTTTTACTCAGTTATGGGGTCTGCTTGTCTTAATTTGGGGGTTTTTTCCCCCCCATCTGATGTGTGAGGGATGTAGATGGGTGATGAAAGGTTATGGTTTTGGGAAATGATGCCATTTAGGAAGCACGTTTGAAGTGTGGAGCGCGCGGAGCGAGTCTTTTATACCAACGCGGGCCTTGGGAGGAGGAGATGTTTTTCTATGTATAGAAACTTCCCGTATAGGATGGCAAGAGGAGGTTGCAGGGGGGGGGTTGCCTGTCTCTTTAAGTGGGTTTATAATTGGCTAGGAATTTTTGTCAGCTTAGTCACTGCAGCATTCAGCGGATGAGGGAAAAAAACCACAGGCCCCAACCGTTAGGGCCCTGGATCGGCTCTGTCATCCCAAAGGAATGCATGTGAACAAAACACTTTGTGCGGTGCAACCGTTGGCCTAAACAGTATTGCATTCTTAAAGCAGGCTCTGAGTCACATGGAGCAGATGGATTGTTTCACTAAAATGGAAGTTATGTATCACTGAGCGCTCCGGTCGAGCTTTTAAGTGTGGTTCCAATAGGTCACGATGTGCGAGGGTGATGAAGGGGTGCAAAGAGGGGGGTGGGGGGGAATCAGCTCCTTGTTTTGTGGTTGAAATAGTTTCTGTGGCCTTAAAAAGGTAGGAAAGTGTTTCAGTTCGTTAATGACTGGGCTGGCACACTGGCCTCAAGGTTCTCTCTAGATTTCGGACAGGTCTTAATTCTGAGGCACTTTATTTCATGCTGCCCAAACTAATCCAAAGGAACCCCTGTTTTGGGGTGGACAAGGAGGGGAAAAAACCCCAAACTAAATCCCAAACCTGTTGGCTCTTCTCCCAATGAGACCAGCTGCTCCAGTCTTCTTCCCCACCCTGCCAGGCTTCCTTCGAGCTGAGCCATTCTCTGCAGAGCCCGGAGTACACTGATTAGTGAGGGAGTAGCTCTGTCTCCGAGGGTGCCTCTATTTGGATTTATCTCTTCCCTTTGAGGGATTTGAAGGGATCTGATAGGAGCCTTCCCAGTCTCCAGCCTTCAAAGGGTGCAGGGGAGGAGCTGTGACTTCTGGCTACACTAATTCAGAGCTGTCAATTGGGGTGGGGTTTAATTTTTTTTTTCCCCCTTCCTGTGTTGTGGGGAATCCTCTTTAAGGAGTGCTCTAGGATTTAGTGGAAAACCCGGCCTCCAGTTGGTGGATATTGACAACTGCTGTCACTTGGCAGCCTGTGGCTGGTGGGAGAGCAGCAAGTTTGGAGGTCTTAATCCGGTTATCACCAAGGCAGGTGTTTCGGAATTAGTGCCTCCCCATGTCGTATTAATTGAATCTTAAATCATTACAGCACAAAGGGGAAACATTGACTGAATTCCCTTCCATCTCTGGAGCTTTCCTGGTGAAGGCAGCACGTGAACAGGGACTCTGTGAGGGGAGATGGTTCACTTTCTAAGTGCCTGGTGAAGGGTGTTTGGCAGAATCAGAATTGACTGGTCCACGTGAAGCGCTACACGCAGAACCGAAATTGCAGTGAGTCACTGTCTGCTCTGTCTTTTGTGATCTGAGAGTCTGGGATAAAGTACTGCAGTGGGTGTTAACAGATAAAACCAGTATGCAAATCCCTAATTCAGAGATGAAGCCTTCTTCCTCTTCCACTCGCTGCAGTTGTTTGTCTGTGTGCATCCGCTCCTCTCCTGGAGAAAAGAAATTAAAATAATCAGTAATACCTTGCACCAGGAGATGAAGAGAGTGGTGGCAGGGAAAACAAATCCTGCTCCCAGCAAACCAGCTGGAGAGAGATTTTAAATTCAAGGGCTGCTTTAGGATATCAAGTGGTTTACAGAAGAATATAAGTAATTGGAATTTATCTTACAGATGAAAAAATTCATAGTCTTCCCAGGCAAAAAAATTACTCTTTTCTACCCTCAGGATGCTTCTTTGAATGGTTAGAATTGTCTGCACCTGGCAGATGATCTTTTAAGGAGAGAAGTGAAGTAGAGGTGTGAGAGGGTGTTTTTGGAGTGGGGGATGATGCAGTGGAAATTTTCCAGCTTGGCAGTGCCTGGTGACAGGTCTGGCCACTGAAGGCTGTGGTGGTCACAGATCCCCACCTCAGCTTCTTGCCTCTCAAAGGAACATTTTGCTGTGTGAACTGGCAATGCTGTTCTAAGCATGGCACTGTTTGAATCATCCTGGGATCTGTGTGTGTACCTGTCCTGTGCTGTTCATGCTCTGGGTTTTGGATACAGTGTCCATGTGCTTTCAGGTTATAAATTCAACATCATTCGTGTAGCAGCACCTGAAAACCTCAAGCTGTGGAGCTTTCTCGCTCTTCCTGTCTCCTTACTAAGTATTTATTGGAATGGTAGCCGGCCTGGGATGAGGGAGGAGGAGGAAACACTGTTGGACAACAGGGGCCTCACCCATGTCCATAAATGGTGCAGAGCCCCATGTGGATCCTGCAGGAGAGGGACCTTGTTTGCATTAAGTGGCTGCAGTGGGGTTACCTGGATGGAATTGCACAGCAAGAGGCAAAACCGTTTGCTTTTCTGTGTGTGCTGAGTGGGCTGCATGGTCTGACCTGCATGTGAGGGGCTGTCTGGACAAAGAACCTCATGAGCAAGTGCACAGCTATTTTGCAGTGTTATCCTACTCATTCTTCCAGTATCCAGGAGACCCTGGAATTGGTGCCAATCACTGTGCCATGCCTGGTTAAACACAGGAGTTAAAGAACCCCTTAAAGGACACATCCCCACCTCCAAATCTTATACTAAAGGAAAGGAGTTTCCTGCCAGCTTGTGTTCCCAGCAACAGCAGCAAGTGTGGCAGTGACTTGTCTGGTTCTCCTGCCTTCCTTTCCAGATCTCTGCCTTTGCTCTTCTCCCCTCCCAACATGGATTTGGGAATCAGGGAGCCTTCCCTTTGCCTGCCTGGCCCTTATTGCTGTTTTCTGCAGCAGCACAGAAATGATGTGCCTGTCCAGTCCATTCTGCTGCTGCTTGGTAAACTAATGAGCAGAGGCACTGCAGCTGCCAGGAGGAATTCCTTTCCAGCAGTTCTGCGAGAAAAGTCAGCAGGATTAGGGCCTGGTTCAGACTTGATTGTTCAGCATATCTGCTATGCAAACCATTTGGGTGAGGGAGAGAGCAACCAGAGTGGCAACCAACTTTGCTTGAGGCAGAAACGAGCTGTGGGAACAAGGAGGAGACTGTCTTGTCTTTATAAACCGTGGTGCTGCTTAGAGCACTTTGGTGTGTTTGACTACAGACATATATGTATATGTATTATTTTTTTTTCCTCTTCTCTGGAACAACACCCCAAGTTAGTGTCTGTCCTGGCTTAGAGGAAACAATTATTTCAAAAGCCTTTCTTAATAGCTCTCTTAATCACCTTGTGAGCTGCTCTGATGTTTTGCTGTTTGGATGTGCCTGCTCGTGCCAGATCGTGCACTGGATCTCACAGCTCTGGAGCACCTACTTAGTTATCTATCCAGGCAGGGAGCATTGGGGCCCCTCCCAAGTATTTAAAAATAGAAATAAACATCTCCTGCTCGCTCTTCCTTCCTTGATTAAATTTATAGGGTTTGTGTTGGGCTTCTTTTGGTTTGTGTGGGTGAGTGGGTGTGTCTTGTGGATGAAAAATTAATTGTGAGGGAGCTGGAGTCAAAGGAATATGTTTGTACATTAGTTTGGAAGGTGTGAGGTCTTTGGTCAGTTTGCTTTCTTGAGTCAGTTTACATGAAGGTTCTGCTTTCTGTGCTTTCAGCTTTATTTTGGGGTTATTTTTGGTTCCCAGTGACTGTGTAGTGAGGTGCTGCTGCAGTCCCAGCAGTGGGAGGGGATCTCTTGGGCCACTGCCATGAAGCATTTGAGGTATCTGGAGGGAGACCTGGAGCTGCAGGTACAGAAGGTGGATTCTGTCATGGTGCTGTTGGAAAGACATCCTGGAAGCAGGAACTTTCTAGGATATGATTGTTAAAGTGTAGTGACTGTAATACCAACAGAGGAAGAGTCTACAGGTATGATTATGTGTTCTTGAGTAAAATCAGGTGAAGGAGGTGTTCCACCCTTTTTTAATTTTCCTATTAAGTGCTTTGTTGTGCTGGTAATTTTTTCCCATTCTTGGGAAGCAGGTGTGGTTTAACCTACCCTCCCTACTGCAGTAATAAACACTGAATGTTGTGTGTAATACATGGAAAAGAAGATTAGCAGAAATAATAAAAACACCGTGTTTGTGCTGCTGCAGATGTGAGAGCTGATGGGACAGCCAGGGGCAAGTGATGAACCAGTTAAACAGGGACCAGGCACTCTGGTTTAGCAAGGCCTTCTCTTCTGAACACAGCCATGGATACAAGTTAGACTGTGATCACAAACTTGTTTGACTTTGCCTCAGTGCTCCCTGAGCCAAGCTGCCTTAATTATATGAGGGAATTGCTTCTCAAAATGACTTCCAGATAAATCATTATCTGCACTTGAATGACTCTTACATCTGTAGCAGTCTTGTCTCCAGGTGAGGAAAGTGTTCCTGAGGGTCTTTTCTGTGTGCATTTCCTTTGGAAGGCCTCTATTGACACGTTTCAGTCAGTTTTCTCACTACTTATTGCATGGGACTAGGTAAGAAAATAGTAATTGTAGAGAGAACTCTTTTGGGCCAGATGGTCTGTTTTATGGCATGGAACAGAGAAGGCTGTTTGATTTCTTACATCCTTTACTCCTGCTACTTCAGGCTATGCCTTGAGGGGACAGAGTGTTTGGTAGCTCGAGTCACAGTGGTGCAGCTCTGAGCAGCTGCAGGTGAAGCCCAGGCTGAGATGGGTTTGAGAGGCCTGTCCTCATCAAGGGAACTTGGATCAAGGAAGCATCTCCTGTTCCTGTCGTGTTCTTCCCCTCTGGACATTCTGCCAAAACAGGTTTGCAAACCAGGGCTTCTAAATTCACGCTGAGTATTTTGCTCTAAATGCATCATGGCCCATCCCAGGACAATATTGATAAAATAAAAGGCATCCTCCAATTTATTGGAAGGATTTCTGTATCTATATCAACTTTCTGGCACTGACAGAACTGTGCTGCAGCCTTGCCACTGATTTTTTTCCTACTCCTTGTGTCATAAGTGTGGGGTTTTTCCCCTGAAGCAGTGGGATCGTGTTGTAATGTAATATTTGGATTCTCATTTTAACGATTTACATGCACTATCAACACTTCCTGTGAATAAAACAAAAGAAAGATGAGATTTGGGTTTGTCAGTGAGGTACTGATTGATGTGGTCTCTCTTAAGAAGTGTTCTGGTCCAGGGCTCTGTGATGGGTGGTCTGACAGCTCCAATGGAAGGTGCCTGAAACCAGTAGTCCTGTTTGAAAATCTAGGCCAGAGGATCTTGCCAAGTGTAAACATTGTCTCATGGTGTGAAAAACAACCAAACAGTTTTGGTTCATTAATATAATTTCCTTGAAGATGGACAATGCACTTGACATGGCCGTTTATACCCAGGCTTTTATGCCATTCATGTATCTGACTGGTTTTTAAATGGGTTGGTTTAGAGCAGGCCAACCAGAAGTGGCTTTTATAATCCATAGTAGTAATTCCTAGATTCTACAGTTACACTGGATTTATTTATTTAAGCAGACACCTTATAATTAATCTTCCAGTTGGCTTTGACAGCAGTTTCATTGGGCCTTTCCATTGCTTTTTTTTTTTTACCTCCTTGGATAAGCCTGGAAGTCAGAGAGCCTTTGATTATTGCAGCTATTTCTGCAGGTAGCTGGAAAAAAATCCCTGGCTTAAATGAGGAATTGGGTTCCATTCTGTCCCTCTTGGAGCCAGAGGTGGGCAAACATAGGGATTTCACTGTGTTTCATGGCAGAAGCCCCAAAACCAACCTCTGGATCTTGGTGATCTGCCCTGGAAGCAGAGAGAGGAGGGAAAGATGCTGAATGTGTGTCCCAACGGGGAGTGATCTCCTTTCTTTCCACCTCCCCACCGACCTGGCTGGGGACAGAACACACCTGAGCTGGGTCTGGCTCGTGCTGCTGCTCCCAGATCTGTGTTTCCAGTGTCGGTCTCTTCGGTCTCTCCCTGGGTGTGACTCCCCTTGGATTCTGTGGGCACAGGAGCAGTTTCCCCCCTCCTGGGTCACGTGGCTGTAATTGGGTTTGTGGGATCTCCCCAGTCCTGTGTGTCCCCCAGGGGTTGTTGTTGTCAGACCTCATTTTACCCCCCACGCCCTTCGTCCTCTTTTGTTAATCCATGAGTTTTGGGAATGTCTGAATAGTGTTTATTGCTTTTATTGTTTGGGTGGGAAAACGGCCACGGAGCTTTGATTGTTTTATGGCAGGAGAAAGGCCTTGTGGAACCCCAGGCACTTCGTTGGTTGGTTTTTTATTATTTTTTATATTTAACCCCAACAAGGAGTGCAGAAAAGTAACCAGTAATTTAATTGTAAGCGAAGAATCTCTTGCTGGTTGTTGCCCAGGGACATGTTTTATTCGAGTCCAAAAATCAACCAGAAAATAAATTTAATTACTTTCTAATATGTCTTGTTAAAGCATGGATCAGTGTGTGCTGCAAACGAGCTCTGGAGGTTCTGGTGAGAGGGAATGCAGCCTGCAGTTTGGATGGGAGATGAAACGCTGGATGTCAGCGCTGTCTCTGATAACAATGTTGTTGAGAACAGCTCTGGCACACCAGATTCCCCGGCGTGCCTGCAGCTTGCCGTGGAAGTTAACTCGGGACTCCAGCTTGTTTTGTCATGCCTCATTTGGAAAGTTTGGATTTCAGAAGGGGGGAAATAAAGCTGCCTGCTTTTAGCATCTCAGACTACAGCGTGGAAAGCTGCAGTGGCTGATTTGAAGCTTGGGAAAGAAGCCTCACATATCTCTCTCCAAAGAATAACTGAGTTTTTATCTCGTTGTATCTTTTAAAAGCTCCATCAGATCGTTGCTATCATTAAAATATCAACAGACAAATGATGAATGTCTTGCCTTGCTTTGCTATATTTTTTTTATTGGGTTGTTTATTTTGGGTTTAGTTGTTTGGTTTTTTTTTTTTTTTTTAAGATCCTTTTCTGTCAGACAAAGCCCTTTCTCCCAGCACATTTGATGTGTATTAAATGTGTTAGTTTTAGAAAGATGCTGAGCAGTGCTCCTTATGCTCTGTATTCTCCTTTTCCTGTGGGTAAAGGGAAAAATTATTGAATAATTTACTGTGTTCCAAACAGTTTAAAACTAAATGTTTGCAGACACTTTGTGTCTCTGTTAATTTGTGTGCTAAACACTGTTGATAATGATGGGAAACACTTCAGCTGAATGTTTTCTGTGTACAGGGTTTAAATTGTAGTGACTGTCCCTGGTAAGAGAAGTAAGGTAATTTATTACTATTGCTCTCTTCTTAAAATACTTAAAATACTTAAAATAATCCCTAAACTGGTATTTTGTTCTCTATTTCAATATTTTTAAATCTTTAATTACATCACACTATTTGGGTTCTCAGTGTGTGAGTTCTGGAGGACTGTACCCACACTCTGGTAGGTGCATTGTCTGTGTGTGCCTGTGCTGCACCTCTGCTCATGGGCAGCTCTCTGAAATGGTTTGGCATTTTAAGGTGTTTTACTGGGCCTAGTTTATCTCTCTCTCCTTGCTTTATGGCACAGCCACTTAAGTTGCAGTGTCCCATCTGTCCCATAAGGAGGATAATCTTGTTTACCAGGAGCACTGTGATGCACCAATTAATGTTTGTGAGGGGTTGCAGGTACCTTTTCAATACAACATAAAAAGATGACGGGCATCTTGCTTGTAAATTTTGTTGTTAAATGCGTTTTTTGTTACTGCATAAACCTCTTTTCTTGTCCTTCCCCAGACCAGTGATGTACAGGACTATATGTTACATTCTTCAGCCTGCTGCTTCTGGAAAAGCAATCCATCTGGGTGGGAATGCTGGAGTTGTTTGGGAAGCACATGTAAAGCACATTAAGCAAAAGAGACTTCAATTCATCACCAGGGTATAAATATCCAACAGGACAACTTAGAGATTGTTCTTCCAGGGTGCTGCTTAAAGAGCTGGGGTATTGCAGAGGAAGGAAAGCAATACCTGTTATTTTTTAACTCCCTGTCTTATGTATCTACTCATATATCAAAGGCAAGAGCAAAATGCATTAAGGGCTTTTTTTAAGGGAACAGAAATAGTCTTTTTAGGTAATATCCTGATTACCTGAATCTTTATCATATCAGTTGATATTGCTCTGTCGCTCCTGGTGGAGAGGTACCTGATGGGAACCAGCTCTGCTGGCTCTGGAAAGCCTGATTTTTAAAGAAGTTTTTTAAAATGCATCTCAGCAAGAGAGGCCAATGTTACCTGTTAGCAGCTTGAATGAAGCACTGCATGAACCCCACCTCTTCCAAAGACCGAAAACAACAATTTGTTCATGGTCCAGCCCTGTTAGGAAATTGCCTCTTTACTTGTGTCTGCATTAAAACCAAGACAAATTTCAGGCTCTTTTCTCATCTCCAAGCCCAGCCTAGTAAGGCATAAAAGGTTTGCAAGCACTGTGAGTCTGGAATTGTGCAGTCAAGGTGACTGGGAAGGTGAAATCCATTATCTGCTAAAATGCTGGTGCAGGTCTGTCTTTGGGAACATGAACTGCTGCGCTGATATTTGCTAAGAAACCTGCAATGTGTGTGCATCCTGACACTGCCTCTCCTCCTAGGGAGGAGGAACAGGCATTTAAAAAATAGCATCTGACAGCCTAAAATCCCATGAAAATGAACCCTCTTTTTTGAATTTGTGGTTGAAATGTCTCAGTGTTTTTTTCACTTTTGTTTACATTGGTGTAAAAACCGTTCTCCTCCTTTAATATCTTTATGCAGCCAAGTTCAGTTATGAAGGAATAATGTATATTTGGCCTAGGAAAATAGGTCAGTGCTGTTCTTAAAGCGTGTCTGTAAGTGGTAGTTAGTGGGCAGCCTGCAGACAGCAGGAGTGACTTGGTTTTGTTGTTTGATAACCATGTCAGCCCTGGCACAGCCCTGCTGATCTGACCTCTCCTGAGGCCGCTCCAGACAGCACAAAAAAAAGCATCACTGGACATGAAATGACGAATGTGACAGATTAGTTTGGTCCAGGTATCAGTTTTGGTGCATGTTTATTATCATTTTCAAGAAGCAAAACAACACTGATGTGTCTTTTTTATGCTCAGGTCACCTGGTATCTAGGAATGTTCTGAGACTTCCAGGAGCAGGACTGTTCTTTGGGGCATTGGAGAAATTGGAAAGGTTTTCCTGTAATAAAATAAGCCTTTAGCAAGCAGAAATTTTATAGAGAGGAGATTGTTTGTTTTAAGTGGAACAATTTCCCTCAGGAATAACTGGTTTGTGGGTAGCAGACACAGAAATTTGAATGTTGTGGTGGGAGAATGTTGGAAAGACAGAGGTTTATGTACATTTTTGAGAGTGGATGTTACCAAAGTTCTTCCTGTAGGATCCTTTCTCAGGAAATAAGGCACGGCTTGGAAAGGTAAAGGTCAAGTCACCTGAAGTGAGGGAGGTTTAGATCTGCACATCTGGGAGAACATCCCCATCCTGAGGAGCTTTGGCTGTGGGATAATGCCTTTGGAGGCACAGGAGACAAGTTATGCTCATGGAGGGGAAAATGAGGTAGAAAATACTTAAATGGCCTGATGAGAATCAGGTGTCTGAGATGGGACCAGCGAAGGAGGATCACGTGCTGCTGGTCTGGTAATCCAGGGAGAAGGTTGTGCCTTCCCACCTTAGTGCCAGTGACAAGGACATGATGCTCAGTGGGAGATCCCTCCATGAATTTGCTACACCTGTGGATTTTTGAACTAAAAAGCCTCTTTTGTGCATCTGTTTTACATGTAACTACAGCCCACAGATGACGAGAAGGTGGCACAGGGTTTGTTTCTTGCTCTTTTATTCACCTGCTGGAATTGGGGACTTGCTGAAGTGTGGGTGGATAGAAAGCATTTAATTTGTTGCAACTAGAAGAAAAATGCAGTAAACTTTAATTCTAAGGAAGCTCAAGTCTTTCAGAGAAACCCTCTGGGGAGTCATCTCTGTGAAGTGCATTGACTGAGCAGCACTGGCTCGGTCAGGTTACCTTTAGAAAAACAAACATGTTTTCCAGGACCCTCGTTGTGATTCAGGATGCTTGTTTACTAAGGCTGTTTTTCCTGGGATTTGGCTCTGCTCTGTCTGGATGTAGGGCTGGGAAGCACATGGCTTTTGTGTGGCTCCTAATCCACTGTCTGAGCATCATCCTTTAGTTGAGCACAGGGAAAGCCGAGGGAAGCGGAGCCGCAGAGTTGCTCAGCCGGCAGCGTTTCTATCAGTGCATTTCTGTCCAGTGAACCCAAGCAAGGAGAGGAACAGTGGGATTTTTCTGTAGCTCAGAGATGGCAAATAGTTCTGCTCACTGTGGCTCACGGATGAGGAATCGGGTTCGCTGTCCCTGAGTTGTAGCTTGGGGTTTCCTTCTTGGCTGACACACATGGACTAAGCTCTTCATCCAGCCTGGCTGCTCTGCCAAAGTCTGGGGCTCGACAGTATTAAACTGTGACCTGCAAAAGTTTATTTAGTAATCTTTCATGTCCTTATTTTACGTAGAAGACTCTCCTGGAAATGCCCAAGGGGAAAAAAAGAGGGGTTGGAGGTGGCTGGTTGTTGAAAGCAGTCAAGTTGTAGTAAAACTGGGCCAATTCGAGAGTTACTGGCACAGTTCTGTGAATTTATTCATTACATTTGGCTTGTTTTGCTTCTTGGATGAGGTTTACATGAAAGGAAAACTCCATATCGTGTGGAAGAAATTATTTTACTATTTTAGTTGTTCCTCCTTCCTCTGATTCAGGTGGGGCAGCGTCACCATTTCCATGCGCCGCCAAGGTGAAGGTTGCAAACTTCTTTAGGCAACACTTGCAGAACTGTGTGTGAGACTATTAAATTCCCCTCATTTTCCTGCCAAAAATAGTAAACCTTGAAAAACATGCAAAGCATCCCAAAGCTTGTAAGTACCAACGTGCTGAACCACAGAGCTTTTGTGTTTTAAGTCCCATTTCAGATGCGCTGTGGGCACATTTGTGGTGTTGTCCTGCAGGCTGCCCTGGGCTGGGGCACAAAGGAGGGTCAGACCTGGAAGGGAGAACTTCAAAGGAAGCTGAAATCTCAGGAGGAACTCGACTGATTGAAATTGGGGTTCTCTTTTTAATTACCAATGCTGCAGTTTAATACCGGAGGCATCGCAGTGTTCCAAACAGGGGGTTTTTGGGCCTTCAGCAGGATCTTCCCTGCCTGGAGCAGCGCTTGGGAAAGGTGTTTTTCCCCTAGTGTTGTCCAAGCTGTGTCAGTGGTTCAGAGCACACAGCTCTGGGGTGTT
Organism: Platyrinchus mystaceus; assembly: GCA_035041135.1. Taxonomy (NCBI): domain Eukaryota; kingdom Metazoa; phylum Chordata; class Aves; order Passeriformes; family Tyrannidae; genus Platyrinchus; species Platyrinchus mystaceus. The sequence goes on from JAWWLV010000018.1 coordinate 4,011,574, forward strand.
TTCCTGGCCTTTCCATTTGATGCAGTCGTGGTGGCTCTGAGGACTGAAGTGTGAGACACCATTAATCACTCTGGGAGCAGCTGCCGCGTCGCAGTGAGTGAAAACAGCGACACTGTCGGCAAAGCGTGTGGGGATGGTTTGAAATAAAAACCACTTAATCAACATTATTTAGATCAGACGCTCTTTCTATTCAGTATTTGAGCTCTGTGCTACAGGATGATGCTCTGAGACAAGATACTTTTTTTTTTTTAAATGCAAAACTATCATCCACCCCACATAACACCCAGTGATTTAAAATTGGAGTGTGCTTTTATGTGAGGATCTTGTTAAAATTCTGCAAGAGATTACCTTTGCATGTTGCCTGATCTGAAAACCCTGAAATGCTTGATGTTGTATCTGTGAAGTTTGTTTTTTTTTTTAATTTAAAAAAGCCACTGCAAATCAAGCAAGTAAAAAAGAAAAAAAACCCCTAGCCATGGTTATTATGCATTTAAGTAGATGTGTGAATTATTTGGATTTCAGATTTCCACAAAACCAATGCATTTTTTCAGACAATTAAATATTTTACAAATTAGTCATACTTAAACTGACAATTTTTTGAAGTAACCATAAAAGCATTTACTGAGCTAAAAGAGTCTTCTGTTGCTTCAGCTCCAATCCACATTAATTTTTTCTCATTCGTCTGCGCATCGTTGCCTTGAAAATTTCTCCAACTTTGAAATGCACAAATAAGTGCCATCTTTTTAGTTGGGAGCAATTTTACTTCAAAAATTAAAAAAAAAAAATTATATTTTTTTCTACTTTGCCACACCCACCGGAGGGTAAATTCCTTCATTTTTGTGCCGGGTTGCAGTGCACTCCCAGGGAATGGTGCTCCAGCAGCTGCCTGAGTTCAGCTGCTGTTTGGGACCACACCTACGTGAGAGAGGATTTTTGGGATTGTGTTGGAAGGAAGAAAACTTCATCTGGGCATTATCTTCAGCTACAGAGTGCTGAAATAGTGAAAATTGCAACCTGTTGCTCCACTCCAATCTGCTCAGTGAGCAGCAGAGCAGTGAGGCACGAGATTAGAAATGCTCTAAAAGTAAGGTTTGAGTTGCTGAGAGTGAAGATGTGTCATGTTGTGTCTCTGTTTGGAGAGCCACGACCTAATCTTATTTATAAGTATCAAAGAAGGGAAAAACACCTTCCTTGTGTGGGCCACATCAGCACCTGCAAAAAGGTGGCACTTGTTTCCTTTAAAACAGAACAGTCTGCGTGAAAAGCCTGACTGGTGGCACTGGGGGGTGATTTAGGTTCTTGCTGACATATTTCCCCACTGGAGTAGGTTTGAAACAGTACTGGAAATACTTCAGGCCTGGGACTGCTGACTTGGGTATGAAGTGAAGGCCATACTGGCATTGTTACCTCCCTGTTGGAGCTGATTTTCCTCCCCGTGGCTGGGCAGCAGGACATGAGCTGGGATGGATTTCCCATCTGTTGTGCAGAGTCAGGCTGACACCCCGAAAATCCTTCAGCTGTTACCACTGTGAGGAAAACCTTCAGGTGGTGGGGAAGTGAAAACCTGTGGAGTCAGAAATAAGTCTCGGTGAGTGGGTGGGGTTTCTGTTTGTGTTTGATTTTTTTTTTTTTTTTGAGCTTTTTGTTTTGTTTTTCTCCCCTTTAGGTCCCAGTTTGAATTCTCGGCATCTCATCTGAAGTGGAGCCCCAGTTGTTAATGATGATGGAAAAGGGGTGGTTGTTCAGAGGGGTGGAGGGTTGGAAGAACACCTGAGGCTCCCCAGTAGCATCTGGGCATCTAAGAATTGTTTGAGGGTTACTGCAGTGGCCATCAAGTTGATATTTCATAGGTATTAAAGGAAGGATATCCTGAAGATGCCAGCCATCAATCCCAAGCACAACTGTGCTTCTCTTCTTTTTATTTATTTTTATTTTTATTTTATTTTTATTTTTCTTCCCAGTAGCTTGGGATGCTTCCTTCCCCTGCACCACCCTCTGTGCCAGTACAATTGTTTATGGACTCGAGCAGGGACTGGGAGCAGAGAACTCCATCGGGGTTAAAAATAACTTGGTCCCAAAAAATAAACTGTATTTTTAACCTGGATCAAGTTTCCTGCTCCAGAACACTGTGCAGCCCTGCAAACACTTCCAGTGACACAAGTGTGGAGGTGCTGCAGGGCTCCTGGGGCAACTGAGGCACTTTAAGCCAGGGTTTGTGTTATATCCCAGGTGCAACAGGCCTGCAGTGGTGGGATGTGTTCTGTGGGTGTTTGGGCCCTTTTTGGGGGCTGAGTGTTCTGTTAATGAAGTCACATGTTTTGTATTGTCATTTAACCAACCAGGCACAGTTTTCAGCAATAATAATAGTAAAAAAAAAAAAATCCTTGTCTTTAATAGTGAAGCGTTTTAGTGGAATGGCTCAGGGAGCATCTGATGTGTGACAGGAGAGAGAAATGGGAAATTCTGGAGACCCAGAAAGTGTAGTTGAGTTCTCCAGGGTGCTTGGTGGGTCTCTGCTGCAAAGGTGGATGGTGTTGAAGGCCTGTCACGTGGGGACAGAATTCCATACCTTTTAGAGATGTCCAAGGGCTGCCAGTGATCCGTTTGTCACTCAGGGAGACCTTTGGAGTCCGTGCATGTCATCCACTTGATGGGATGTGCCAGTTCACGAGGTGTCTGTCTATTGTCTCCTGCCACCCACCCTCGGTGGCCTCTTCCTCACATGTCTTCCACTGCCTAGAAAAACGTGTGTTGAGCCATCTTCCAGTCCCAGCAGTGTCACAGATACAATCCAGGTCTGCTGGACCCGCTTTTAGCAGGTCAAAATTGGAATCTTTGTGAAGCAAAAATACCTCATTTTCAATTCCAGCAAAGAGCAAAGCCCTGGGTACCTTACACTTGGAAAAAAATGACCATGGGGTTGCTGAGGAGGGAGGGAGCACATCCTGCCTTTCCTGTGTGAAGCTGCCAGCAGGCTCAGTCTCCTCTGGAATGTGGAGCTGAATTTCAGGCCTCGCTGGTACAGCTTAAATCAGTGTTCTGTTCTGGGCTGTGGGGAGGAGGGTGGAGGGGCATCCCCTGGGCCTGGGGATTTTGGTCCTGACAGTGCATCTGGTTGAGACAGCTGAGTCTGCCCTGGGTCAGTGTTCTGCCCTCCTGGGACTTGGCTTCTGCCTGAGTATCAGGATTGGGAGCTGAGTGTGGAGAAGTGAGGATCATCTCCAAACTGAGCCATCAGCATTCTGGGAACAGTGGATCCATTTATGGTCTGGGGTTGGGGGGAAAGTTGGTGTATGTGGGTTTGTTGTTGTTTGTTTTCATTCTGTAGGATGTGATTTAAAAGTGTTAGAAAATGGAGTGAAACCACCTTCCTTTTTTTTTCTTTTTCTTCCTTGCACTTCAGAAAACTCCTCTGGCATTGTGACTCTATTTTGTTTAATTAGGGATCTAGCAGTGGGAATGCCATCATTCCTATTATGGCAGATACTACATCTGCTTCCTGTGTGTTATCAGGCGTGTTTTTAGGTCTGGGTTACAATCTGCAGAGCTCTTGTGGAACTGGCCCTGGTTATTTCAGAGGCAGTTCCAGTCTGTGGTCTGGAATAACACCGTAATCAGGGGCTCCAAGTGCACAGGGCTTCAAGTGATACTATCTGGGGGTGATGAGGAGCCTTCCTGGCAGCACTTAGCCTGGAACTCTGTTTTGTGTGATATCAGCCCGAGCCTGGAATTCTCTGGTTTTAGGGTGAGACATGAGAGGATGTGTTTGACCCAAGGTTTATCTGTGGTGGCAGCAAGGAGGGTGCTGCAAGTCAGGGGACTTTGTAAGAGAGAAAGATATGCAGATCATCCAATTCTTCAGGGGGTTAATTTGTTTTGCATAGTTATCATGTTTTTCTATGTCTGATCATTTTTTTTCCCATCTTGTAAAGGAATATCTTCTATTTTACTATAGTCAAAGTTATCTGTTTTCTTGGCTGTGTCACGGGCATAAGTTTAAAGAGTCCCTGGTGAGAAGCACCAAAGTATTTTCTGGCTTGGGAGATGTGATTTTCAGAGATACCCCAGTTTCACCCTTCCTTCTGGTTTGTTAGGTGAGAATAAATAAATTCCAATTCCTGAAAATTCTCATGTATGAAAAATCCCAGCTGTCTGTGGATGTCTGAATGAAAACGTGTTGGATGTTGGACACTCGGATGTTTGACAAGAGACTTCAGAGTGGCAGCAGTGGAGGAGGTGGGGAGAGAAATGTTTGTTTGAAGATCAGTGCACCCTGGAGAAGAAATTTATTATGATAGTATCAGAGTAAATAAAGTCCTCCTTTGGTGTAGTTTTGTTTGTGTCTTTCTAATTAGCATGATTCCTTGGGGACTGCTGGAGATTGGCCTGTGTGGGTTTGTGATAAGGATGCACAAGGAATTTTTTTTGGTATTTTGTTCTAAGCAGTTTTTTTTTATTTTTCCCCTTTCTTTACAACTGCTGTATGTGACACTTTGGTTACCAGTAACAAAGGAGAGAATTCCTTCTTAATCATTCTGTTCTGAGTGTGGGGGGAATTATCCCAGGTTTAGTGTTCATGGTGCTACATCTGCTGTAAAAAGAGGAAAGGCAGTAAATACAAACCCGAGTTGTGAGTTCCATTTTCTTTGTCCTGCATCTCTGAGGTCAGCACGGGCTTGCCCTGTCACAGCAACGGGACCAGCCAGACCTCCTCAGTTGTGGCAGCTATTTTATGGGAGGAGAAGCACATTTAATGTCAGGAATTGAGGGTAATTGGCATTGCAGATGGAAGGCACGGTGCCCTGATAAATGTTAATTTTTACTTATGAATAAGGCCATAATCTGTGGACTTTGGGGATGTTTTGAGGGTACAGTGTGTTCAGAAATGTGTGACACTGTTTCGTGCAGCGGTTTCTTCCCCTCGATTGGCTTCCCCTGCTGACCGTGGCCTTTCCCTGCTGTGCATGAACCTTTCACCTCCCCCGGAGTCACCAGGACTGAGAAGCTCCTCTGAATGTTGCCAAGGCAGACAAGGACTGCCCAAGGCACTGAGCTGATCCTGTGCACCACAACTCCCGATTCCAGGCACAGGGGACGTGGAACATCCTTCCTGGGAGCGCACGGAGCTGCCCGCATGGCAGGCAGGGAAGGTGGGGGAGGACACGGGCAAGGCTTTGTCTGTGTGCCCAGTGCCATCTGCCACCATGCCAACCTTGCTGCCAGTCCTGCCTGCTCCAGGGCTGCCTGTCCTGCCTGCTCCAGGGCTGCCAGTCCTGCCTGCTCCAGGGCTGCCAGTCCTGCCTGCTCCAGGGCTGCCAGTCCTGCCTGCTCCAGGGCTGCCTGTCCTTCCCCAGCCTGGATTTCCAGGGTTGGGCTGTGCACCAGTTAATCTGCCGGTGTATTCTGATGACGAACTGAAGCAAATTGCTTTCCCACTCGTGCGTTTTTACAGACAGAGGAGTAGTTTTTCCACGTAATTCCATGAATTATTGATTGCTCTGGGCTTCCTTTCCATCTCAGACCCTGCAGAGGTAGAGATGTCCCTGCTCTGCAGCATCCCTGGGATCTGCATGGCAGGGAAGGTACTCCAGCAAGCTCACTGTTAGAGTGAACTACCAGTGAGGGAGCAGAAGCCCCGTCAGACACAGGGGCAGTTTAGCCCCGATAATCACCACTTCAAAAAGTGTCTGTGGTTGGCAGCAGATCTGCAGTAACTCGGGTCACTGTGACATTCTTTTACCTTGAAGAAAAGCAGCGTGGTTGGAGAGCTGTGTTCTCTTGTCCCCACCCCGGGGACTTTAGATTGCAATAAGAAAAGCTTTCTTATTTTTTCTTGCATTTTTCACTGATTATAAAGGGATGGGGGGGGAAAAGAGGTCACGTGGTGTTGTCATTATGTGCTTTGCTTAGAAAATAGGGTGTTGCAGTTTACCTGGCCAGCAGGGCTTAGAGCAGGAACACATGGAATTTTGTGTCTCGGAGCAGGCAGTGAGCCTGTGTGTGCTGCTCTGCTGTGCAACATCCCCCTGTCATCTGTGACCCGAGCCTGGGGGTGTTCTCCTGTTTACAACAACTGAGCACTGCTTTCTTGCACGACTCCCCTGCCTGTAGGACACTGCAGTGGTTCTTTTCTCTCTTGTACAGAAACGCTCTGGGGCTCTGTAGCGTGTGGGGGCTGCAGGTCACTCTCTGTGCAAATGCCTGGGTGTTGATGGAGAGGCTGTAGAAGTACCCACAGTGTTGCTGCTGCTCTAATCCTGCCCTTGAAAGCAAGAATGTTGATGGAATCTCGGTCTTATTCTTTAGGTCTTGCATTCCTCAGTAAATAACAGGATTTGACTGTAAAATACCATTTGGGGTTGGAGTAAGGAAATGCATGAGAGGCCCAAATGCAGAGTCGGATGATCTCGTTCTGTGCCTTCTGAGCAGGGAGAAGAGGCTGTGGAGTCAGTTTGTGGAGTTGTACTTTAGCTCCTTGATAAAGTGCCTGAAATTTATATTGTCTTCCCTCTGGAAAAGAAACACCCCTCTGTCCTTACTCTTTTCTTGCAGAATTAAAGGAGGTAAATCTGGGATTTTTATCCGCTGAGGTGGATGCTCAGTGTTGTGCAGCCTAATGTTCTGTAACAAAACATGCTGAGGTTGATCCTTTCTCCTCTCTGACAGTAACGAGGGGGGTTGACTTGAGGCAGGAAGCATCTTCCCATCCTTCCCTGATAATCTAGTCAGCTCAGAAAAGCTTAATCAATGTGGCCTGGTTAGAAATGTTTATGTGTGCAGCAGGGAAGAACTGCAGCACTTATCACCCCTCCTGTTTTTCCTGTCTCCAGGAGCTTAAAACTGTCACTCCTCAGAAATTCCTCACGCTGCAAATCCCCATTTCTCTTGAGTGCTCATGTTTCCTAAATGACCCTTATCTGTAGTGACAGGGCTTTAGTGACCAGTCGATCTGGAGCTGGGTGGCCACTCTCTCTTATCTTGCCACATTGACTTTATTTTGAGAGCAAATTCTGCTGGTCATAAATGGAAATTACTGCAGTTCTTGCTGACTCTCTGGCTGTTTGAATCCTGCTTAGGAGCTGGATAACAGTTTTTAGATAAGAACCCTTAAAAAAAAAAAAAGTAAAAAAATGTTTGGGCCTTTGAGACTGTGCCTTTCTGATGGTTGAATGTGGAAGCAGTAAAAACAGCTCTGCCATTACCAGCAGCATAAATTGCAGCAGATCCAGTGGTGGCTGTGCTGACTTGGACTGTGTTGGTCAGTGCAGAGGGTACAGTCAACTGGTGCTGGTGTCATTCTGGCAGCTTTGTTCACCATTTCCCTTTTATCACACAAAATTCCAAAACCAAGACATTTCTGTTTTTTTTTCCAGTTGATTGATTTAATAGAACAGGTAGAAGCTTAGTGGAGGATGTCCAGCCCGTAATGTCAGGCACCAAGGCCTCGCTGTCCTGCAGCTGGCATTGAAAGGCACCTGGCTGTGTATGAGCACAAGCTTAAAACTCTGTGCCGTGGTCTTCAGGAGAGTCCAGCAAGTGCAGTTACTCCATAAATGCCTTTTGGTAGCTCAGGACCCTCTTTAGCCTCCGTTTCTGTGTTGTCCTACCACAGTAAAATCTCCTGGAGCAGCCCAGTAAGTAGTTGCAGACAGGAAACATCTAACTGAGGAGAGTGTTACTGGCTCTTGCAGGGACCTCAGTGATACCATTTTTCTCTATCTTAATGAAGCATTACAGTTAGTTTACATAGTGATAAATATAATAATTATTGTAGCAATGGCTGGGTGCCCAAGATGCTTAGAAAGCTGAACATGAAATCTTTTTAATGGCATCATAATGGTCTTTGTAAGTGTTACAGATTTCCTAGCGTTACGTGTAATAAATAATGCACATTATTTTCTGGTGGACTTGTACAACTCTGTGTACACACAGAAAAGACCTTATCTTGAGAAACTGGTTTTTTTCTGTGGCAGCTTTCTCTGGTCAGTGTTCTGCACAAGTTAAACTTCTACTACACTGGGCTTGAGGGGGAGCCAGTGAGTGTTTGTGGAAGTGGGGGGAGATGAGATGGGAAAACACAGTAGGCTTTGGAGAGCAGGTTGTGTGTTTCACTCTCTTCGTGCATTAATTTCTGATTTGTAAATAATACATTTCACAGGAACACCCAACCTTAGCACAGTATGGCTTCCTTCCCTTCTCCCTCTTAAATCTCTCAAAGGAAACAATCTGTAGCCAGTGTGAGATGCTTGTTTGTGGATTCTGCTTCACTTGGCAAACCCTGACTCTTTTCACTTTGGGTCCCATTCCTGGCAAGGGTCAACCGTGTAACTACAGAAATCAGCAGGAAGCTGTTGGACCAGGATGCATCAGGGCAGAGAAAAGCTGTTTGTGTTTTTTTCCTTTGGTTCTTCTGGCAGATTTGAATAAAAAGTATATGCAAGAGTGTCAGGCCCTTGAATTTTTAATATTAAAGTGTACTCCTTCCTCATATTTAAAGTTCTCTGCTGGGAGTGTCTGCACCACAACAATTTCTTGAAGATGAACCATGAACTTTCAGAATCAGTGCTGAGCCCTCTATGGTCCCACCTACCCTTATGTTTAAGGAGCACAGTTTCCAGCACCTCCACATTTTTAGGATGTGTGAGTCAAGAGTTAACAGTGAAACCATCGGTGTCTGAGCAGAATAAAATACTGCATCCATGGCAACTACAAATGAGACAATATTAAAATCAGTGATTTTAAAAAAATACCATATTTGTAGCGTTCTGTGGAAAGCAAAAGGGGGACAAGTAATAAGATGAGAAAATATTTATATCTCTGGCGACTTTCGGAGCCGTGGTTTCTTTATTACTTTGACCAATCTCAGTAATTTGGATTATTACTTGTAAAGAGCACAGTATCAGAAGTGTCTGGCATGGTGGTGGTGTGCAGATCACTGCTTGATGAAACTCAGTATTAGAGACTTATTTTTACTGTGATTTTGATGCTTTGACAGGAAAGAGAATGAAAGAGATGAGAGAAAAAGGGTGGGTAGTTGATAAAATATATAGCCTTTTCCTTTAGGAGTACAACGTGATCTGTCTCTCAGAGGGAGGTTTTGAAGTCTCCATTCCTGTGAGTTCAGGCAGAACTAAGAAGGGTCTTTTAAAATTCTGGTTTCATTATGAACAGGGGCTTCAGGATATCTCCCCAGCTGCACCTGCAGCTGAGGCACAGGACTCACCTGCCATCTGTTCCAGTGCACAGCATTCCCTTTCTGTAGGCCCAGGGCAACCTTCTAAGTGTGAAGAGTTGTGACATTCCTTGGGGAGCTCCCACAAACTCAGCACTGCTGTCCTTGGATGTCCCGTGCTCTGTGCAGGGAGGTTTGGGGGATGTTTGCAGGCACCTTCACTTCGTGTATTTGAAAAGAAATACAGCACGCTCACAAGTTTAAATGTCTTTATATCATGGGCAGGGTGATTAATCTGGTGAATCTTTTGTATTTTAATTACCCTCTCTCACTCCTAAGACCAGCAGTTTGCAGGGCTGAGCAGTTCCAGGCTGGTTGTCATCGATCATGTCTGATGGTACTGTTTTAATTGCTGCTTTTACTTCATTTCCGGTCTCAACCAGAGACTCCTCTGGTCACCCACAATGCCCAGATGCTGTTCAGCTGCAGTGGTCAATATGTTGGAATACTGTGGTGGATGTGGAGGTCTCCTGTCTTTTCCCAGTGACTGGAAATGGTGGTTGTGTGTTCAGTCATGTCATGCCAAGAGCTGTTCCAGACTGAGCTCTTTCCTCCTCCATGCAACGAGAAATAAATGGCTTTGCTTTGCCCTTTTGGACAGCAGGCTGATGTGCTGGAAGATGTTGCCAATACCTCTTTTTCCTAATGGTTAAAAAAAACCCCATTAAATGTGCTGGCTTGGTGGAATCATCAGTGAGCTCCTTCTCACCATGTGAAGCGTTTCCTGGTTTCGCTCCCTTGGCCACTGGGCTGGTGGAACACGAGGCACTGAGGGTTCTGCCTCAGGCTGGTGCACGGGGAAAAAATCCACTTTGAGAAGGAGACACAAAGTCTCCCTGGCTGTGGAAAGCCAATTAGTGTGGGGCTGTGCAGTGTCAGAGCTAGCCTTGGCTCTGTGGTGTGTGCAGGGCGAGTGTGCAGCTGAGTGGCTCTTCCTCAGAGCGCTCCTTGGCCCAGGGGATGGGAACAGAGGCAGCCCCACTGAAATGCAGGAGCAATGCACAGGGATTGGGAAAAGAACTAGGAAAGGAGGTGTGCTTTGGCACAGCAGCTTGCAGAAAGCCAGAGGGGTCTGTTGGTTCAAGCTCAGGGCTGGAGGTTACCTCGTCCGAAGCTCAAATTCAGGGCAGACAATACACACTTCCTCTGACCTCGAGTCAATCACTTAATCTGAGTAATCTTACTTTGTGGTTTGCCTTCCTGGTTAAGGTAGGAGTGATAGTGTTAGTGGCTGCTGTCTGTCTCAGGTGTGTTGGGATTAGTGGGTTAAATTTAGTTAAGACATGTCAGGCAGAGGTAGGAGATAAGTGTAGTCAAAATGCTGCTGTGACTGAAATACCATCCAGGAATAATCTTCTTGCTAACACTTCCCAAGCACAAATCTTCCTGGGAGAGGAAATTTCAGTTTGAACCGTGAAGGCAGACCAGGTTCTCCAATATTGGAAGTTTCTAAGTCGTACTGAGGTGGGATTATTATTGTCCTGTCGTCTCTTACAACCAATAAACAGTCTTATTCACCTAAAAAATCAGTCAGATGCAGCAAGTGAAGCTGTCACTTCAAGGCTCTCTGCAGCATTTAAAAATTATGATTATATTGTGGGGGTTCAAATAGGTGTATTGGCAAAAAGGATGACAGGGTGCAGCTGAGCTGGAGGGAATTCAGGTTGTCTCAGCTTGTGCAGAGTTGTCCCTGAGAGGGCCTGCACTGCAGGCTGGGATTCCACCTGCACTCCAGGCTGGGATTCCACCTGCACTCCAGGCTGGGATTCCACCTGCACTCCAGGCTGGGATTCCCTCTGCAGCTCCTGCTCTCTGCCACAGAGACTGTTTCCCTCCAAAGGCTGTGGGAGTGAGGGTTAACTATCAGTGGAAATTTCGGCTGCCTAAATTGGCTACTTCTGACTTGGCTGAGCAAGGTAATGAGTTACCTCTCCCTGATGTAATAATGTAATAGTTTATGGGGTTTTTAAAGGCTTTTAAATAAGTCCTTCTTAGGAAGTAGTATGGAGGGAATTGCCAGCTCTTGGAGAAACCCTAAACCTGCCTTGAGTCTGTAAGAGGGGATTTTGGGGGTTTGGGTGGGAGGAGCTGCAGAAGGGGGAGGGTGTTGGATGTTTTGCTTCTCCCTTGGCTGGAATGCTTGGGATTGAGTAACCAGGGTATCGTCTGGCATATCTGAGGCCAGGGCTAAAGCTTACAAAAGAGCTTAAGTCATTTCAGTAAATGAATTTAGCTGTTGTCCATCTACATCCTGTGCTTGTTGAGACTTTGCTGATTCCCAGCTGTTTTCTATTGCTCCTGTGCCAGCAGTTGCTCCACCTCCTCTCCAGAGCTGGTGGAATAATTGGAGTGCTGACTTCCTCCAGGCAAAGTCAGTCAGGTTTGCCCAAACCTCCCAAGTGATGGGAAGAGCGGGGCTGGCTCGGGCATCCTTGGTGGATTGGGAATGTTCCTGCAGCTCCTCCCTCCTCTGTGCAGTTGTGGTGGCAGTGGCTGCATTTGGAGAAGTGATTCTGATATCCTTGGGAGCCTCTCCCTTCTGTGTACACTGAACTGCACGGGTTCCAGTGCTGTAGCAGCTTGCTGTAGTAGAGGAGGAGGAGGGAAACCAGAGGAATGCTTCCTCCAAACTGCTCAGATTTCCTGGAGGCAGTGAGGGACAGGAATGTCGTGGTAATGTTTAAATCTGTGTGAAATGGGGCCTTCGCATGGAGTCGTAGGCAGGCTGTGGGAGGGCTGTCGATAGTAAAGGAGTAGGAGATTAAACAGGTGTTTATCCTGGAGGGTGTGAATTTCCAGAAAAGAGGAAAGACGGTCCAGGTTTCTGAGCCCCCTCTCACTATGCTGGCTGTGCCCTGCAGGTTGAGGGTCTCTGTCCCATCATTTCTGTAGAGGGAGGATGATTTGAGCTGTGTCGAGATCAGCCCATAATCTCAGTGATGATTTCTGCATTCAGCTCAGTCCTGCAGGACTGATATAATACAGAACATACCCAGATTGATTTTTCAAAGAACAAAGAAAAAGGTGATCTGCTTTTCCCACAGATTATTTGTCCTGGGCCAAAAAGCCAGTTTTTCCTTTTCAGTTGTTTTGTCGTCCTGATTCAGTAAAACTCCTCTAGGGGAGTCTTTCTGTGGCCAGAATGTTTTCATTAACTTGGAGGTAGTCAAAGCACACGACAAAATCCCTAGAAAGTTCTTCCAGTTGCTCCCATTTTTAACAAACACAGCCCTGGGAAACTCTTTGAAGTATTTAGGGGATTATGTTATGATTCCTTTTGAAACACAGGGATTGGAGAGGCAGGGCCCAAACCTGGTCTGTGGCTCCGGATGTTTGAAGGTCTTAAAGCTGTTTGTGTGGGATGTTTTTGCCTGGAGTGGAAGGGAATTTTCCAAGTCTGCATTCAGTGAGTGTTGGGTAGGTGAGAGGGAACACGGAATAGACCTGTCCTGATTGTAACCTGGGAGCCTGGAAATGGTTTTAAATTGAGAAAGTGATCTAAATTTGTGCTTTTGTTACTGCAAACATCCATCCTTAGAGCATCTCTACCCACTGGTGTATCAGTCAGGAAATGCTGTTCTGGGATGAGGGGGACATAAAGCTCAAAGTATTTGAGTCAGAAACCTCTCTGAATGCTGAAGGTTTTGCTGAGTTTTGCAGGAAAACTTGAGAAGAATTTAGATTTTTAATGCTTTTTCCCCCTCTCCAAACAAATCTTCCTCCCCAGTGAGCTGTAATTTTAGTTGCACAGGTTAAGACTAGTGGCACTGATTTCAGTGTAGCTTCTGCCACTCTGTGGACAGAGGAGCTTGTTGTGTGTGGTCTGTCTTCACATCATCTTCCTCTCCCCTCCCTCTCCTCCTGCCTGCACTGCAATACTGGGATTCTGCAGGTTTTTTTCAGTTGTAGTATCTGCTCAGTGGGAGTGTGAGAACTTGTGATGTAAAACTCAGTTCTCACTTTCAGATTTCTTAGTAATTGGTACAGGAAGACAGACCAGTGCTGAAGTGCACTCACTGGCTGGTCAGTGAATGCAATTACAGGACTCCACAAAATAAGAAAAAATATCTGTAAGCAGCATCACCCTCTTCAGTCTGGCAGCCTCATTCTTGAGGCACTTCTCAGCTTTGTAAATGCTCTTACTAAATTAAAAAAAAAATACAATACTCTTTATTAAGCCTTGCCTAAGTTGGGGGAAAGTTTAACACAACCACGCTTACTGCAAAAAAGGCTCTTAAAATGAAGTAGCTGAAATAATTTTCAAAGATTAACAGGCTCGATTAGTTTCATATGAACTGAACATCTAAAATTAGAGGCTGCATTTTGCATTGGTTCATGTTCTTGCATATATTTCACTCTGGGTTAGGAAGGTTATGTTTTCTGAGCAGGGATTAGGAGCGTGGAACAAGTTATGGATACTTAACTTGGCAAATAAATCTGTCCACACCTTATTTTCCTTTTGGGAGATTTGCTGGGAGCGAGGTGCTATGAAAGCACGAGAGGAAGATGTGGAACTCGTGGGGAAGGCACAGACTCTGTAGGATCACCCACCAGAACAGCTCCCTGAGGCTGAGCTGCTGCTGCCCCTGGTTCCCAGCAGTGCTGCATGAACAGTGAGACCTGAAGGGCTGGGAGGGGCAGCTGAGGGTGGCAGGATGCTCTTCCAGGTGGAGGTGTTTTGAATCCCTTAGGAGGGCTGACATTCTGAGCCACAGTTCTGTAAAGCTGTTTGAGCTCTGGGGCTCAGTGATTCAGGTTTGCCAGCTGCAAACAGAAGGTGTTGCTTTTGGAGGTGAACCCTTTCTCACTGCGAGAGCACGAGGAGAGACTCTGGCAAAGCCTGTGTGGTTGATGTTCCAGGGCAGGGAATAATCCAGGGGGGTTTATCCAAAAACTCTGTCTCATCAAAGTTTCTCAGCCAGAGATGCTTTATCTGTTGGTGTCAGTTTGGGGATAATGAAGGGGGAAGAGGATTTGGGATTAAAATTCCTTGCTGCCTGGTATGTGCTATAGATAGCTGTGAAATAGTGCAGTTTGTTCAGGGACAGCTTTGCTACCTGCAAATAGAAAATAATCCTGGGGTGAAGCTGTGTCCCACCAGCAAATTTTGTAAATAAAGGAATCTTGTGTGGACCGACAGATGAATCCAGCCAGGTCTGTGTGCTCTCAGAGCTGTGTGATCACAGCCCTGGTGTTGAGAGCAGTGTTTTCTGTGCTTAAAAAGAAATTAAAATTGTGGATTGATTTGAGGGGATCGAACAAAATTGCATGTTGGATCAATGAGCTTCAGACTGGTTTCTAATACTTTGACAGCTCCAGTGTACATAGTGCAAAGGGGCTGAAACAAACCCCTCTAAGAATTAAGTACCTGCTGCCAACAGATCAGCAGTGACATTCCGTGGTTAACTGGGATGCTGAATAATATTTTTCCATCACTGAAACCTACTGTTTCCTTTTGAATTTATGGATGTTCTTTTTCTGGAAAAAAAAAAATGTTTGCTTTACCTCGTGTTCCTGATAAAGATGGGGAGTTCAAACCAGAACAGTTTATTGAAATTTATTTTTGTAATGAAATATTAATTTATTTCTCCAGTGGTCACTTGGCCAGAATCTAAACTTTGAACTGGCACTGGGCTGTAAAGCACTTGAAGTACTGTTGTTGTAACAGGGTCACTGTCAACTTAGTTTTAGCTCTAAATATAAGTCCTGTTTACTTAATTTTAAGAAAAGGAACGGGGCAGTGGAATGGCCTGATATGAATAAGAATGTTTTCTATTTTAATCCGAAATTGTTGGTTTATCTCCTCATCCCTGGAGGGATCAGCCCCATTCCAGCAGCGCCGCTCTGGGAGGTTTTTGCAGCTGAACAGGGAAGCTGAGAAGTGTGACTTTTGGGGATGGGGAAAATTTCCCTTCACTGAAAAGCAGGAGCAAGAGGCAGTGAGGAAGCAAAGTCACAAAATGCACCTCGAGTCGATGTCAGTTGGGGCGATTCATTAAAAATGGGTAAATAATTGCAAACAACAGTTCTTAACAGCAGCATTTTGGAATGCAATATTTTCTAGTAATGAGCCTTGTGCATTTTCATTTCCTAGGATAAAGTATCCATTTGAGCTAAGGGAAAAAAAACAATATCTAGAGTCTGATTAATCCAGTACTTAAAAAAAATGCCTTTCTTCAGAGGAACTCCTGGCTTGTGAGAGGATTAAGCATCACAGCTCCTCCTGGCACTGAGAAGTCTGTACCTTAACATCTGGTACAGTGACTCCTTCAAGGTCACAGTCCTTGGCACCGCCTGAAATAGAAGTGTGATGCCAGACTTGCTGTTCCCTGACACAACCACCAGACACGCTTTCCCCAGTCATTCCGGAGCTGAGATGACTGTTCTGAACTTGGGAACACGAGAGACCTGCTGGAGAAGGAAGAGCTGAGCTCTCACAGCCACGGCTTTGGGTTCTGCACAGAGCGTGAGCTGAGGGACGTGCAGGAATTACAGGATACCCATAGAGAACGTTCACACTGAAAGAGTCAGTTTGTTCAACGCAGTACAGGAATTTGGGTGGTTTTTTACTGGCTGAAAACAAAGTGACTGTAAACAGTTAAATATTTCTGTTATCACTTTGCTCGAATTTTTGACCTATCAAGCAGGTATTCCTCAGATTCCTTCTGCTCTTGATGAATTACTTGAACAAACATAGACTTTATCAAGGATTTATTCTGGTGTCTGGTTGTCTGCAGTCTCTCTGCTGGTTTTTCTCATCAAGGTGCTGCAAACTATTTATTTTTTTTCCTTTGCTTGCCTAAAACTAAAAATCTACAACTGCAGAAATAATTTGCAGAGCTTGAGTAGAAGAAATAAAAAACTATTGACTTGCAATGCATAGATATGTTTTTCCACTGACTCTTAAAGTCAGCACAGTCTTTAAGCATCAAAGATGCTGCTACCAGAATTTGAATATGTTGCTAGGAGTTAAGGTTAAAGAGTAAATTCTCGTTGCTATATGGACAGCTTGTGACAGAGCTCATGAAAACCTAATGCATGAGATGAATCTTTTTTTTTTTCCTCTCTGAGGGTACTGAAGATTTGCAGCTTATTCTGGGAAGAGGGTGCAGCGAGAGGAAAGGAGTAGGAGGGATTCAGCTACGATTTCAGAGGTTCACAGAAATGCTGCCACTTCAGGCAGTTTGGTGCCCCAGGGGGGTGCTCTGAGGTGGTTCAGAGGTTGGGATGTGTGGGTTCTTTCCCCAAGAAGTGGAGTTTGCTGTGTGGCTGTATTAGAAGCAGATCCTTTGTCACATTTATTGAGCAATCTAATGATCTCACTACTTGTCTTCCAGGCTGGTATTGCTGAGTTATAATAATTTTGATAGGCTGTCTTTTAAATTACTTCAAATCTTTGTGACCAGGGTGGACCAAAAATGGGTGATTGCTTAAAAAGCACCCCCAGCTCTCTCAGCCTGTCCAAAGCAGAGCTTCTCCCACCCTTGGAGCGTCTCCTTGGCCTCCTCTGGACTCAGGGGAGCAGAGGGGGAGAATCCCCTCCCTTGTCCTGCTGGGGATCAGCCCAGGACACTGTTCCAATATGTACCTGTGCATCTTGGTCCAAGTGTTTTAAGGTACCATTGATCTGTTCATACACATCATGAATGCAAACAATTTTGACAAGGGGCCTGAATGTTTTGAAAATAAAGGTGTTCATGCAATTACTGAGTGTTTTTCAGGCTTAAAGAGCTGTGCTGCAGGTTTGTTGCCTACAAAAAGCTGCTGGGACAGTCTGGGACAGTCCACTTGCTTTGGTGTCTTGATTCCACTTGGAACTGCTGTGTGTGGAATCCAGGGCTCTGCATGTAGAGTAGCAAGGTCAGTTTGTTTTATCCCCAGAGCCTGGAAAACGTCTCTGAACGTGTCAGATGCCATTTCAGTGCTTTGCCAGAGCAGCAGTTGGAGCAACAGTTGGTGGTGCTTGGAAGCTCTACCTGATGGCTCCGCTCAGCTCAGCGCTGTGTTTTTGTCAGCGGTGCTGGGGAGGCAGAGGGAGGGTTTGGTGGCTCACGGGCTCTGCACTACCTGAGCAGTGGGGTTGAGTTTCCCTTGAGGCAACAGCAGACTTGTGAAACCCACACAGCAGAAAATATTCATGTTTTGTGCACTCTCTTGAAAGCTTTTGCTTGCTGTTGGAATAGGCAGCGTCTCGTGTTACCAAAAGAGATGGAAATGGACTGTAAATGTGATGTTTTATTTCCCCCCCTCAAGTTTAATTCCTTTGTATGCTGGCTGAGGTTCTTGCCTGTAATCAGTGGCAGGTTTTTGCCCTTGGCCAAATCAGCCTGTTGAGAGGGGATGGAATACATCCCACGTGGTGGAGCCTCTTTATTGCTCCCTGGAGGGGAGGAGGCTTCAGATCCAGCACCTGGCCCCCTGCCCCTGCTGCTCGGGCCTGGCTTGGCTGTGATGTGTGCTGGCAGCCAGGGCTGCCCAGAGGAGCCTTTCATTGCTTCCTGGAGTACTTCCTGAAAAGTCTTCAGGGGCTCAGTGAGATAAACCTGCTCGTTTCCTCTACGGTTTCCTGATGACTGGTCTGCACTACAACTTTTCCTGTTTCTGATGGGGGGGAGGTTTTTTTTCTCCACTCACCTGATGGTCAGTCACAGCTGTGGGATGTTGTCTTGTCCAACCTTTTGCTGTAGCTCTGTTCCACCTTCCTTGTGTTTTATTGTTTTTTCCTCATGCAGACAGTTTAAAATTAGCTGTTTAAATTATGCCAAACCTCTGGTGGCCATAGGATTACTTGTACATGCTTCAGCCTGGGGTCAGACACAGAACTGGTGAGTCCTTTCCTTCCACTGCAGATCAGTGCTGCTTGGGGGAGCTTTTTGCTGACCTTGAATGTGCCTATTAAACTGTTTTGTAGGAACCATTTCAACTTCTGCCATCTAGGAACAGGTTTTTTGTTGGGTTCAACCCCCCCCCCCCCCCGACTTTTCTCTGGGATCCCTCTCAGTGCTAAAAGAGCAGTTGGCATTTGTACTCTTCAGCCTTGAACCTCAGTCATTTTTTAATTGTTGAGACTCACAAATTCTTTGTTGTGTTTGGTGGATTCGCTGATAATTTGTGATCAGAGCTTTCCTTTCAGCTTAGTGAAAAATAACCTTGTCTTTGGCAGTCCCACTGCTGCACTTTGTGTGTTGCTGACCAGTTCAAAATACAAGTTACTCAACTGCATTGATTTGATTTACAGATTGTATATATTGTGATCATGTATGAATGTCCATACTGTATTCTGTGTATATGTGCAAAGTTACATATAAACAAATCATGCATTTGTTCTCTGTAAGTAGTTTATTTCTGGATCCTGATTGCAGAAAAGAGAAAAAAGTTGATAGATGTTCTTTCTGCTGTGTCTAGTTGTCATTCAGGCAAGTATTTTAACTGCAACTCCCAACTGATTTATGGTAGTTATTTTTAACAATAACATTAATTTCTGCTACTTTAAAATAGGCAAATGCAGTCAGGGAACTAAGAGTGGAAATGTGAACTTTGTTTTGGGTGGCAGAAGAGCCAGAACTGAGTAGAAGTGAACTTGAAGTGGTGGCTCAGGTTGTAATTAGATCTAAGAGACTGGAAGTGCTGTTAACTGCAGTGTATTTCAGGCTTCTGAATTTCCAGAGCTTTGAAGTGAAGAACAATAAAGTGTAGCATGTGGAAAAAATTTTCAGGACAGTCAAATCTGTTATTTGTGAATAAACCTTAAATTAAAAATGTTGTCAGAGCTGACAGCAGTCTAGGTGGTAGCTCCAGAACGAGCTGACTCCCTGCTCCCACACCTTGCCCTTCAGGAAGTGCAGACAGTTAATTGCATCTTTACCCTAATTGGCTGCAGGAAATAATCTTAAAATTTTAGCTGCCTTGGACTTGATTTGCAGTGCAGGACTGGGAGGCCCTGATTGCCAGGCTGCCTTGTCTCCAGTTCCTTTCACATGCCCACCCTTCCCATCCTTCCAGAGCCGGCGTGGGCTCGTTTGTCCTTTCAGTTTAGCTTTGGGATCACGGATGGTACAGAAGCAGCCTGTGTTTTACTCCATATAAAACCACACCCAGGCAGTGTGTGTGTGATCCCACAGCAGTGCTGGTATTTGGGGTACAGGACCAGTGTGTTTTCCTACCTGTTAGGGAAGTCACTGATTCCCACCTCGTGTCGTGCACAGAAATGCCTTTGGAAGGCTGAGACCTGAGCTGTGCATGTCTTGTGAAGAGCTCGAACGTGTGGCTGTGCATCTCTGAGCCACCAGCTGCTCTAAACTTGTATTGCTCTGTATTAGTTCCCTTTTCCATGAACTTTCTGTAGCTGAAATTAGGTAGTTTGATACTTCATATTATCTGACTTTGTGCAGTTCAAACAAGTCCTCACTGGTAAGAACTTGTGGCAGGAGAGGAGGGGAACAGGAGTGCAGTAGGTGGCAGCTTGTCAGTTATTTTTTCCCCCAATGGTGTTGTGTTCATTTGGGGGGGAACTGAAACTGCTTTTCATAATCTGGTGAGGAGCAGCAAACCCCACAGCTGTGAGTGTCTGCTGCCAGAAACTGAGCTGATGATGAGGAGCAGCTCAGTAGTGTCATTAAGGTCATATTAACCCCAGCAGCTCCTCCTACCCAAAACATAAAAATCCAGGAGTCCCATCAGGCAGGAGAGTGGTCAGGAGTGGGTCCTTTTGGGTAGAGAGAGAGCTCTAAATCCGTGTGTTGAAAACCAAAGGGAAGTTCAGAGAAATGGAAGTTGATGATAGAGGAATGTTTGACACAAATATCCCCTGGTCTCAGGACATCTTTCACGTCACATTGCTGGAGGTATTTCCTCAGCATCCCACCCACAGCACTCACAACTCCATGCTCTGCTGGAGGGTTCCTAAGAGTAGCTGGGAAGGTTTTGTTGCTTCCAAAACTGCAAGAAGTTGGTGTTGTATAAGATGTGCTGTGCTGGGGACAGTGGGTGAGCAAGGCTTAGAGATCCAAGAGAGTCCTTCCAACCTTGGTTTTCTTTCCTGAATTTGAGTTGTGATTTACGAAATGTGTCTGGAAAACAGCGTCAGTAAATGCTGACAACGGTGCCTGTGTCATTCAAAGGAAAAATGCTCTGTTCCAAACTGGGGAGGTGCCTGAGGAATGCAGAAATAAGTGCATGAAGTAAGACTGCATATGGACTGCAAGGACGTTCATTTGCTTCACTCTCAATTCATAAGTCTTATTTTAGCAGGTACAACATCTTTGGAGGAGCAGTTGTCTTTTAATCTACTTCTCCAAGTGTCAGCTATGGTTACTCATCTGCATTGAGTGTTTATGACCTGTAAAAGAGTAGCATCATCATTTTAAGCTGTTCCAAAAACTGGTAGTTGACTTAACTTACATGACAGATCTTCAAACCAAAGATTTTGGGTTGAAAATGTTTCTGGGTTGATTTCAGAGTAACTTACAGCCAAAGGAGGTAAGAGACACAATAAACTTCTGAACACAGTGTTCACAATGCACATTCTTAACTGTAGCAGCATTAGTGGTGCTTGTGAAACTGAAATCTAGTTTTGGAAAACGTGTCTGTTGGTAGTAGGCAAATTGATTCAGATGGACTTTTTTCCCCTAAAATCAGCTGGTGCTTTGGCTGGAAGAACTTAATCACACTTAAGGGCTTGGAAGCAAATCCTGGAGACAGTGCATTGGTGATAATGTGCAACCTTGTGCTGCTGAAATAAGTTATTTATTGTGGCTTGGTGTCTCCGTACCCGACCTCTTCGTGTTGTAAGGACAACATGACAAGTTCCTCTATGCAAATCCTCCTCATGTAGCCCCTGAGCAGAGGGCTGTGCTCCAACCCTGCTCTGTACAGTGACCTCAGCATTGCTGTAAGCAGTAGCAGTACATTTTTCAGTGGTTATTAAAATCCAAGAATCCTTCAGAAGAGTAGCCAAGTGGAGTTGAAATGGATTTGCACCCCATACAGGAACGGTGTCCTTCTCTTTTATTTGCTGGGTGGATTTGAAAGCACTACGAAGGCAAAATGCTGGGAAAAGTAAGTGTCCAGTAACTGTACAGAAGTATAAAAGTATTGACTGTATGTGAGTAATTTTTAATCACTGTGTTTGGTAAATGTGTCCTGTCCTGGGGTGATCAGACCAGAGCACTGCAGGGAACGACCAACTGCACCCGGGAACGAGTCCGGTGTGTCGGGATGTCAGAGCTTTGTGAGGTGCTGGAAATCTTAAAGGAACACCTGGAAATGTCTTTCCACTTTCTCTTTCCTGAAATGAAAACTGGCCATCTCAGGAGTGTTTGGAAATCTTGTATGCAGAAAACACTCTCACATCCTCAGGAAAAGCTGTGTCTGTGCTTCATTTGCAGTTGATTCCTTAAAAAGGGAAGACAAGATCGAAAGTCTGTTTAGTGCTTTTGACAACAGGTTTCTGTGATTGTGTTTTTTTGTACCATTTTTCTTTTCCTGCACTTTTTGGAGACATCACAGTTTCTTTTGCATACAGATTGATGAGTGTTGCCTCTTGCAGTGTCTCCAGAGCTGCCCCTCTGGCGTGTGCCTCAGCTGGATTCTTGCTCCCTGTTCCTGGGAAGCTGGAAGTGCGATTTCAGCTCCAGGAGCCTGAGGAGAGGTCGAGTTCTCTGTGCTGCAGCTCTCTGGGTAGAGGTGGTGCTCTTGGGTGCCAGGGGTGTGTTTATCCA
Organism: Platyrinchus mystaceus; assembly: GCA_035041135.1. Taxonomy (NCBI): domain Eukaryota; kingdom Metazoa; phylum Chordata; class Aves; order Passeriformes; family Tyrannidae; genus Platyrinchus; species Platyrinchus mystaceus. Next base: position 4,033,525 of record JAWWLV010000018.1, read on the forward strand.
AGTAATGCATGCATGTAAATCAGCCCGTGTTTATGGGGTTTTTTATTCCAGGGTGTGGCTGGAGCAGCCTGGCGCTTTCTGCGCTCCCAGTCAGGAAAACAAGGAGCAACAACAAAAGGGGTGAAGCAGACGAAGGGCTGAGGAGATGGGGAGTGTGTGATTTCCAAAGGGGTGATTAGGGAGGGTAACTCTGTGCCTCCTCCTGCCTTTCCAAGGCCCTCTGTCTGTTTTTTAAGCTGCTCCAGGCGCTGCAGCCTCGTCTCAGGGAGCGTGAGGCGCCGGGAAAGGGGGACAGGAGAGGGTGGCCTGTTTCTGCCCTTGGAGAGTGTGTGTGTGTGTGGGAAGAGGGATGACATGGAGCTTGGCTTTCCACACGGCTTTTTAAACCCACAGCCTCCCCAGGCTTGAACTGAGGATGCTTGTTTGCCTTGAGAGCAGAGGTTTTACTGTTGCTTGTCTCCCAGAAAGAGGTTTCTCCTGGCTCCATTTACAGGCAGGGCTGTTTGAGCTGGCCGTGATTGGGAGGAAGGAGGGAGGCAATGAGTGTTGTGCCCTCTTGTTTTTCTCTTGTACAGGAAGAAAAAAGCTGAGGAGCTCGTCCTCCTGCTCTGAGTCAGCTGTGGTTACCGTTTGCTGAGTAGGCGTGCGTGTTTGGAAGGGAGAAGTAGCTTCAAATTAAGTCAGCTAAATACTATACCCAAATAAGTTTGGGGAGGTTCCCCCAGCTTGGACAGACTCTTGCTAGGGCTGACAGTTTGGAGTAAAACTGGTTTATGATAATTACTAAAACTGTTGTGTGCATTGGGTAATTCTAAACAGGAAAACAGGTTCTGTGCCCCGGTGAGGTTTCCATTTTGGTGGCTGTTGTTACCACAGCATGTTGAGGTACAAAGCCATGGGGAGAAAGGAGGATTAACTATTACACCAGAGTATGGTCTCCCTCCTGCAGGAGCATCCAGATCTTGGTGATACAGCAGGGTGAGCTGTCTGCATGGGCACTGTGTGCATTACCTTGGGTGACTTGTGAGCAACCTGAAAAAAGAGGCTCTGGAAGAGGACTTTGTAAAACTAGAACATAACTGGGGAGGCACAAGGGAGCATCTTCTGTGTGGTGGAAGAGCAGATGAAAGGATGCCCAAAGAGTTCCTGTAGGGATCTGACAGCACAAAAAAACCCCATGTGGAAGTTGCTGGGTAAATGTAATCAAGTTACAAAGCAGCTCTCTGACAGTATTAGAAAATGACACTGAGAGAAACCCATTTCCCCCACTGATGTGCTCGGCCTGTCATTGTCCTACACAGCAAAATCATTTAGTGGAGAACCTCAATTAAGAAACAAAAACCATGATAGGTGAGTGTTTTTCTTCAGCAAAGTGTTTTAAGACTATGCTGCACTTCAGATCTGTGACTAGTCCTGTTGATGCTGGTTGAGTACTCCAGGGAAATGAGAACTGACTTTAGCTGGCACCAGTCCTTTTCAAATGAAAATAATTGTGTGCTCTGTAAGGTGTCCTGCTTCTCTTTTCCAGTACCAGCTGTGGAAAGTACTGGGACACCTCAGTGAATTTCTAACTGAGCCACACAGAGATGCTTTTAGATCAAGTGGTGACACCTGCAGTCTCAGTTATCAGTGCAGTGCTGAAATACAGCTGGAGGTGATGAGGAGAGCACTGATAGGTGAGTGAAAAGATTGGAAGTACAGGAATACCAGTGTCCAGGCAGCAATAAAATGGGGGACCTGTTGGTGAGGTAAAATGGAGGCAAGTTCTGCAGAGTCCTGTTCCAGTGGTGACTCAAGGACGGTGCTCTGGGGTTCGGTGTTCGGACACAGGAACAGCTGAGACTGGCTGGATTCTTGCATGTGATCTCTCCAGTGTTTTCCAGGACAGCCTGGCTCCAAGCTGTGCACCCAATGGTTGTGCTTGCCAGTGTAGAGGAAACGTTAATTCCTTACTTTTGTCTTCAATTGCTTTATCTTTGCTAGCAGAAAGAGTCTGTTCTTGTTTTGTGACAGAGATGGAAACTCATTTGCTCTGCTTGTTTTTGTGTATCTTATCTTTTTTTTTCCTGCTGATATGAACATAATATGATTTGCACTGGTTATTTTTTTTTTTTTGGACAAACTGATCTGAAGTGAAACGTAAATGATCCTGTGTATTTTGCCAGCACAAGTGGAGTTCTAAGTATACATCCTGTTTGTCACTTTGTTTTGCTGTTTTGTGAGGACTTTGATCATGGTGAAGTTGCAAGAAAGTACATAATGATGTTTAAGTGGAAGAGGAATGTATGAAAGCTGTTTTACCAGTCATAAGCCAGTGCTCAGCCTGTATAAGAGATTTTGAGCTGACACCCCCAGGAAAAATATAGAAAAATATGTGGGCTTTCTGGCTGGCTGCAGAAGTAATGCTTTTGATGAATACTGAGTATTAAGCTGTCTCTAGGAGTTTCTCATTTAAGGTGAACAAGTTATTTCCGTCACTTAATGTTGTCTTAGGTCTTGGTAGATTGCTGAGATCTGAGCCCAAGGTTCCTCTTGCGAGATACGATCGCTGGCACTCGCAGTTTGTGGCTTCTGGTTTTGTACTGGAAGCTCTGCCTTTGCTCTGGTGTGTTGGGGTGTGTTTTGTGGCTCGTGGTGTTTGGGTACAGGTAACAGGGATATTTGTGGACCCTCCAGGACAAAAAGGGTATCTCTCTGCTGCTTGAGGTCGTGGAGGATTGAGGTTCAGACAGAGAATGGCTATTCCAGATCGTCCCGTTTGCCGTACTGAAGAGATCTAATTCACGAGCTCGGGGAAGAGCTGTGGTTTGTAGGCTGCAAAACCAACCAGATGTGTTGTTTATCTGCAAAACTTGACCTGATTTTGGTACTAAAGAGCTGGGTATTGCAGAGCTTTAAAGGATGATACCATAATACGAAGTTTGGGTTGGGTTTTGGTTTTTTTTATTGTTTGTGGGGTGGGTACCTGAAAGGGCTGTTCACTTACCTCTGAAGCTGTCCAGAGACTGTCTCTCATTACCTGATAGCTTTGCCAAAAGATTTACTTTAGGGGCATAGCCACAAAATTAAAGGGAAATCAAGTGGTGCCCTTCACAGGAGGCTGTTTCTGTAGCACTGTGCTGTGCAGCAGGGCCCAGAGGTTGACATGCAGAGAAGCCTCAAGCCAATGCTGTGAAAAAGTTGGTGCTTGTGTTGTGTTTTTCTCATCGAAGCGATTCTTGGACATAAGTTGTGCAGCTGCTTTGAAGCAGGCTGGGATAGAGGCATCCATAATGTCTGTGTGTGTGTTCTTTATATGTGCATATATAAACACAGACATGAGTTCTAACTGTAGTTGGTGCTTCTGAAACGTGGCTCAGGGCACGTGGCCTTTGTGCACTGGGAATGTGGAACTGTTTGGTGTGTCTTGGCCAAAGCAAAAGGTCCTTCGAGATGGTTTTGGCCAGGCAAGCAGCTGAATGTGTGCTGCCCTCTGCTTTAGCTGTTCTGCAGGAGGTACAGATGATGGGCACAAGAGTTTGGTGTTATAGGTCTGCTCGAAGAGTTCTCTGCTCTTGCTGGTGCTGTTTTGATGAAAATGGCTCCACAAGTGTTAATGGAAACAATGCCCATGGAAAATCAGTGCTGGTGTGTTCATCAAGAAATGCTCTCCTGCAGAGCTTGTGGGTTCAGCTCCTAAAATCTTCAGTGATCACACCTGTGAGGAACAACATACCAAATGCCAGTGGGAATTTCTCTGCAGATTTTTCTCTGCTTTGGACTTGGGCAACTCGCAGAGTATTTCACAAACAGCTGTGGGGAGAGGTGCCAGCTGTGGTTTGCCCCTGGCTCTGATAACAGTGTGCCAGTTCTTCAGAGGCCATGGTGAGGGGTTAGAGGATTGTCTTCCAGGTACTGCAGATGTGTGAGGAGGGAATGGAACCTGAGAGGTGCTGTGGGGTGGGAGCAGGGGGGACACTGCCTGCATTTTGTGACTGCTTTGTGAGCCTGAGACAGTCGATTCAAGTGTGGAGTGAACAGTCTCTCTGGGGTAACTGCACACATGCAGCTGGGTCAGATGTAGTAATGGGGTTACCTGGTTGGGAGTTTGGAAATTTTCTTTTGAAATGCCTGTGAGATGATGGATCAGTGCTGAGGATCTTGCATCATCTCACAGTATTCTGTGGGCACTTTGTTGAAACGTTGACATTGAAATATCTGCACCTTTAATCCATTTGATTCAAGTCTGGACTTGTGTTAATTCGAGGCCTTTTTTTTTTTCTCCCCTCTGGTATAGAGAGAAAATTGTTGTGGTGATAAAAGATGTCGCTGGGATCTGGGTTGGTTCTGCAATACCTCTTTTTTTTTCCCTGGTGTAAATGTGATCCTTCCTTCCTACCCACTGTAAATCGAAAATGAGTAGGGCAGGCTGCCTTTTCCTGCTGGTGAGCTGGGCAGATGCCTGCTCTCACTTGCCTGCTCTTTGGGCTGAGGCCCCTCTGGAGGGTTAGCAGAACGGAAGAGAGATGTTATTTGTCATCTTTTACGTTGTCAAATTATTCTAATTTTGGAATAAGAAACTGCTTTCTTAAGGGAATTACTTATCTTCTTGGAAAGTTGGCTGTAAAAGTAAGTCTGTTATTAAATGGCTTTGTAAGAAGTGGATTGAACTCCTGATTTATTGTTTAGCAGGAGAATTGCTCATTGTTCAGCAGGAATTTATGTTTGTTTACCAGGAGAATCAGAGATGAGTAACTCATACTGATGGTGACAATTTCAGTAAGTTAATTTCTTTCCTGATAATGAAATAAGGTCCTTGGTCAGGCCTTGGCCTCCCTCACCATCTATCATTATTTACTCAGTTTTTGGGCAATGCTTACAAATGTTTTTACCATTCCTGCATCTGTTCAAGTCCTGAGCATAACAGGTGGGTTCATTACCCTCCTTCCTGCATCTGCCTCACTCCTGTGCACGTTTTCTCTTTCATTTCTCTTCCTCTTAAAAAAAAAAAAAAAAAAAAAAAAAAAGGAATTTTTGGAAATTCCCCTTTGTAACTGCAAACAGTAGGATACTGTACAGCCCGTGATTTATTAGTACTGATACTGTTATGGCACGTTTGAGTCTTGTTCTGCCTAATTAAAATGTTCTGAAGGAATTCTTAGCAGCAAATAACAGGAAGACAAACATAAGGAGCACCAGAGTTACCTACACATGCACCTAAGCTGGGGATGCTTAGGAAAGCCTTTTCCACTGCTTTTCAGCAAGATTTGGGGTGATTTATTTCCTCTTGAAATCCCGTCTCGCTGGTTTGGTTTTGTATATACATATATGTAGTTGGGCTCGATGATGTGATGGGTCCCTTCCAGCTCGGCAGACGCTGTGACTGTGCCTGTGTGATGGACAGAGCCCTTCTGAGCAGCCTCCCACATGGAGGAGGATCGAGGCGAGCTCTGGGAAGGCGGACGGGCGGGAAGGGGCTGTGCGAGACCCGGGCCGGGCCTTGCGGACCCTCCGGAGCGCCGAGGAGCGAGGGGCGGCTGCCGGGCGGGCACTCCTGGTGCCGAACCTCCAAATCCTTTCCCGCCGGCCCGGGTTCGGGGCTGAGGAGGAGGTTTGGGAGCGGCTGCTGTGGGCAGGACCGAACCGTCCCCTCCGAGCTGCTCGCAGGCCCCGCGATCGGCCCGGCCGTGCCAGCCCCGCGCAGCCATTTGTGAATGAGGCACCAGCAGGGGAGGAGGGACCGCGCCACAGCAGCAGCCTGCTCTGCCTTTCATTCACTCCCTGCCTCTCAGCAGTACTATGGCCCATTTAAAAAAAAACAAAACAAACAACCCACAACAAATTGCATTCCTTCTTTTTTCTCATTGGATCCGTTGCGTGGCTCGCTTTGCATCCGCGCTGCCGTCCTGCGTCCCTTCCCCTGTTCCCCCCCGGAGCCACCCCTGGGATAAAGGCCGTGGCTCCCGGGTTTGATTTTTCTCTAAAACAAACCACCCAGCCCCTCCGTTTCCCTTCTCCCCCGTGGGCAGAGCTGTAAAGGCTGTCTTGACCCACCTCTCCCCTCTTATGCTTTTGGAAGGACTGCTCAGGAAGTTGCCAGGTACTTGAACTGTGCTGCTCACAACCTTCCTATAAACTTATTATTACAGTTTGCTCCATAGATTTATAGCCCAGCACTGCACACAGAAAAAACAGAGGGTTCTACCAGGCACTCTGAAAAATGTAAAGGACAGTTATAGTTGTGACTGCTTAACCAACCCCAAATTGTTAAAGAGGAGTTTAAACTCTAAACGATGTCCATGTGGAGGCCAAGAATTTTGCCAGGACCCCTGTGCTATCAGAGTAAGCATTCAATCTAATGAAGCCTTCTAGAATGCACACCAGGGGCACACTGTGCCCCTCAGTGCAGGTGTAGAGGTGTTGCCTAAAATTGGGGAAATAATTCTCTGGACAGTTTTGAGTATAGAAAGGCAAAAAGCAGCTCTTTAATTGTGGCGCCTTCGATGCACAAAATGTATTGCACACACTGACAGTGTAGGCCTTTACAGTTTGTATAATCCCATGTAATTGCAGTATCTGGACTTCACCTCATCACTTACACCATCCCCAGAACTGTCCCTCCCATTGTCCTGCCCTCGCCATGCCTCCCAAATCTGAGTGGGTAGACTGCAAATGAGCACCCCGTCCTCCCAACCCTCTTCATCCTCATCATCTCTGTCCTCCTTGGAAGGGCTTCAAGGCCTCTGGGTAGTTTTGACTGGTCATATCAAGTGGTGTGACCCTGTTATGTCTTATTCTAAGTACATTTCTACCGATAAGGCGTTTGTCTCACCTTGCTAAAAATCTTTGTCCGTTGGAATTCTTGACAAGGAATGTTAAACAACATTTTCAGAAATCTTGTACAAAGGTGCTTAAGCGAGCTAAAAGTGCTGTGCTAAAAGAGCTACACTAAAATTTTATATAATATAGATTTTAAGGCATCAGTGGCAGGGCTCTATGTGTCCTGTGTCACCAGTCCCTGGCACGGGAAGCCTCAGCCAGGCTGGAGGCTCGGGGAGGGCTGGGAGAAGGGGGTCTGTGGCTCCTGCAGAGCTCCCTCTCCTTCCCCCTCCCAGCTACTTTAGGTAGCCCATTATTTTCGGCACTTCAGAGCCCTTTGTTGTGACTGCATTGAGGCCGGGTGACAATGGCATCCTTGCTTCCTATTCACCCAAAATGAAGAGACAGGCCATTGTCCTGAGCATAATTGAGCCTCTATCAAAAGAAAACCACAAAGAGACAGGCAACTCAGTTAAAGCTGCTGATTTGAGCTGTAACAGTGGAGGCCGTTTAGGACCAGAAACCTAATTACCAACAGTAAGTTTTTTAAGGCCAGGGCAGCACCCCTTCTGAATTCAAAGTGTGCAAGTTAAATTATTTTTAAGATACTGAATATAGTCTACAAGTAGTGATATCACTGACACCTCACAGACCCCCTAGTTGACAAATTTGATTTTTTTTTAGCCCAAACTAGGTCCACAAGAGATAATAAGGAAGATCTCAGTAAAGGTTAAGGATCTCCAAGCTGGTCCATGACTTCAGAAAGACTCTTTAAAAGGCTTCTTTGGGCGGTTATTGGAAAGTGATGCAAAGTTTGGTTAGTATGGTGAGGGAAACTGATTCCCTGCTTTTTTTATGTGATCCTTTGGGAACTGTATCTGGTGGGAATGAATTATCTCAGGGGTGGGGGAGGAAGATTCATCTTGTCTTTTTTTCCTTTAGTATTAGGATTCTGAAATAGTTTTTAAACTGGGTGGTCATTTTACTTTTGCATTTACGTTCTACACCCCGTTGTGTGTGGGCAGGCAGGGCTGAGCAGAGCTTTGCTCATCTCCTCAAAGCAAAGTCTGGCCAGACCAGTTTACATTCTGGTGATATCAAAGCAAGCAGTGATAAACTCCTAATGATATAAAATCTGGTTCCCTAAGATCCGTCTCCTTTAGTGTTGGCGTTAAGGGCCGCTTGGTGACTCGGATCCATTAGTGTAGACACAAGAAAAGCCTTGAGGGATGAGTAAGCTGAGATGACTTGAGAGGCTTGTGGGCTACAAAAGGCTGGCTCATAATGACTGGAATGAGGCTTCAGGTTGCTACAAAAGATGTCTGCAGATGATGAGAGCTTTCTGCTGATGAGAAATACACAAAAAATGGGCTGTGCTGCAGAAATGAGTTTTCATGTGAAGAGTTGAGTACTTGGGGCATAGTTTGGGCATAGGAGCTGCACCTTCAAGACCCAGCAGGTGGGAAGGTTTTGAGGAGCAGACTTGGCTGTTCTTCCACCCAGCCTGTGCAGTCTTGTGTTTGCATTTGTTTTCCTGACAGTCACCCAAACCAGCACGTTGTTCCCATGTGAGTGTGGCTGCAGACGTGTTTAATGTGACCCCACCAAAGTCACGCAGAGCCATCTGCAAAATCCTGTTTCAAATGTCCCAGGGAGTTTGTTTTGGGCCAGTTTTTGAGTTTTCTGTAATCGAGGAAGATAACGGAATACTTTGGGTTTCTTTTCTGGAAGGACCTTCTCAGTCTCTCCCTGCAGTTCTGTATCAGTTGTGTTGGTAGGATGCTCAGCAAAGCACACACTGCTTAAATATTTTGTGAGATTGTTGGCTCACCATGTTTAGTTTAAGAGATATCCTTGATGCTGGAACTTGCTGTCTCTCATGGGCCTGGCTCAGAAAATACCCGCGTCTTGGGAGGTGGATGGTTTGTGAGTTGTCATCAGCGATATCACTCCCTGTAAATTCCTGCCCAACTATTTTTTTATATTTGGAAATGTGCAGAGCCTGTCAGTGTGCCAGTTTTATAGAACTGTTGAAGAAAGTGTAGGAAAGAGCTCATCTTGCACCACATAAGTGAGCTCTTCCTGTGGAGGTTAAGTAAGCGGACTGTGAACTCGGCGGATCAAAGGCAGACACACTTCACCAACCAGGAACTTTAGAGGTTTAGCTCCAGGCAACATTCAGTGGTTGCCCTCCAATTCTGAGCCCTCTGCTAATAAAACTCCTTTCTCCTTCCCTGAGCTTTACCTAGTTGCACATTAGTGACTAGGATTTGGGAAGGGAAGTGGGGAGGGATGTGTTTGTGGCTTTGCAGTTCCAGACATGTTCTTTGGGGGCTTTGTAAGCTATTTAGTGAAGCTGAGCTGAAACAAAGAAGGAAAATACCTCTTAGTTTCCTCATATTAATATATTATTAAACAAACAAACCCATAACAATTGTCAGTTATTTTTGGTATGTGGAAAATATATAGTATTTTATTTTGTGGTTATCTCGTCTTAAAATTAAATTCATTTGTTGCCAATGGTAGGCTGAGAGCAGATAGGGGAAATCCCAGCTTTTCTAATCTTTATATCTCACATGAGCTAAGCCTCTATTCTGTGCTTGTTAGGTGATTTCCATTTGAGCAGCTTCAACATAACAAAATTAAAGACTCAAAACGAGCCCGTGGGGTAAACTGCTGGACTGTTCCCATTGTTCAGAGAGGAGCCACGTGGAGAGAGCCAGGGCTGAGGGCTGTGCAGGAACGTGGAGCTGTGACCGTGCTGCAGGTTGAATCTGTGCACAGACTGCTGGCTTGGATCCCCTTCCCAGCTCCCACACTGGAGGAGGAACTCTGTCCTCCTGCATCTCGGCTGCATCCCTTCTAGAACATCCCTGTGATCTCCCTGTGAACTCCTTTTCCTGTAGGATCCACACTTGCTGCAGTGTTTCCAGCCCAGCTGGGTGTTTTGAACCTAAAGAACACGTTATCTGCATCTCTGCCTGTCTCACTGATTTCTTGCCTCGCATGACGTAAATTTGCCTTCTCTTATTTATGTCTGGGCCAGAAACTTTTTTATCTGTGGTCCATGAGCAATGGGCTGATAAATAAGGTGATACTGTGTGATGTTATTACAGATTGTTCTGGGCTTTCGTTGATTCTGAGCTACTGCAGGAATTTTTTAATTGCCACTGACTGGAGCCCTTTTTAAACAAATTGAAAAACAAACCCCAAACCCCACCACCAAAGCAAAACATGGCCCTTCTGTGTTATTGTATGCTGGAATCTCTGCCTTGGAGGTAATTAGAAATGTAACTGTTCTCCTTAATGGGATTTCTACACAGCTGTATTTTTTTCCAAGCATGTCTGGGTGCAGCTGCTTGAACAGAAACACAATAAACACGAGGAATAGCTGGCATTGTACTTAGGTTCTTAAATACATGTGTGTGTTATATATTTATTTAAGAGCAGATCCTGTGGAGCAGCCTGAGTTATACAGAGTAGTCTGGAGAGGTTTTTGAAGTGACCTTGGGAAGGGCAGATGCAGTTCTGGGGTGCAGGTTTGGCTGGTCAGGGTGAGTGATCTGTGTCCTTTGGTCATACTGACATACAGACCGTGTTTAGCTGCCCAGGGAGGTGGAGTGGGGTTGGTTATTGTTTGCTTTTGTTTTGGTTCTTTTTATTTTATTTTGCTCTGTGTTTTGGTTCTGTTTTGTTTAGACTGCTGTAGTTTGTGTCCATGCCCCCCGTGTTCCCAGCAAATAAAAAGATGGGCTTGGCCGTGGGTCAGAACTGCAGTTGCTCTCCATTGGGGGTGACTGGCTTTGAAAGTGGCCCCATCTGTGATAACCTTGCAGTTTGTCCTTCTCAAATCATAACTGTGTACTGGGGACTTGACATCTCATGGCCAGGGCTGAAAGTCCTTTATCACAATTTGAGCAGCCTGACTATTCATTGACAGACGAAGCAGCAGCCTCGTGGGAAGGGCAGTACAAAATGCCTCGGCAGCCTTGGCTTGGACAGTTTGCATAGTTTTTCAGGACTGTTTAAGTGTTTGCTCCTATAAGGTGGTCTTGAAGGAGCCCTGTTTAGAAATAAATGGATTTTGTTTTCAGCTGGAGTTTATTAAGTCAGTTTTGTCTCCCTTCCTTCCCAGTCCAAGCACAGGCAGCTCCCAGCTGGCACCTTTGCCTCTCTGTGTGTTCCTCTCCCTGCCATGTGGATGCAAAATATCTTCACATTTCGGTTCTCTGGGTACAGGTTCAGGCCTTTTGCATTTTCTTCATGTGTGGATCAAGATGTGCTCCTTTTTCTTGCCTTTGCTCACTGCCATTTTTCAGGTAGCTGCTGATGTACCTCCAGCTCTGGAATGGACAACCATGGGGGCCCAGGGACCGAAGCTGTGTGTGCCTGTTGTGACTGACTGACTGACTGACCTCCTGCTCTGGGTGGAAGGGGACAAACAGGTTGGGCAGAAGGAGCTGTGCTTGTCAGCAGTGCTTCTACCAGGGCAGTGAGGCTGGGAATGTAAAGAAAAATGCAGGATCACCAACCTTTACCTTACAGGCAGTGCGTTGCCTCTGAAAGCCTTGGCTTGTAGCCTGGGAACTTGAAGCAAAACAAAAAAGCAGTGATTGTGGTGATAGCAGAGAAGGTTGTTGGCCAGTGGTATTTTGGTTGCTTGGCAGGACTGGGAGACTGTCTGCTGCTCCTCAGAAAACACACAGCTCTGAAGTGCAGCCTTGGAAAACAACAAAAACAAAACAACAAAAAAAACCCCCCAACAAAATCCTCCAAACAACCAGCCCTGCCACAGAAACAAACTCTGTTCAGCCTGGGACGTTTGCAGGCACTGTGTCACTGCCACAGGGCTGAGTGGCTGAGAGCACAGCTCTTGTTTGCAGGGATTCTGTGTGGGATGAGGAGCCCAGGCTGGTGGTCAGGCCATGCTCAAAGTCTCTCCTTACTGGGCTGGCCTGCTGAAACAGAGACTGGGAGATTTAAAACTGGAGACAAAGCTAAATGTTCTGTGTTGGGCCCTTGATGATGCTACAGTTCATAAATAGGGAACCAAGCAACATGCACGTGGAAGTTGTCTCTGGGTTCCTTCTAATGTACTGGAGTACTGAATGTACCCTATAAAGTTATTACATGCTGTTTTCTTTCCACTGCCATCTGTTATCTCTCTTCTGGTCCTTATCTTTAACTCTGCAAATCCTCTTAGAAATTTCTTGAGAAAGGGGAAGCTGGCTCTTAGGTAATGCTTTTATTCATGGAGTATTTGTTTTTGTTTGCACCACCCTCTTTATTTCATCCTGGTATCTCTTCATGTATTTTGGGTTCAAGACTGGTGTGATCTAACTTGCTGGTTCCAGTAATATCGTGTCATGTAATTTAAGAGCGAGGCACTGGAAATCTTAAGTTCTGTAAGCTTGTCCCTCAAATAAAAAATAAATAGTATGAGATGCACCAGCCTTTTCCATCTGACAAACACCCAGTGTGCAAGCAACTTATTTCCATGCTCACAGAAGCTTTTCCTTCCCAGCCTCAAATTTTATAAACCCTGAGAGTGAGCTCCTGCTACATGTAATACCTCATGTTTATTGTTATTGTAGGGATCTACTTCCAACTGGGAAGGGCACCGTGAGCTCCCAGGGATGCTCTCTGTGTGTGATACTGATGCTCCTCGCTGTTTTAATATTCTCCCAGGAAACTCTTCTGATCTAATGAATAAGGGGCAATAAAAGCAGAAGGGGCAATAAGATGCTCACGGTGTTTATGACATTTGGGGTGTGAAAACAAGGGGAATGCATGTGGAGAGCATTCAGTTCTGTGCTTTGATCCCTTTTATAGGCTAAGAAACTGCTGTCTGGGAATGCTGCAGGTCCTTATGGCTGCAGAGCCGCTTTTGAGCATTTAGGAGTTTCAAAACGGGGGAACAGAAGGATTGTTCTGTTTGTGAGGGTGGGAAAGGACTTTCCCCCTTCTTTTTGGTAACTCAGAATCCTTTGATTTCCTCGCTCTCAAAATGAAGGCAGTCACAGGCGATGGCTGAATATGATACTGTTTGTTCCGTTTATATAAATTTTGCTTTGAGTCGAGTTCTGGCAGCTCTGTTGAGTGGGAAGCTGATATGTTTGGCCTCTGTAATGGCTGTGTGGGCTGTCATTAGGAGGTGTTTTGCAGAAGTTGCTGTATCTTACCTTCTCACTTCGTTCTAAAGCTTCAACATGCGATCTGCCCTCTCCCAGCTGGCACTGAGTTTGTGGGTCTGAAGTGGATTTAAAATCCCTGGGTTGCCAGGCTTGCACAGAACGGAGCTCGTGTTGCAGATCTGGTGGGAGCTGCTGCTCTGCCTTTCTGGGTTTGTACCTCGAGCATTTTTACTATCAAGGTACCTGTGTAATTATGGAATACTACCTTGCATTGCAAAGCAGGCTTTCCCCCTTCAGATAAGCCTAAGTACACGATCCTCACCTAGGCAGAGTCCTGCATCTTGTTATTGGAAGTTGGGCGGTGTTTTAGTAAAGCAAAATGGGATGAACTGGAAAAACAGGAGGACCGTGAGGAGAAGATGAAGTTCCCAGGTCAGACAGCACCGTCTGAGGGGCTGTGTGTGAGGATGGTGAGAAAATCCTTGCTTCAGTAAGTAGTTCATCCGACAAGATCACAGAAATAAAGTATGCCAACAAATTAGCCCTTAAATAGTCAAACTGAAAAATGAAATTACAAAGGAAATTACCTCTTTTCCTGGCAGTTTGTGCGAGTCAAGGGCAAACTTCATGGAGACCCTGACACTGGTCATGTGAGATGGAGGAGGCACTTGTCAGGGTTGTCAAAGGATGCACCACATGTAAAGAAAAACTCTGGAGATTTCCCTCTAAATGAATCTGTATGTATGGAGGAATTTTAACTTGCATAGCCACGGAATTCTCTTTAGAGTTTAGGCAAACATTCATTGAGGAGGCCTACAAAACATCAAGGCAGAAATGAGCAGGAGAGCAGCTCTAGCAGATAAGCATTGCAAATGCTCAGATACTTATCTGAATCTTTCTGGTTTAGAAATTGGTTTTGGGAATCTTGAGAGAGCCTGTTCTCACGATAAGGTGCCTTGTAAAAGCTCCCACTAGTCAAGAACAGCACAGGTTTAGCCTTTCATTTAAAGGATTGAATCCCAGAGCTGAACTGAGGTGGTGCAAGATGTGCCTTGAATCTGAATATCACGGTAATATCTGGGTAAAAGTTTTTAGGAAGTATGAAATTTGGTACTGGAAACTTAATTTTTTTAAAAAAATTAAATACTTTTCTTAAAGTGCCCATGGTTTTCATGCCTGTATTTTAAAGTGTAATACACAGGTAAAAAAGCACAGTAGGAATAGATATAAATGCCCTTTTCTGACTCTTGGCTTTGATGATCCACACAAGGCCCTGATCTCCCAAGCCCTCGGTAAACCAGGATGTGGCTGTACCAGGGATTCTCCCAAAATCATCCATGTTCCTCTGGGCTGAGGGATTTACTGAGCCCAGGCTGGAGATTGTCAAGACAGAGGTTGTTTGAAGTAGGTTGTAGAATGAAGCAGTTTTGCACTAATTTGATTACCCAAAGAATCCATTGGGAGTTTTTATTCACTGTGAGCAGAGTGGACATGACGTCACTGTGTCTGCGAAACACATCTCCAAATGTTCCAACCTTCTGATACCTGAGAAGAGGGAAACAGAACCACTGTAACCCCAGACTCAGCTCCTATATGTGTGCAGTGTGGAAACCTGTTATACCCAGGTGATGGGTGGTGCATTAAATCTCTCTGCAAATTATCAGTAATGAGTCTGGAGTTAAAAATAGGTGTGTGTGTGTGTGTAGAGAGGTGGGGCAGATACTTCTGACAGACAAATAAAAGGTGCTTCATTAATTTAATTTTTTTTTAACATGCTTTAGTGAAGTTTGGTGGAGTCTTGGTGGGAGCATCCCAACTTCCAACACATCCTAAGCGTTGATGCCATGGGATGGACAAGTACAGGAGCTGAGGGTGCTGCCCTGCCAGGCTGGGGCTGGCAGAGGTGAAGCCAGGGGGGGACACTTCAACCTTCAGATGTGCCCTGTGGTTATCCTGTGACTTACAGAAATTCTCCTTTTGTAGAAAAGGAGAACACCTTCCAAGTACACCATCGTGTCTCAAAGCACAGTTTTGAAAGCATGACCAGGTAAGGTCAGTGATCAAGTGATGTTGCTCCATGTTCTGTGTGCCTCTTTATGCCCATGGAAAAACAGGCAGTGTTTCCATCTGTAGCTGCATCTTGGGAAGTTTTTTTGGCCATATATTTTTATTCTGTACTCCCCTTTTTCCCCCTGCAAGTTTTGCAGCAGGCATTTTGCATAAATCTGTCATAGATTTTGGTTTAATTGCTGTGGCCAGCACCTGTCCCTTGTTTTCTGCACACTGGGCGTGGTGGGTGTTTTTGAAGTGCAGTTTGCATCAGTTTAACTGCACTGATGCATTTACTGACGTCTTTTTGCTGCACTTCAAAACCCAAACAAAACAACCTGATTTACTGCAAACTTGGCACAACTACCTGTGCTCTTGCAGCTGGCCACACGTCCTCTGCTCCTGTGGCAAGGAACACTCTGGTCTCACAGCTGACTTCATGCTGTTATATGTGGTTTACAGAGAACAACAGACTATGTTATGCATAAATAGTATGTCATGGTAAACACTTGGCTTTGGGGAGATGACAGTGCTGAGGTGGTACCAGTACAGGCTGCTCCACCAAGGAGAATTAATGCATATTTTGGGCAGGCAGGGTTGGGCACTCCTGTTACTCTGGCTTTTCCCAGCCTGAGGACTTCCTCATGCAGCTGATATATATATAATATATATATATATATATAATTTTTGAATGTTGTTATCTCCCAGGTGGGGTAACCAGCTTGAGTCATTTGTTTGGAAGTGTTTCACCCCGAGCCCCGGCACAGCCAAAGCTGAGGCTGGTTTGGGTTCCTGGCCGGCGCTTCCCGGGACATGAAAGGCGAGGAGTGCCTGGCATGGCCGGGGACTGGGGAGCACCGGGGCTCCTTTGATGTTGCCGGGGCGAGTTGTTTTCTAATCCTTAACGTGGAGGAGAGGGTGAATCAGTCCAGGAATTACAGTGCTCAGGTTTCCCAACTTGAATTGGGTGACTCTTTCAAAACACTTTATAGGCAGAAAAAGGTCTTTTCATTGTTTTCTTTTAATATCCCTGGCTCAGCCCTGCCTGGGCTGCAGTGACTGCCCTCAGACAGCTTTATGTGGGACCCAGCAAGAGGATGGGCTCGTCCTGGGCCGCTCCTTGGGCCGGGGCAGCAGCTGATGTGGGTTCAGGTGACCAGCGCCCCCAAATCCGCCCCGCAGCGCTCCCGAAGGGTCCGTCCCCTCCCGGCCAAACAAGAGGTGCTGCTCCATGTGAGGTCTGTGGCAGGGCCAGAGGGGCTTTATAATCAGCTTTTGTTTGTTTGCTTTTGCTGCCTGTTTTCGTGTGAGCGGAGCGGGAGCCTCCGATGGCCGGCGCTCCTGGGACGGCTCGGGAAGGAGAAGGAGCGGGGAAGGAGCGGAGCAGCAGCGAGAGGCCCCAGCCCTGAAAGCCGGCCTTTGTGTCCCCCTCCCCCCGGGCCCTGCCTGGGGCAAAACATTTACACAATCCAGCTATTGTCTGCTCGGAAAAGTCTACGGCATCCTATTGCAATTATTTATGAAAGGAAATATTTGATGTTTTTGTGGAAGGTGGGTGGGGGAAGCTGAGTTTACCTCTCTTCTTGTTTGGAGCTCAGTCTTTCTTGCTTTTGTTCTTCCTGTCCAGTTGTTCCAAATTTTTTTCTGGACAGCAGAGTGCCCGTGCCCTGCAGTCTGTGCTGCAGGGAAAGTCCTGCTGTGAAAACACCCTCCCTCCACCCCCCACTTCTACAGAACTTCATTCAGTGTCATAAATAACAGGTACCCACAAACTCCTCCTGGGGATTTGGTTCATGTCCTTCACGTTTTGTCTGGTGTGTTTTACTGTGGCAGCATTTGGGAGTGTTAGATTTTCCTCAGTTTTCCCTGGAAGTGTAGGCGTAGTGAGAGAAGGAAGGAGCTTGGGAGGATCCAGAAGAAGATGATCCTGATGGAAAGGCTCAAAATAAATGACATAACTTGAACCTGCTTTTCTCAGCATGGGCCCTCTCTGCAGGTGACATAGAAAGCATCAGATATGTAGATTAATACTAATAAATAAAAGTCTTTACACACTTGCAGAAGAGAACTACACTGGAAAACACTAAAAGTCATGATTAAATGCCCAGTATGTAGCAATACTTTTCACTTTGTGACAGTACTGTGCAAGATAAATCTCAGCCATTTTCCTAAAGGCCAGGTCATCCCATGTTTTTTGAACTGAGCTTGAGAAATTCTGTTATAGGTGACTGATGGGCTGCTATAACACGATTTCCAAAAGAAATCTGCCTGAGAGTGATGCTCATCAGTATTGTTTCATCACATCTGTTGTGGGAGCTTGCTTCACGTGTTTTTTGGTGAGATATATCATTCTAGCTGGTGGATTTTTGAGCTTCTGTGCTTGTTGGCTTTGACTTCTCTATGGGAAGTGTCTCATGATGCCTTGTCTTGCATCTGGCATGTGGTGGAAGAGTCCTTTCGACTCCTCCAGTCCTCTTGGGTCGTTTTTAGGCTGATACTTCTAACTGCTTAGCTGAGGGAATGTCAGGAAGGCACATGGAGAGCTGTGCTGGTTAGGAGGAAAGGTTTGGAAACTGCCACTGGCTCACAGTCAGAATAATCTGAGTAAGGACAACTCAACTTGGTAATTCTTTGAAAAAATTATATCAGATCAGGGAGTAAACATTTTTCTTTTGCCAAGGGAGCTAAAAAGTGCCATTTCACTGAAAACTAGGACAGCTCCCCAAGGCCATTCCTGCTCCAAGGTGTGCTCAGGTGAGGTGTTGGGTGCTGCTGGAGTTGTTCTTGCTGAGTTGTATGGGGGCAGAATGAGTGTTCTTGGAGCACTTGGGTTTTTAGAGCCTTCTGGAGAGTGTGTGATAAATGAAGAGGTTGTTACATGTCCTGCTTAGCGACTGCAGCCTGTTTTGCTGAAGTCAGGGAAAGCTTTCCGAGCCAGAAGGCTCCGTGTGGCGCTCCAAGCATGACCTGCTCCCTTGTGATGGTGGCAAAGAGCAGATCTGTCTTCCAGCAGCTGCCTGTGGCTCTGCAGAACAGACAGACTGAGCTGTACCCGGGTTGTCCCTGCTCCAGGTGGGCTTTCCCCTCTTAACCCCCATCCACACACGTGGATGGAACAGGTTCTGCCTTTTCAAGTCCTTTCTCACCTGGCAGCAGGGAGACTTTGATTGCTGAGATCACGGCTGGTGGAAAATACCCCTGTGAAATCCCATATCCCAAACTAAACAATAAACAAAAGAGAATCTCACTCTGTATTTCCTGAACTTCACCAGTGTTTTTCCCCTCGTTGCTGTCTAGGGGTTGAAGCCAGAACAGTTTTACAGCATTTTCATTTAATTTGCACATAAAAGCATTCACTTTCCTTGTGTCTGAAGAGGGATGAATTCCTGTCCTGGTAACGTGCTGAGTAGGAAGAGCAGTATCTGTTAAAACTTAAATTATTAAGATGCAGTCTTAAAAGTAGTTCTGGTGTTTGGGGAATGCTTTTTAAAATAAAGCCAAACACATTGATTTGGTGTCCTGAAATACTTAAGTTCTCTTAATATAGAAGAAGTAGTGACATCATAACATGTACAGGTGATGGGGGTGGTGAAGTGTAAGTGAATTCAGGCAGAACTCAAGTTGCATTGGCTTGAATTTATACAGTGGTTTGTGCCTCTTGTGCACAAGAAGCTTTTCTTTGTAGGCTGTGTTGGGGTGGGTCTGAGCTACACTCCTGCATGGCAAGATGCTGGACTGTCCATGTGCCTGGCAATGGTCTGGGGCTTGGGATTTTTAGGATGGCCATCCCTTAGGGTTGTGCTTTTTCCATAGGATACGGGGATGCTGTGGGTTGTGGGACACACACTCCAAGTGCACAGTGCCAGGGTGAGCAGAAAATGCATTTTGTAAATACAGGAACTAATTTCAGGAGCACAGTTGTATTTGCTTAATTGATTTTGTGTAAATTGTTCATAAAACATGTTTAAACTGCAGGCTCTGTAGTTACTTCAGGATCCATGAGTGCGCTGTGCCCGAGAGTCACTGCCCTGCCGGCAGCTCAGGCTCAGCATCGACTTGGATATTTCTGTGCTTGTTTGAAACTGATCTCGTGGCCGATTGATCTGTGTTCATGTGCACGTGAATAATTCATACATGTGTGCATTTGGATACACACACATCCTGGGGGGGTGTGCTGAACAGAAAACACGCGGTGTGGTGAGTACACAGAGCCAGAGCAGCCCTTCTCTCAGTTTATTTTCCCAAAGCATTGTTGTAGAGCAGATATATTTTCCTACCGTTGTATGTGCTATAAAATAATATTTTTCAAGATGGGGAAAAGATCGAGTTACTTTCATTCTGTGCTTGTACAAAAATCACTTGAGAAATTAACATTCTTGTGTCTCAGGTTACAGGCGCCCGAGTTCAGGAGGGGCGAGTGTGCGAGGGGAAGCAGGATGTGAGGGTGGAACAAAGGCAGCCTCGTGTTGCAGAGGGTGAACAGGGATGATACTTGTGTTGGTAACAAAAGAATGGGTGTTCTTGAGGGTGTCTTTGGAGGAATTTGCCCTGCTCTGCTTTCGTCCACGTTGTGCATCCCTGTGCAGTTCCGCCCGTGGGCCCGGCTGTTGTTCACTGCTCTCTCTTGGTGCGTTGCATGTGGTTTCCATTTTCCGCTCCTCAGGTCTCCTTCTGCAACAGATTCCTTAGGAATTCTGCTCTAACTCTTGCTGGAGGCCTGTGGCCCCTGCTGAGCCTCCCAGCACCGTGGCCTTTCCCAGCTCCCAGTCCCAGCCGGGCAGGCCGGTTGTCCCCGGGCTGTCGGTCGAGCCCGGCAGCCCAAGGTGGGTCGGGCTCGGGGCTCCTCTCCGGCAGAGCTGTGTGAGGTCCGGAGGTCCCTGGAAGGGGGAAGCTGAAATGCAAACATGAGGCTGGATAATAAAATGATGTCACTGGCAGCCAATCCAGAGGGCTGATGTCACACCCCTGGCAGCCCCCTTGCCCCAGTTGTCCCTTTCTCGGCGCCGGGAGCGAACCTTTGCAAGTTCATTATTCCATAGTTAAGTGCACATAAAGCACAGCTCATCGCTCCTGCAGTGCAGGAGATTCCAGAGTTTCCCAGAGCTGGGTGGGAGCTCTTGCAGCTCTTCCATGAAACACATGACGAGCAGGCAAAGTGATTTTCTTATTTTTTTTTAATTATTTTTACAGCACTTGCCGTTCTGCCCTGTGTGTGCTGGGCAGGACGTGGTTGGTATGTGTTTACTGCTTTTGAGGTGCATTGCACACCGTTCTTATTTCCTTATTTATTTTGTGCTTTACGTTTAAATCTTATTTATATTAGCAAACCCCACAGATAAGCTCTAAATTGCTCATGTTGTTTCTGTCTCCTCCTAGCCAGTTAACAGAGGCTGCATTGAGCATCTTGGTGGTTGAAGCTGCTGGAGGCTGTAGGAGCTGTTTATTATTTCTGAGTGAAATTTAATAGGTTTTCAAACCAGAGAGCTGAGGCACTCTTTTTGATACTCAAAACAATGACTGTATCTACAGTTTGAGGTAGATTGAAAAGAAATAAAAATAATTGTACTCTCTGAGAACATTGTTGGTGCCAGCCAGAGAAGAAAGATGTGAGCAAACAGATCTAGAACAAAAATTGAATTTTAGAGGATAGACAAAAGACTGTATTATTATTTCTGGCAGTTCCTTTTTTACTTTTATTTCTGATTTTTTTTTTCTCCAGAAGCACAAATGGTGAGGAGGAGGAGGAAGGAAGGTTGTAGGTTTTGTCATGTAGGCTTCATCTGCATTTGAGATAAAGAGAAGTAATGTCAGAGGGCTCTGATGGTTTTAGCTTTTTCAGGGGTAGATAATCTTCTCCAATCCAGGTACTGGAACTTCTTTCCTATTTTAGTTACACTGGGTTTCACGTGGTATGTACAAGAGGTGCTTGATCAACTTAAAGGAGAGCCATGTGACCCAGTTTGGGATGCCTGGAAATAGTGGTGGAATGAGAGCTGAGCATGAGACGTGGGAAACAGGACCGAGGTGTGTTCTGGGTCCCTTTTGTGGGGGGTGAGAAGGTAAAAGCAGATGTGTTGCCTTTATAAACTGAGAAGTGCAGGTGAAGGGCTCTGAGCAGCTGATTCCTCCTGACCCAGGGTGGGAAGTGGAGCAGTGGAGGAGCCTGTGTGTCCTGCACAAACTGTTCATATCATAACCCAAATTCAAGGGGTTTGTTTTCATAGTGCGATATAAAAGTGATTTAATGTTTTGTAATTGTTTTCTTGGAGGGGGGAAAAAAAAAAAGAAGGAATTTGTGAGCTTTAGTTAAAGATGCAGATCCTGTAATTCATCTCTGAAGGAGCTGAAATACTTTTTAACTGTATGCACCAGCCTAAGATACTGCATTATTGAGAAACCACACTGGACCTGTAAATCAGAAGGCAACTTTGAATTTATTTCCTTCTTCATTGCCAGGTGTATGGAGAACTGTACCATCAGGCCAACAAGAGAGAAGATTTAAGATTGCAGTCCTTCTCATAGTTTTGTTCTTACCTTGTAAAGAATCCTGCTGCAGTCACAATTACTGACATCAGAATAAAATGCTTCAGAAAAATAATTAAGATGGTGTTCACCTTGGGTGGTTTGGCAGCGTTGATGCTGAGGGTAGGAAGGCACTTACCATGTTTTACAGCTATCAGTCTGTTCCAGAGCAGCTCAGAACACCTAAAGGGACTGCACAGTGTTCCAGCTGATGGATGTGTGTGTGTTCCATGAAGATGGAATGAGCCAAAGGCATGTGAAGTGTCTCACATGAGATAAGCAGAGGAAGATGCTCTGAGAGGAACCCTTACCGCTGTTTTGGGGTCTTGGTGCTTGTGGGAAGCTTGGATTGATGCTTTAGGGCTTCTGTAACAAAGAAAGTGAAGCCAAAACAGATTTGAGTCCCCTTTAAACAGGGAAGATTCAACTTTCTGTTCTGGACAGCCACTCATTATAGGGCATTGTTGAAAACCAGCAACTAATTCTTTTTTTAATCTGAATTTATAGGGCATTTCTCGAACATGGCTTCCTAGAGGAGCTCTTGTTAGTTGAAAGCAAAGCCAGTAAAACTCAAGTGCTTCCATTATTAGCCTGTTTAATTCTGGGAAAGTCTTTATATAGCTGAAAACTGAAGATGACTGGACATAAGGATGTTTTTGCTACCTTCACCCATGACTGACATTAATTCCTGATGCATAAAAATGGCAAATTTTGTATTGTAACACAAATTGGAGATGTCTGTAGGGCTGAGTTTGCCAGCAGAAGGATCACAGAATAGGTTATTTGATAAAGTGTGATATAAAAATGCCCCAACCACAGTAAGTTGTGGGTGTATCCCCGCCCCTTAATTGTGTTCTGCAGTTGTAAACAGTGCACAGTTCTGATCCTTTGTGGTAACAGAAATAATAACCTGACATAAGAAAGTGTTTATCTGTGAAGTAAACCTGTTGAAATGTTGACATGCTGAGCTTGCACAGAAGTGTTGAGGTCTCTGAGGCAGTTCTGTGTTCCTGTGCTGGGTGTGTGAGCTGTGGGGACTGGGAGCCACCTCAGCCAGTGCTCCAAGTCCACTTTGAGTTGCTGCAATGGCCTTTGGGGTCCCATGTCAGGAATTTCTGAGCTGTTACTGGTGTGTTTTACTCGTGCTGACTTGCTTGATGGCCTGGTTCTCCTCTGATAGTGGAGTGTGGTGATTTGGGAAGATCCCCAGTGTAGTGACGTGGGGATTACTCATCTGGTGCTGGGGATGGCTCCATTTTTGGCAGATGCCTTGGACATCCTCCCCCTTTCAGGTGGTGCACTACACCTTGAGCAGTCAGTCCCTTCTTTGCCAGCAAGGATGCTCTGGTGGAAGAATGAGGCAGTGGTGAGGTTTTTCTCCTCTTAAAACCCCTGCTGGTGTTGTTTAAGAGGGCAGATGAAGGAGCTGGGGATTGAACTGTTACAAAAGGTTGGCTGGCACTGGTTGAATTCAAACAGCTTCTCTTTCCATCAGAGTCTTCTGTTGCATGAGCTTTAATTTTATATATCAGAAATTTGAGCAAAGCTGTGTTCTCAGGCTGGACTTCACCTTGAGTAAGCCAATACTAAGTTTAAATGGACAGACAGTTACCCAAAGGGCTTGGATGTGTTTGTGCTCTTTGTTCTCACCTGCCTCTCTCCCACTTCTCTGGTGTTGGTGCTGCAGTGACATCCCTGAGTGGCAGAGCTGCTCACCCCCTGTCTCACCCCAGTCTGCAGGATGCCTTGGCTGCCTCTTGGCCTGGGGTTGTTCTGTTTGCTTCAGAACAGATGGAAGGAGCAGTGAGCAGGATCCTGCTGCTGCTGCTGCACTTCGGCATTCTTGCCTGTAGAGGGACGGTGCCTGCTCTAATCCAGTTTGTTTCTCTAGGAAGTGGACTCTGAAGAATATTGGAGTTATTTTGTCCCAAGAGAGCATCGTCCTAGTGACTCCAGGCTGTTTTGGAACATTTTGTGGCTTTAAAATCTAATAACATGTACCAATTATAACCCGAAAAGAGGGTGGCTGTATTGGCATTAGTCTATTGGAAATTTTTTTCCTGGATATGATCATGCTGGAGACCAAAACCATTTCAAATGGACAAGAAATGACATCAGGCCACTTATGATCTTAGTATGGCTCAATAAGGCTCAGTGTTAATACTCTGTTTTTACCTCCCTTTTTGGTGGAAAAATAGGTGTTTCTTGTTTTAATACTTGCTTTTGGTAATTTTACACTGTTGAGACTTTCAGCCATCTCATTTCTGACTGTACCTTCAGGAGAAAACAGTCCCAGCTGATTCCCTTCCTCTGCATCCAAACAAACCTTCAAAGTACTGGGATTAATAAAATACTGTAGACAACTATTAAGCTAGAACAAAAAGTAATGAAAGAAGACTTTTAATGAACTAAAAAAGAAAGTGAGTGACCTGTACTCAGGATTTCCTGATGCATTTACACGTGGCATGATCTGCCCTGGAGTGATGGGTTCTCACTCTGGGACATTTTGGATTTTTTTTTTGGCATTAGAAGATGTTGAATGTGGAGTGAAATAAACTCAGCTGGGAGTGTAGAGTCTTGTGACCAGTTTTGGAGAGATTTTTTTTTTTTTGCAGAACTGTCTTGTATGGTCTTTAGTAGCATTTTATGGGATGCAGTGGGGCATCAGAAGAGTTTCTTTGGATTAAATCCACAGATTATACAATCTAACTTCCATGTAGAGGCACTCACAGTGTACTTAGGCACCTTACTTAGACAAGTCTATCATAAAAATGTGAAGTCCATGAGTAGTTACATGGTGTGCAGGAGTGTCTTCTCATTGTAGTTAGAAATAATTACTTTAGATTTCTATGAAATGTCACATGTTACACCTTAGCTTAGAGAGAACCTTTCAGATCAAGTTATGAACTGTTGAGGAAAACGAGTTATTAATGGGAACACAAAAAGCTGACACCAGTGTAGAGAGAAGTGGAGGTGAAATGTCTCTCTGGAGAGAAATGCAGCATCGTAAGGTAGAAAAACATTTTTTTTTTTTTTAAAGAAGGCACTGTTTCAAAGGCTGAGGCTTTTTGACAACAATTTGGTGCCAAAAGCTTAACCTGTTTTTCATAAACATGGTTGCTGGTCGGAGCCAAAACAAACAATGAAGGTCCTTAAATGAACCGAAGTGAGGAATCAGAGCTGCCCAGCAGACTGCTGGAAAGGGTGAGTGTGGCTACGTGTGAGGAGGAAGGAAGGGCAGGATCAGGCTTGGGGGCTCTGCAGGGTTTCCTGGTCCCTTCTTCCTCAGGGCTGCTTGTCCTGGAGGTGTGCAGGGAAGATGGGACTGAGAGTTAGAGGTGGCTGTAACTGGACAGAAGAGGAAGGCAGGCCAGCATGGACTGTGGTGCACGTGAGCCAAAGACATTCCTGGGCTGGGGGTTTTTTATTCCCTATCTTTGCTGTCTCTCCTTTTTGCCTTCTGCAGCACCCCCTGCCAAAGGTTTCATTTCCAGGTCAGTGTTCCAGCCCCTGCCTGGCTGGATTGACACCCATTAAGCTTTGTTGGAAAATGTCCCCACTTCCCATGACCTTTGGAGCCAAGCAGCTTTTCCCTGAGGGATGGATGTCTCCAAGGTGCTGAGGGCTCCTTGGAAGCTGGTCCAGGGTGATCAGTAAAGGCAGGAGGAGCTGGAGTGTCTTTGAGCACTCAATCACAGTTTATTTTCAGCAGTTTTCAAAGCAGCCCTCCCCTACCACCTTCCAGAACGTTAATGATGTTGTACAGAAGGGAATATGGTTTGTTTCTGGTTTTCTGCCAGGCTGAGGCTTCTCCAAGTTTGCCATAAATCACATCCCTCTGCTCTACCTTGCTTTGTTTCCTCTGTTTCATCAGCTTGGGGTGGCTACATGTGATGGTAATTCAGAGAACAGCTGAAGAGACATTTCTGCTCAGGGCATGGCCCACAAGTGCTTTACAGTCAGTTTTTTGGGGCTTCTGCAAGTGACCCAAGATCCATGTAGAGATTTTGTGGAATGGATGTAGGGCACTGGGAAGGCTCTGGTGTCTGTGGGGATCCTTGGGGATCCTGGGCAAGTCCCTCTATGTTTGTGCTTCAATTTGCTTTTCTAAACCACCTGTGTAAAGATCTACAGGAAATGTGTTTTGCTTGACTCTAGAATTGCAGGTATGAGTTGAGAAGCGATTTTAAAATGGCCTCAGATCTCCAAAACAATTGAACAACTTCTTGAGAGATACCATTGTGAACCATTGCAGCAACTGCATTTAATCTGCTTTTTTGTACACTTCTGTTTGGGAAGTTGTCCCGGTCTATTCCAGCAAGTTATATTCCGGCTGCATTATAAGCAAAATCCCTTTCTCATGGACAAATATTCTGAATTTGAGAGACACTGTGTCGTGGCAGCATTTCACTGTACCTGTGTGCTCCTTGCCTGGCGGGTTAGAGGAGCTGGCAGGGAGGGCTGGGCTCTAGAAAGCTGTAAGAAAGCACTTTTCTCATGTGTTCCTTCACAGTCACAAGTATGGAAAGGACAGGCAGAGGTGAGGATTATTCACAACCATAAAGTGAAATGGAGTTAAAGTTAATTTTTTCAATTTACCTACACAAACAAGCCACGGGTGGTACAGTTTCTTTCCTCCTTTTTACTGGATCTGTGAGGGAAGCGTCAGACAGCGCATTGTTTACGAGCTGTTGCAGAGGTTGGACTCGTGCGTGGCACCTTCACCTCGTGAATGCTTTTGTGGAGAGAGGAAAATAGCTGTGCCTTTCATTTCCCAATCCCCCAGCTCCACAGCCATCCCCTGGTTATCTGACTGCACCGTGGCAGCCTTTGGCAGGCCGGAGATTTTTGCCGAGTGAACTTGCAGGAAATACTGGGAGAAAGATCAGCTGGACGTGTGTGCTCAGTTCACTATAAACAAAATATTTGTCTTTAAGCATAAACCAAAAAGGAAGTTAAGCACGGAGATGTTAGTAATCCTCCTTAAGGAGTGTAAGTAACGATGTCAGTGTTGATCCTTAAAAAAAACCACCAGAAACATTTCTGCCTGTTAAAACTCGTTTCTGGTGGATGCAGAGCTTTCAGGAAGGCAGCAGAATTCCTATACAGGGAATTCCTATACTTGCTGGTTGTTGGTGCAGCATGGCTGTGGGATTTTTAACATTGCCTGAAATTTAGGGGTTAATTCACAGCTTCAGGGACTACACATCTCTGGGGAAATTGCTTGAAGAGAGCAGGTAAAGCACTCTGGGCCACAGGTACAGAGACCATCCCAAGCAGAGCCAGTGCCTGGCTGCTGCTCAGCTACAGGAGGGTCCTGAGGAACACTAAGGAATTCTGGCCTGATCCCCTGGTGTATCCTGGGGGTTCTTAGGTGGAGGTGGGCACGTTCCTGGTGACCTGCAGGTTTCCTTTAAAGCTCAAACTTTGAATTTAGACATTAGAAAGAACCCACGACCTCTGACTGGGACGGGGACTCCAACTAAGGTGGGAGCCCTGCTGTGACACATCTGCAGTGTTGGGTTTTCCTGGGTGTATTTTCTTACCGAAAATCAACGAGATTTTTCTTGTTGAAATCAATAAGAGCTCAAACCTGCTCCCATAAATGTTTCCCCTTGCAGCAGCCAAGCAGCAGAACCTTTTTTAATAATTTTAGTGAGGAGAAGTCAGATGTCAGAACTACTGAGAGCGGTGATTTAGTAAGTACTTAAACCTGAAGGAGAATAAACCTTGATTAGTGGAGACAAATCTCAAATACTTAAGGGCACTTGGACAGAGCTTTTAACTCACTGCTGCGTGAGTAAATACTGTGCAGGCAGGAGCTCAGATGAATATTGGTGTGATTGACACGGTGAGCAGCTCCTGCAGCCAGTGCAGAATCGTATCCCAGTCCTTCTCGTGCCACCCCACAACCGACAGATGCTGCCCTGGTTGCAGGGGTGGTAGAGCCCTGTGAGGAACAGAGGGATATCTGGCAGAGCACAAGTGAATTCTTGGAATACTTGAGAACTTCGGAAAGCAGCTTTGGATGTTTGTTATCGCTTTGTTTTTGAGAGAGATGTTGGGCTCCTTAGCAGGCAGAAGCAAATGATGAGCCTAGTGCTGGACTTTTTGGGCTCCTTAGCAGGTAGGAAGAAATGATGAGCCTACTGCTGGACTTTTCTGCAGCCATGGCTGCAGTAGGTGAGGATTCTTTTCCTCTCTCCAAAGGAAGGGCTTCTCTCTTTGTTTTTGGCTTTTGGCACATGCTACCAAAATATTTGCAGTGCAGCAATGGGTGTATTTTCATCTGGAAAGTGGGAAATAAAACATATTTGTTCCTATGTGCAAATACTCTTTCCCCACAAAAATAAATGTTTGCTTTGTAAATCCAGTCTGCTGCTCTCCTGGGAGTGTGAATTCCCGGGAGCTCCGTTTCAGAGAGTGGGCAGTGCACTCCCAGGTTATCACAGTGCCAAAATAAAGGGGGCTCACAGCTCCCCTCGTGGTTGTAAGAATAGGTGAAACTCCTTAAAGAAAAGACCCTCGAGGAGTGGTTAAAGTGACCTTCTTAGGAAATGCCATTCATGCCAGAGCACATAACCTTCCTCCCCATCCCTTCCCCTGCATAGGAGGGGCTGTGGGATACAAAGGAGCCTGGGAGAGGGAATGCACATTCTTCTGTACAGAGGAAGCTCAGAATCCTATGGTACAGACATGGCTCTCTCTTGTCTTCCCCCTTAAAAATGTTTTTCTTGACCCTGTAATCAGAAATTTTTTTCCCTTATTAATGTTACTTTGGGTGGAGAGAAAAGGGAAGGATCTATTGTTGGGATGGGAGTTGCTGCCGGGGGCGACAATTGGGCCATTGTTGGGCTGTAATTCAGTCTGGGGCTCCAACGGGAGGTGGGAAGGAGGAAGAGGGATATGAACAAACCCAAGTATTAACTCTGTAATAATCTCCTGTTGTCTACCTGAGCCAGGATAGCCAGAGGTTGGGTCTTATTTTTCCTGAAGGCTGATGAAACAGGGAGTTATCACCAAGGGTGATGCTGCTCTCCCATGAGCATCTGGGAGAGGGGGAAGAAGGGAACTTTTTTCCCCTCCAGCTGAGGACATGCAGTTATTTTTCTAAAACCAAAATCAAAATTGTTAGTTGAAGGCAGAAACAGGCCTCAGGAAATGCTGTTTCTTTCTGGCAGCAAGAGACAAAGATCCTTGTTCTTTAGACCAGCCTTTGTATAATTCAGAACAATAATAATTTTTTTAAAAATGTCTGATAAAGAACAAGTACTCATTATCATAATGTGTTAACAGGGCTATAATTAAGATTGTTCTTGTCATTTGTTTTTAATATTCTGTCTTCCTTTGGGAGTTCTTAATTGTTGAAAAAAATTAGTGTGTATTTACATTTGGTAAGAAGAGTTTTGGGGACCAAATGTTTTAGAGCAGCACTGTTTGCTTTTCTGTGGTCTTACATGAATATGGGAGAGAAACATATTGAGAAAAGAATGAAAAGATCCTGTGGATTAACTCAGGAGTTGCTCAGGCTCCATCCAGAATAGGAAGCAACCACTTCACTACCAGCTTCCTAAAAGCTTATTGTCTACCCGATGTTTTGGATCTCCCCAAATATCCCAGGATCGCTTTGGCATCGCTCCCTCCACTCCATCCCTCCCCAGGGTGTGTTGCCGAGGCATTTACACCACCAAACCGGTGTATGTGCTTCTGCTTTGGAAGAGAGAGAGACTCCTTTTGAGGTTAGATAGCATCCTTCATTATTTTGATTAGGGCTGGAAATGCCCATCCTCCTTGTGTTTTTATTTCATTGCACCGCATCGATCCCGAGTGCTGACTGCGTCTAAACGCTGCTGCTGCCCCGGGCTGAGAGCCCCGTGGTGGGGCAGCCACAGGCACTCCAGTGCAGACCTGAATATTCAGTTTTCATTAAAACTGTGGCTTCATCCTCGGTGAGACCTGGGATTTTAATGCTGTTTTCACCTGTGGCCCTGGCAGGTGCCAGTGCTGGGAGGGAGCTGGAGGTACCTGAGCTTTGTTCACCCTCAGCTTTGACAGCCGGCTGCCTGCCGGGGATAGGGGAGGTTGTCATTAGTGCCTTTAATTTTTATGAGCCTTTGAGATTTCAAATGTTTATTCCTTGTTGTCGGCCGTGGAGTCTTTGTGTTTAAAATAAATAATCTTGTTTTAAATTAGTGTTTCCTGGAGGAAGTTATCTGGCTATTGTAAAGTGCTCTGTCAACAGGGCTGCATCCCTCGTACCAGCAGAGGAGGAAGGATCTTGTGTCAATACAGAGCTTGGGAGAGCTGACACGGAAAAAAATTCCCATGGATGGGGCTTTCTGCTTCCTACTTTTTTTTTTTTGCACAGATGGGTCTCTTTGCTTTTGATTAAACATTAATCAAAAATCAATTTATGACTCCATGTAAGTGGTATTAAATAAGCCTGCGTTTATCTACGGTAAATAAAAACATTGTTCAGACAGGAACAAACAACAGCCTTGGTCTGGTTTGAGTTTAAAAGTATATCGGGATCGAAAATTGTAATTAAAATTGCAGATTTCAGAATTGAATGTGTTCTTTTCTAATGAGAACATGTAGTTTAACTGTAGCAGGATAAAAAAAAACTATCATGGAAACATCTAAATGTTCTGCAAAAGAACACAAAGTAAGACTTGAGAGATCTTTCAGCACAAAAACTTAATCTTATTTTGTGAGTAAGGAGGAGATTTCTGAGTAGGTGAAGTGTAACCTTGAGGATGATGGACAGTTTGGGCAGCCCACAGGATTTTGGGGTCTGAATACTCGGATTCACTTCAAAAGCAGAATTAATTTCTGTACATTACCAGTATCTCTGGGTGGTGGAAGGAATTACATGTGGGTTCAAGCATTTTACTTGCAATTACTCTGACAGCAACTGGTTTTTAATTCAGGCTGAAGTACTGAAGACAAGTTTTTGTTTTCCTGTGTGTGTGAATAGTTCTGGGTCTTTGTTGTGCTGCTTTGTGCCTTTTCCAGTTCTCTCCCATCCTTTCTGAGCTGGAGGGATCAGAGTTGCAGTCTGTATTTGAGACGTGAACAACCTGCGCCTTTACCGGCTTAGAATGGCATTTCTTTCACTTTTTAAACCATTTCAACGAAGTATCTGCAATTCAAAGTCCTCCCTGGGGTGGGTTTTGGTGAGGTCACCCCTCTGGGTCCCAAAGGAAGGCTGGGACTGAGGGAAGGATCAGGAGATGTGTCCTGGTGGGCTCTGGCACTGCGGCTTCCTGGTACACGATAAAAAAAATGCTGGATGGAGCATTTGTTGTGCATGAATGATGTAGTAGTTGGAAAAACTTTTTGGCCAGCTTTGACTTGTTCTGTTTGTTAGTTTTGTTTGCACCCAGAGTGCAGGGAAGAGGATTGAATTAAGCTTTAGCATCCTCTCAGTTATTGGGCCAAATGCCACTACTTTTGCTGCCAACACAGCCTACAGAAGATGTGTAGGCATGAGGAGTGTGGGAGTTTCAGAATACACAGCATCTTTTAATTGACACGGGATTTGTAAAGTGCAGCTTGTGTAACTGGTGACACCTAATCTCCCTTGTCCCTTCCAGGAGGCACGTTGATGATCCATATGCTTGATGGAGGTGTTTCTTTGTCTACGGGAGATAAGAACTGCCGTGGCTGATCAGAGATGTCTTGCCTCTGATTTGCCTGCAGGCATGCAAATTTAAGCCATAAATTCAGATATTCTCTTGCTAGATGAAAGTTTAATCTCTTAATTCTTTTTTTTTTTTAAAGTTTTCCTTGTGCAAAAGGAGACTTCCTTCATTCCCCCTTTTTCGGGGGGGGGAGGGGGAAAGGAGGCATAGGGATAAGGGAGGGGGCTGCAGTGTTTGGTGTGAGATAATTAATGGAAGGTTACACCACCGAGTCAGGTGCTGGGTGTTGCTTGCAGGTAGGTGGATGGGTGAAACAGAGCTTTGAAGGTATTTTGTTACTTGATAGAGTGTCATTCCTCCCAGGTGGCTCCTCCTGTCTGACCTCGCCTGATCCCCAGGAATTATCACACTGCTTTCCCAAGGTTCCTTTTGGAAGAACCTGTTAGGACAGCTTTGGCCTTTGGGGATGAAAGCCAGTAGCTGACAGAGAGTGCTGTGGGGGCTCAGGAGAGTGTCCCCTGGAAGTTCAGGTGACACCTTAATCACAGAGTGTGTAGGTTGGAAAAGACCTTTAAGGTCGTCGAGTCCGACCATAAACCGCACACTGCCAAGGGGACAAAAACCAGGCTCAGGTAACTGAAGATGAGTTTTCAGAGACTGTATGTCCAGGAGAGCAGAGGAAACGGGGAGAGGGAAGAAAGGAGAGTGATCTATAAATATTTTATCACTAGGTATAGAAACAAGGTGTACTGACATCTGTTTTTCTTTCCCAGTGCAGCTGTTCCTGCAGTGCCTGTGGAATAGCTGCACTGTCCTCCTTAAAAACCAAATCAAGCACACACAAAACCCCCACAACACAGTGGAGTGCAAACTCTGCTAAGCCTACAGACTGTAAACTTGCTGTTGTCAAGCTCTTAAGGCTTTTCCCTGGAGCCTGTGCATTCCAGGTTGAGATTCCCTGCTCTGGGGGGTGTTTGGGGCATCCACTGCTGCAAGTGCAGCAGCCTGGGGCCCTGGGCTTTGCTGGGCAAAATCCTGATGTAACTTCCTAACTTCAAGCACAGGTAAAACCATGAGATTTAATGTAGGTTCTTCATAGCCTTCAAGTCAGTTGGAGGTTTTCTTGTCATCGTTATATCAGGAATTTAATGGCAAGACTTGAAAGTGAGTGCTGGATGGATTGCAGTTCCTACTTACTTTGCAGATGCTGTTACAGCAGGTCTTTTGTCCCTCTTTGTAAGCCCTTCTGTTCTGAATCTCAGCACCCTGACAATCCTCATGTCTCCTTATATTCTGGTGTGTATTTGGACAAAGGAATCAGTAGTGAGGAGCTGGGCACAAGTTGAGAGCACGGTTTGCTCCCTCCCTGCTCCCCCTCCCTCCCTTTTTCTTCTTCCTACACAGATTTGGAGTGTTGTGAAAGGGCTCAGTCTGGTTCTTCTCTGTTCTGAGAATATGGAAACAAAATGTCAATGATGTTTCATTTAAGTTTGTGCTTAATTTAGTGTTTCTTGATGTGTGATATGTAGGCAGTGGTGTAGGGATGTCTGCATACAGCTGTGTAAAAATTAGGAAATGCTGTGTGTTCTCTTGGACCACTTGAGGAGTAAATTGAGGCCAAATTTGTGTTCCCTTATAATACTCTGTTGCCATTGCCTCCAGAACAGTGAGGCTTTTTTCTTTGTGTAGCTGTGCACTGATGAGGAGAAGGAAACTTTTCATTGTGATCTCATCTTTAAGATTTAGTTCAATTTTTATTTGAATGCTGCTGGGCCTTTCCCTTTTTTCACTTTTTACATATCCTGAAATGCAAATGGTGACCATCATTTCTAAACCACTCTAGATTAGTTCCAGCCCCGCCACACACAACCCTGTGCCTCCCAAAAATAGTCACCTGAAGGGAAAGACAAGAGGCTGAAATGGAGCTGCTGTGCTGAGCCTGCCCTGGGCTGAGCTCACATTCCTCCAGCAGGGCCCGGGCCTCTTTTGAAAGCAACCTTTCAGCTCGTGGAGCTGCATTGTGTAAACATCTTCAGCAATAATTTACTCTCTCAAAAGAGGCCAAACCAATCCTGGTTGGAGCTGCCCGAGATGTGAGTGTGAGCGGCGCGTTTTCTGTCGTGCGATGAGCGTGACATCACACGGGTGCAGCACCAGAACGTGGGCAAAGAGCATTTTAAACGAATCTGGGAATCCTCCCCCATGGGGCAGATTTATTGGGAATGCTCTTCCTTCATCTGTATGTTATCAAGCTGAATACCAAGCCTTGGTTTTGCTAGAATGTTTCTATATGTGGAGAAAAAACCCGGGGCTGATTTGAGTGCATCGGTATTTCCCTCCCCGCTTTGTTTTCTGACTTGGAAAAAAAAAACAAACCAAAAAAAGTGCAAATGTTTGTAAAAGGGGGAAGAAAGGTCTTTATAAAATTTACCTGGAAAGAAAATAAGTCGATATTTTCCCTGAATTTCAGAGCATTTGTGATGATAATTTTTGTAAACAAATTCATGAAGCCTCTGGAGAAACATATGACTTTGATTTTATTTTTTTCCCCTCTTATAGGAGCAGCATTCTTCACTTTTGCCTTACTTTTTTTTTTTTTTTTTAGCACAGCCTCAGAAGCTCCATGTTGTTTTTGTCCTGTAATAGCACCCGCCCGAGTGAGGACATGGCATCTTTGGGGTTTACCTCTGGCTCCAGCCCCTGGGAGGTTGTTTACTACTTTCAGCCTGGAATAACAGGCCAGTCCCAGGGATCCTCCCCGGGGAGAGGGATTATTGGCATCTGCCAAAATACCGGCTCTGTGCTGGGCCAGGCAGCAGGATTGCTGCCCTTGGGGATGTTGTGATGGGGGTGGAGAGATGCTGGCTGTGGGTACAGTGTCCGTGGGGCAGCAGGATGCTTCCCGTGGGGATGCTTCCCACGGGGAATGTCGGGTGGGATGCAGGATGCTGCTGAGCTGCAGGGCAAGCACAGCCCCGGGCAGTGTGAGCTCAGCCCGTGTCTCCTCTCAGGGGGGGAAGAAAACAGTGAGACCCTTTTCAGGAGTGAGGTGTGTTCGAGCCTATATTTGGATGCTGCGCCTCTTCTAAATTTGGTTTCCCCTCATTAATACAGGAGCTGTTTTAATCGTCCTGTAGGGAAAAACACGGGGTTGCTGTAGGGTGGGTTATTCTGGGGGTTTTTTTTCCATCTTTTATGAAAAGCCAAGGTCTGTTTTGGAGGCCTGGAGGCGAGGGAAGGTGGAGGAAGGGGTGGAGGGCGGGAGGGGAGGGTCTGCTCCTCTGAGCTCCTTTGTGTGGGAGCCCCACGCTTCCCGCTCACCTCCCGCCGGGATGAGGAGGGGGCACTGGGATGGGGGGCAGCTCCTGCCCTTCCTAATGGAGGCCCTGGGGCGGCCACGGCTGCGGAACGGAGCTGTATGATCATGTTTCCATCTCCCTTTCCCCGGCAAAGGCAGCCCTTGGGCTCCTGCAGGGCCCTGGTTGCCCCCGGCTCGGGGGAGTGCGGAGAAGGAACCACGGCACGTTCAAATGAGCGTTTTTCTGCCTTTTGCCGTGACCTGAACCGGGTTCCCCCCTTTCTGCAGCACGATGTGCTCGCAGTGGGTGTGATGGAGGAGTAGTGGACGGGAATTGTGTGTGTCGGGGCTGCTGGGAACGCGTGGAGTGGAGCTGTGCGTGGGAACGGACGTGTTTTCCTTCGTGAGCCGCGGGCGAGGGAAGCTGAGCTGCCATGAGCTGTCACTCCGTGTTGTCACACAGGCCTTGTTGCACTCTTAGATACCTTCCCTGGAGTGCCAGGGTGTTTATAATCCAGCTCCCTTTTGTGGCAGAGTCACAGGGATGTGGAGAGCAGTGGATTGTATTTGGACATCGCTGTGTCCATCAGGAGGCCGAAGGGCCTGGTGGTTCGGTCTGCTGGCCGTGTCCACATGGCCTGGGCTGCTGCTCCCATCCAGCTGTGGTGCCGTGACAGCAGGGACTCTGCATCCCTGTGGCTGCTGCTCCCATCCAGCTGTGGTGCTGTGACCAGCAGGGACTCTGCATCCCTGGGACTGCTGCTCCCATCCAGCTGTGGTGCCGTGACCAGCAGGGACTCTGCATCCCTGGGACTGCTGCTCCCATCCAGCTGTGGTGCCGTGACCAGCAGGGACTCTGC
>JAWWLV010000018.1:4068929-4093665 GCA_035041135.1 Platyrinchus mystaceus
ATCCCTGTGACTGCTGCTCCCATCCAGCTGTGGTGCTGTGACCAGCAGGGACTCTGCATCCCTGCAGTTGATGATCCACAGTTATTACTTCCAGTCACAGCGGCGCAGGGAGCGTGGCTGGATCCTGCCCTTCCTCAGGGACGTGCTTTAGTGGTGGACTTCAGGCTCAGTGGTTGGATTCCATGATCTTGGAGGTCTTTTGCAACATAAACAGTTCTACTCCATTCTTTAGGTGCTTCTCTGTAGGTCTTGGTGGAAGTAAAGTTTCAGAGAAGATGTTGATAATCTCTTTCATACTGTTCATATTTTAGGCCACCCCCAAAAAGTGTAAAAGTCCATCAGGTTATTGCAGTAAAAGCAAAAAGGACATGAAGCTTAAAAACCCAGACACCCTGAGGAAATACAACAAAATTGAATTAGTTGCAGGAATTAATTCATTTTTGCTAATTCGTGCTATTAATCATTTAAGTGATCTGAGATGGAAATTACAATTATAATAGTTCCTTTTTGCTGTATTTCAGGGTACTCTGCCCTGCAATAACTTGACCTAGTTTATTGGTGGTTTAATTCCACTTTTTCATTTTGAGCACTTTCTTCTTGTTACCAGCTTTGTCAAGTCTTCTAAATATTTTACTGTCTGCTCCGTTCCAGGGTCAAATGGGACAAGCATTAACTTCTGGCTAAAAAAAACTGTGGTGAAACCCATGCTAGTGAAGTCCCTTAATGGAACAGATGCATCTGACCTGAAAAATTACTTGTATGCTCCAAAATTTACTTTCCTCTCTTTGTCCAAGAGTATTTGATAGAAGATTTTTCTACAGTAAAAATCCCTTGCTCGTACCTTTAGACCATTCAAATTTCTGTCCATATTGGCTCAAATAAGGGCTTTTTTTTTTCTTCTTTCCTCTCCTAGTAGTCTTCTGTGGTGAAGATTGACTTCATAACTAAGATTTGCCTTTCAAAAAACAATGTTTGCCTTTTGTGAAACTTGTGGGGAGCTCCCGCTGGAACGATTTGCTCGCTCTGAGTTTCCTCGTGTTGCAGAAACGCTGCACGTGCTCCCGGGGAAGCAGCAGATTCCGGAGGCAACGTGTGTATGGAGAAATCTTGCTTTGTTGTGATAGCTCTCATTTCTAGGACAGATGTACTCAACTAATTTTTTTAATTAAATGCAAATCATGGGGAGTGCAGGGCGTTCGTTTACCAGTGGCTTTTGAGGTGTGTTTTTCTGTGAGGAGCGAAACGTGTCTCTTGGAGCAGCAGGCAGGGGATGAAGAGTTCCTTCACATATTTATCAGTGAGCAAACCTGACAGGTCTTTAGATAGAAGCTGGAAAATTATGTTTGTGTTTATCCCTTTGGCTCCTTCTCTAATATATTTTGTAGCAGACCTCTTCAAGTGTGTGGAGTATTGTGGATCTGATAAAATCCTTGTAAGGAATTAGGCCCAACTTTTCTAGCAAGTTAAAAGCAGCAATTAATATTTGTACTTAGGGAATTTTGCAAGCAGTATTAAATCACTGAGGTTAATCTCCTGACTTCCCTCCCCCAGCTCTCCTCTGAGTGAAAAATATAGGTATGTCATTTCTTCTTTCTCAAGAAGAATGGATTCCCTGTGCTGTGTGGGGCCTATCACATTTCTGCAGTGTTTGTGACGAGACACAAACAGTGTTTGTCCGTGATCATATTTCTGACAGTAAAAGTTCTTTAGAAAACAATTTTTGTTCCATTCTTATTCCTTATTGTTGTGCAAGGGTAGGCAGAGCTTTCCCGCCCCAGGTGACCACCCTAATTGTCATGGTTTCTAAGCCAGATTTTTTTTTTTTTACTTTTGAGAAGTTATGAATAGAGTGCTGCTTGAAAAAAGAAGTTAAAGGAAAACCCAGGAATGTTTCCTGCCTTGTGTTACTGCTTCGCCTTCCTTTCCAAGCTCATCAGATTTGGGGTTTTGTGAGCAGAAGTTGTTGAGCTTCATTTGGGACTGAGTCCCTTTACCTGAGAAGGCTCCACGCTGTGAGCTGCATCTTCATTCAGGTTTGTCTTTTCCTCCCTGTCCCAGAAAGTGATCAAGTCACATCACTTTCCAGCTGCTGTTTATGTTTCTAGTTGTTGAGACAACCCAAGTGCAGCAAATGCAAACTCTGAGGGCACTGGAGCAGTTTCTCCCCCTGTTGTGGCGCAGAGTGGAGGCTGCAGTGCCTGATGCTCCTGCCTCGCTCCAGTAGAGACCTGCATTGCTCGGGTGATTTAAACAACCAGAGCCTGGAGTCCATCACCACAACATCAGCTCTGAAAGGCCGTGGGGTAAATTATTATTCACTGTGTTCAAAACAGGAGTGCATCCAGAGCCCGTGGGATTTGCTACCTGGATCTCTGGATTGATGGGATGTCTGTGCAGGGACAGAAAGGGGTGATGGATGGGGGATGGCCTTTGCAAATCACAACAGGGTGGGAAATGAGGGGTGGGTGTGAATCACTGATAAGTAGCACTTACTGTAAGGAGCTTAAAAATAAAGAAATAATCCGAGAGGGGCTGCAACTTGCAGGAATTCAGGATATCTCACTTGTGGCTGTGCTGCAGTCTCTGTTGCAGCTCTTTTTATATCCTTTGTCCTCTGAAATACCTCGCTGTAGGGTTGGGCTCTTATTTATTTATTTCTTCGGCTCGGCAGCTGCAGTGCTCAGACTGGGAGGCTGAGACGCTCACAATGCGCTGCCTGCTGCCAAGAGAGGAGGTATTTGCATTCATTTTCACTTTCTTATTCTGAATACGGAAAACAAATAACCCCCCTTCGGTCCCCCTGAGTCCTGCCTCCCCTGAAATGTAAATACATGGGCGGACACATGATCTGGAGTATTTAGTCGTGGGTGTGTTACATCCCTCAGTTTGCCAGGCAGGTAATAGGAGTGTCCATGTTCTGTGAACAAAGAAGTCTTACAGTAATTCAGAATAGCCATATTAAACCCCCCCAAATTGATATATATATATATATGTATAAAAATATCAGTAATAGGTTTCATAGCACTTTAGTCACATTATTGTTTCTGAATTAGTTTTTCCTCAAAATCACAAATTGTTCTTACAAATCCTGTCAGGAGGATCTTTGCTCAAAAGAGGCAAATCGTTGCCATTTTTCACTCTATAGGTAATTCTCACAACGATGTCAGGAGGAGGAAAGAGAAATTTGTTTGGAGTTCCCACAAGTGCAGCTTTTGGGATGCAGAGCTGGGTGTTGGGGTGACTCCCATGGGGATTGGGAGAATTTGGGATGTGTGCGGGAGGCCGTTCTGTGCCGCTCCCTCCCTCTCACTGACAGTCTTACAAATGGGAAACAAATGGGATCACAACCTTTCTGAATGTGGAACTTGGGATGTGTTGACTGGATTATGAAGGCAGCAGTTTAACTAAAGGGACGTAATTTAGGGGCGGTGAATCAGAGAAACCCAGATACTGAGACTCCAGGTCTTTATATGATAACATATTGACTCAAACAGATATCAAAAATAACCCTGTTGCCACAACAGTTGTTTCTGCGTGTCTGCTCAGGTTTTACTGAGCCTCTTGTTATGATTCAGAACACTGTAGAAATCCACTGTGCCATCTTTTTTTAATGCATTAAATGATCTATAACGTGTTTCTTTTGTGCTGAAACCCCACTGCCTCAGCATGAAGAGTGTACATGTGTATTTGTTTAATTCAACATGTTTTCCTCCTCCAGTGCTGGAAATAGGACATTTTAGCTCTCCAGTCACCACTGCAGCAAACCCAGTGGGTTTTGTGCAGCTCGTGTTTGGCTTTTCCCTTCCACCTGAAACATCAGGGTAAGGAATCCGAGTGCTAAAGGGGGGGAAAACAATCTGCTGGTACTTGTTTAGAAATATCAAATAACCTCCGGTGTGGGGGTTTCTCTTGCTGTCTTTGTGGTAAAGACACGTGAAAGCCACGGCAGCGTAGCCTGCAGCAGCTTTGCCCATTGATTCAGCTCTTCCGTTCAGAGCCGAGATTTGATACCCAGCAACGAAATCAAACGGCTTTAAAATCATCTTTTATCGATTTTTTTTTTTTTTTTTTTTATGAAGGGAAATCCATACCCGCGGAACCAGACCCGCCTTTAAATTTGGCTTTGTTTCGTGCACGCGTGCTTTTTAAAAAAGAGCTTTTCTTCCGTGCCTTGGAAGGGGCTGCTCCTTTGAGCCCGGAGTGTGCGAAACGCTCCGGCACAAAAACCCGCTGCGTGCAACACGCCGGGCCGGGTTTGCCTTGCTCGGTTTGCCGTGCTCGGTTTGCCGTGCCCGGTTTGCCGGGCCGGGTTTGCCTTGCCCGGTTGGCTGTGCCCGGTTGGCCGTGCCCGGTTGGCCGTGCCGGGTTTGCCTTGCCCGGTTGGCCGTGCCGGGTTTGCTGTGCCCGGTTGGCCGTGCCCGGTTGGCCGTGCCGGGTCCCGGGGGGCAGCGGGGGACGCGCCTCGTGATGCTGCTCCAGACTCATAAACAAACCATCACGTGGGGCAGCGCAGCGGGCAGGGATAGACAGCCCCGGCATTATCCTGATTGGATTTCCCCTCCGAGCTGGGGCTCATTTGAATGTTTTGAATGAGTGGGGAATGAAACAACACAAGACGCTTACCCCCCCTCCCCCCCCCCGCCCCTTCTTTTCCTGTTTTGTTTTGGTTTTTTTTTTTTTCCTTTTCAGTTGTGGGGTTTGGGATGCACAAAGAGTCGTTGAACCTGTGAGAAGCCTCTTTAAACGCAGGTGTTTGCAGTGCAGCCTGATCTTTCTTGGCACCAATACATGGAGCGTGAGCAAGCACTGCACATTTACTGTCGTGTGAGAGGCTGGAGAGGTGCAGATTATATTTTGATTTAAAGAGTTTTCTCTTATGCATCTTTCCCCCCCTTTAACCAATGGAGGTTTTATTAGAAGTGGGTTTCTCTGGTGTGTAGTTCCCCAGACCCGTCATGTACCCAGCGAAGCCACAGCGCTCTGGACACGACGGGATTCTTTGGACTGGAGTGCTGAGCCTTGGCTGGGAATGATGAGACTTCAAAAGCATTTATGTATGTAGAATGTAATTATAGCTCTGTTTGTCCATGTTGAGTCTTTTGGGTTGCACTGTGCACGTTGTAAGCGAGCAGGTTCTGTCCATAACACAACATACGCTGCAGGACTCCGCTAAGGACATAACTTGGATCATGGGATTAGACTTACAGCTGCTGAATACTTCTTAGTTGTAATCTTCATCCTCGGATATGGGGGCTCAGGGATCCTTTCGTTTGTTGGATGTGTGTCAACATTGTTGTTGTATCAAGGTACAACTGACCTAAATCAACAAAACCTGGATTCACACCTGCATCAACCTCTGTGGTCACTGACAGGGTTGCCAGTGGGCTGTGGGGACCTTCGGGAAGGGCCAAACTCATAATGATACTTTATTGATTTGTAGGGTAATAGCTCATGAAGTTGCATTTTCAGGAGTCTGAGACAGGAAGGAGGTTTGAGGAGTGATTTAAGAGCTCAAGGAAGAGCCTGCAGAATGTGCAAGTTGCTTGAAGGATAATTTAGGCTAACAGGGGAAAAGCTGATGTAGAGCAGGAGATGGCAGAGGGAGCAGGATGCTGCTTTCATCCACCCAGAGATGAGACAGGCACGGGCAGAGCTGTGCACTGCCATGCAGGTGAGCTCAAATCTGAGGGAATGAGAAGCTGGCCAAGGGGCTTGTGGACTTGTAGAGTTTCTTTCAAGTGTAGCTTGGCAGGTTTCAAACTGCATTTGAAAGGATTTTGGTTTCCAGAGACATTGCTATTAAGTTATTTGTTCTGAGCCCGTTCGTTTTTTGTTATCTGTTGCACCAAAAGCCACAAAATGCATTTAAAATTGTCTTTCTCAGAGGTACTTGGTGCTCAGGAACACGTTGACCTGGTAATGTCATTCTCCAAATGATAATTTTTAAGCCAGACACATTTGTTAATCTTAAAAAGACAGCTTTGAGCAACCTCCCAGGTTCAGATGCAGATGGTTTGGACTGTGTCCCAAGCTGTGCAGCTGTGGGCAGCTCCCAGAGACTCCAGGTTCCGTATTTGTGCCGTGGGTGAAATCCTGTCACATCCCACTGGTGTGTTGATAAATCCAGCAGTGGCTGCAGGGCAGTGGGGCTGTTGGTGGCTGAGAAAATCCAGTTGTGATTGACACGGGCTGTGCAGCAGAGGTTCCATCAGACACTGAACAGTCAAGTGGGGACCAGAGGTAAAAAGATGGGAGTCTTTTGGAAGTGTGGCTGGAAGTGGCTGAACTAAGTCTGTGCATGTGTGTCCATCCCATGGTGGAAGAAACCACCATCTCTCTCCAGTGAGAGAGATGCATGAAAAGCAGAATTAGATGAACTTTTCTCAAGTGACAAATTTGGCAGTGTTATCTCTTAAAAACAGTTGTTGGCATGAAGTTAATTCAAAGACACTTAATGATGTAAGCTTGTAAACTTTCCCAGGTGGCACCATCTGCATATGTGATTAAAAACCACCAGAACGACAAAACAAAGAAAACAATGTAGTTTGAAAAGTGAAATTAATTTGTGAAGCCATTTGGCTTATTACTTAAAAAACCTTCAAAACTAAAAAAATTCCTTGAGTCAAAATAACAAAGAAAGTTTTGGAGAAGATAACTTGTGTGAAGTTTCTTGTAAGGATCCCAAGATTCTGCTTTGCATCCTTTTACCTAATGCAGTTTATAGTGCCCTGGTCTGGTTGATGTGGTGGTGTTTGGTCAAAGGCTGGACTCGATCTTGGAGGTCTTTTCCAACCTTTATTGTTCCATGATTCTGTGGTCTGCCCTCTATCCCTGTAAAGCCCTTGGCTCAGTGCTCTTTGGTC
The DNA here is from genome assembly GCA_035041135.1 of Platyrinchus mystaceus. Taxonomy (NCBI): domain Eukaryota; kingdom Metazoa; phylum Chordata; class Aves; order Passeriformes; family Tyrannidae; genus Platyrinchus; species Platyrinchus mystaceus. The sequence continues at coordinate 4,075,793 of JAWWLV010000018.1, forward strand.
AGACAAGCCTCACTTCTTTCCGTGCTGAATGAAGATGGTGCTATTTGTTGTCATCCTTTCAAGCCTGGAGAATCTTCACCAGAGGATCTTTGTGTTTGTCCAAAAGGACCCAAGTCTGATATTACAACAGTATTTTAACACTTCAGACTAGGCTGGGATCCACTGTTAGACTTGAAACATCTCTCTCTCTGTGGCTACTGACATATTCACTGGTAAGAATTTTTGCAAATATTCTCAAAACAAGCTGATTTCTAAAATAATTTTTAAATGATCATCTGGCTTCTGCTTGGTCTTTTCTCTATTATGTACTAACAGCCTGACAAAAAAATACTTGAACCCCAGATCCTCTGAGTAGTGTTCTGTAGTCATGTGCTAAAGTCTGTAGTTCAGGACTTGTTGCATTTTAAAAGAAAATTATTATGGTCATGTAGTGTCAGGGGCTTTTGCACATCAAGGCAAACAGCATCTTCTGTTCCTAAATCTTCTCTTTTTGCTCTAACAATGAGTAACTTGTCTTTTTTTTTACTGCATCTCTCCCTCCCCTCCCCTTTAAAATGGGCATTAAAAAGAGCCACTTGCTTAGATTTCGTACTTGGTAAAGCATTTGGAGAACTGCTGATTAAAAAGCACCGTGTAAATGTGAAATATGTATTTTTGTGTTCCTAAGCATTCATCAAATTTAATTTGTGGGAAGCAAGGCCAAGAAGCTGCTGTTGGTAGGAACCAGCCCTTCAGAACCCGGGAAGGGGAAGCAGGAGGTTTGTCAAATGAACTGTTGCTTGAAAAGCACTTCCCAAGGAAAGGTATAACTGGATTAAAAGTTTCCCACGTGGGGAGGGACATGATGTGGGGAGGAGGGGGTAATTAGTCAGTTTGGAGCAGTTAATCCTCCAGCGGCAGCGCAGCCACCAGCGGATGCTGCATCCTTGGGGATGATCCCTGGGAAGCTGCTTTGCTTTCTGTCATCACTTTAACGAGCCCCTGTGCCTGGATCAAGTGCATCAAAGGAGCCTGAGGAATATTTAAGCTGAAACACGTATTAAGGGTAGTAGCTGGCCCAGCCCCTCGCTGTTCCCCCACGTCATTCCTAATTCATAAAAACAAACCGTGGAACAGCCTTGAACTTGGTGCAAAAATCTGTTGCTCTGTAATTTGCAATTTAAATGATACTTCTCTGTGTTTGACTGCAGGCAAGATCAGCTATTCTATTCCCATCCAATTTAATGCTTTTAGTTTTGGGTGTGTGCGTGGGACATCCTGGAATACCAATTATTTTTTCCCCTCCCTTTTTCCGTGTTTTGGAGCCGTCAACAAGCAGGATCTGCTGTTATTTGGTAGTTCCCCTTTATTGTTTTTCAGTGAAGATTGTGTCTGCAAATTTGGGTTTGTCTGGGGTTTTGTTTGGTTTTTAATCAGTGTGATTTTTAAACAAACAGTGTGTTTGGGCTGGTGTTTGCATAATTACAGAAAACTTCATTGAATGGGAATGGAAGTTGAGGTTCATAGAACTGCAGAGAAGGCAGGGCCTGCCCTGCTTGAAATAGAGACACATCCATTGTTGTTTCATTTTGCAGTAAACACGGGGAGAGGAATATAATTTCTAATGATACAATAGGCAAGTGTTTCTCAAACTGAGTGTGGTTTGATGGCAGCACAGCCCTGTCCCCCTCCAGCTGCCCAAAACCAGCCATTGCTCCCCTTTACAGCCAGGCCTGGCTGGGCCAGGGGTGACAGATGACTTTGTCACAGCATTTCTCAGCATCAGCATTATGTGTTTGTGGGGGTGACACAACATTGAGAACTGGAGCATGGCCAGAAATATTTTGTTCTTGCTCTGCTTGGGGTACTGTAAATACACACCTGGAGAACTTAGGGAATGGGGTGGCTGAGGTGTTCAGAACAGAGAGGAGGAGGTTGTACTTCTGACTGGTAAAAACACAGCGCAGCATCGTGAGGAGGTGGGAAATGGGAAGTGTGGTGATGTTTTCACCCCTTTGACCTCTATAACCAAAGATATCTGCAGTTATTGGCTCAGGGAGACCCATAACTGGAAGAAAAGGTAATTGCAGTCTTGTTACTACAGTATTATTGAGAAATAAACCTTAGAATTCAATAAATTTTCCATTTGTAGGTGTTTATAGGTGTCCTATAAATCTAATAATTTGTAGGGTAAGCGAGGCTGTAGCAGGTTTCATGGTCTGTCTGAAGTCTGCACGTTCTGCATGAAGAAGCTGTAAATACTGATATTACTGAATTGTACAGCTTGTTTGGCTTGGAAAGCTGTGTTTTCTCATGTATCTAGTGCTAACCCTCTGCAGAACTAATGAAATGCTTAAGTGGAGTTTTAACATTAAAAGAGAATTTTTAAAAACTGTAGAAAAGGGTCTGTCAAATCATCCCATGATGTGGAAGAACATCATTGCTCTACTGCAGCATTAACATTTTTTTAATGATGTAAGTACGTGAAACATTTTTTTATATAGAATTTCAGAAGATAACACTAAGTTTTGCTGTATTTAGTTCTTCAAAGAACATTTCATAATTTTACTCCCCTATCTTGATGGATGAAAACATAATCCATATTTAAATCCTTTCCTCAAAGTGAAGCGAACTTTCGCCTCTTTGAAAAATTTAGATCATTTTTCTTCCTGCTGAGTTGGAGGAGTGTTTAGTAACATTTAAAAGTTTGTCCTGTGTAATGGGTGTGCAAAGTGATGGGAAACAATTCCATTGTTGAGATGGGGAGAGGTACAGATCGTGTTTGCTCCCTGAACATCTGACTCGCCAGAGCTGCCTGTTAATCCTCACAGCTTTACTGCAAAGCAAAGAAAGCTGCTGAATAAACTGGGGAAAAAAACCCTCCATCCTATTTTTCTAGGGGAAAACCTTCTCAGATCAGTTGGACAGAGTTGGCTTTAGACACCTCCCACTAGACCAGGTTGCTCAAGGCCTCATCCAACCTGGCCTTGTAACGAATCCAACTCCATGGCAGTTAGACCCTAATCCCAGCCACCAGCAACACTCTGAATTTGAGAAATGCCTGTGCCTATTTCTCCCTCTGATTTTTGGATAAATATTTAGTTTTATTGAACATACAAAGGAACTGCAGATTAGGAGCAGTTCTGTGCCCTGCAGGTGCCTGGTGTGAGCTAAAACCGCATCGATCCTGAGGCGCCTCTGGCACGACAAAACCTTGCGGTTCTCTCTGGGGTTTACGAACTAGTGACGTGTTTTTGTTTGAAAGATGGGATGTGATTGTGTGATTCTTGGGCATTCCTATGGATTGGGAGTGTCACCCTGCCCTCACTCAGAGGAAAGCCCATGTTTTCCCTCATTTTGCTGCATTTAGACACCTGATAGAGTCTCTGTCTGTGCCACCCACTGGGGGTCTGTGGTGGGGTGGCATCAGTGAATATGTGTGGTCTCGGGATTTTGGATAAAGTTGGAGGGTTTTGTGTCCCTTAGATTTTGAGAGGCCGATGAGCAGTTGGGCTTTTCTGTAGTTGCTTGGATTTGCCTGGAATTCCGGCGTGTCCATAGTGTAGGTGGCTGCCGGAGCAGCTCAGTGAAGCATCCGAGTGCTAAAATAACCAGGGAGAGTGAGCAGGAATCCAACAGGGCTTGGGCTGCAGACGAGCAGGAGCAGCATCGATGCACAGCCCGGTGCCAGCTCGGCCTGGAACTGCACAGACATGGCCTCTAATACCAGTTTCAAGGGGAGCTGCCAAAACCACAGTGCTCAAGGCCTCTCCCTCCGAGCTCGGCCAATGCTCGAACGAAACAGCCCCCAGCTTGTTCCTCCGGGACACAGGCCTGCCTTGTTAGGAAATGGGTGAAGTTTGGGAACCCACAATACCTCACATAGCTCTGTGTACAGTAACGGAGGGTGGAAATAGGGCCATAGGCATGAGCCACCAGACGAGCTATAAATATAGAATACTCCCTCAATTCCAGTTTCGTTAGTCATGGGAGGACAGTGAGAGTTTTATAAACTTATAAGGAATATACAAACAGTTCTGAATTTAAAATAACTCTGTATAATTTTTTTAGTGTGTGTGAAAAGAATATTCTTTTTTGAGCCCATCCATCTAAGTATCTGCTATACACAGAGCGTAAGGATCTGCGTATTTATATGTTCATGTGAATGTGACTTGAGATGACAAAAAAAGGTACCAGAGAAGAAAAGCATAGCTCAAAACGTGCCAAACTCCAGCAGAAACAGAGTGGGAAGCAGCGTGCTTCCCACTGTGTGCCAATATCAAAACCATGGATCCCCTCTTTTCCTTTAATAAGTGCTGTCTGGTGCCATCTCCAGCTTCAGAGCAGCCAGGCAGTGCCTCTGAGCTGGCTTGGCTGCAGCCTGGAGCCCCTGTCAGATCCAGGGATACGGCTCACCTTGGCTGTCCTTCCTACAAATAAATAAATAAAACTCTGGTGCTCCCTAATCTGATCACAAATCCTTACTACAGGGAAGGATTTAGAAAGTCCGAAGCAATGTCATTATTATTTTTCCCCAGTTGTACCAACAGGAATTCCTCAAAAGCATGTGCAAGTGTGTAAGCAGAGACAGCTCAAGCATTCAAGTATTAACTGTGTGTGTGACAGGGCTGGCAGTGCTGTTTGACCTGTGAGTATATTCTGTGTGTTTGCAGATTCCTGGGGATGACACAGTCAAACAGTTGATTTTATCAAACTGTTGGAAGAACTGAAATAGCTCAGTCTCATAACAGAGAGACTAAATACAGGTTGGACACTGCCATCCTTCCCTCAGGTTGGAGGAGAACCCTGAGCACAGCCATGTGCTGTTCCCATCCGTGCCCCTCACTGGCACAGGTCACTTTTCCCAGTGTCTTCCAACTCAGTGTTTGAGTCCTTTGCTTGGCTTGAGGTGTCCAGGGATTCAGAGCTGCTGTACATGCAGTGGTTTGACTGGGGCTTCCTTTGGGGTTGTGGTAATGTCCAGTGCCTCCTTGGATTGGGAGCATCCTTGCACTTCCCAAAGCAGGCTCTGCAGCCCACTGAGCCTTTCCTGTCCACACACAGAGCTGTTCAGACCCCACAAGCAAACAGGCCACTGTTGCAGCAGTTCTGTTCTCTGGAGATCAAACCATGGAGGATGGAGTTAAAAGTTCATGTCCAGATAGTACAGGATGATTTACAGACTATGAAAGCAATTTGCATGAAGTCTGAAAAGATAACATTTTCCCTTTTCCCTCTGAAACACTTCCATCCACAGTTGTGGTGTATGACAATAAATTGATTTTAATGCAGCTTTCAAGTCAGTTGTATCCTTCCTGCTGTCCATGTTGCCTGTAAATTTGTTAAAATGCATCTCATCAATGTTAAAATTGGGTTAATGCACAATCTTCCTGTCTGCTTTTAGGTCTCACAGACTGGCACCTTCTACATTCCCTCTGTGTTTATAATAGAGTAAGATTTAGAATGAAAAAAACTACTCCATGATTACTAAAACCAAGGGAAGAGCTCACCCTGTGTTTGTTGTGGATCCCAAGAGCACAACCTTCAGTTGCTGTCAGATTTGTTTAAACTCTTGTATTTCTGGAAGTCCTGAAGGAAATACTTGATTTGATCATTTTAGCATAATTGCCTTAATATTGTTTGGAGCATCTTCATCGTTAACAGGGTCCCTTCACTTGCAATGTGCAAATGTTGTAAGTGATGTAATTTAAAACAAATGCACCAGGTGTCTCTAACTTTCCAAGCCATCCATATTCTTGCAACTTGTTCTGCCCTTCCATTATCATTCTGGGGGTTTTATTTCGGGTCCTGAAACATCTAGATTTTAATCCTGGCTCTACTGGCCTTGTCTCACCAGCAGCTTGAAAAATCTTGCTCTGTAGTAAAACAAGTTGAATATTCTTGCTCTTTCTGGCTGTTTCCTTGAATTTTCATCTTTTTGGTGCTTAAAACTCAACGGGCTTTGTTATTTGTCATATCCTAGTTGGAGATGAGCAAAAACTGTCTGGGTTTGCCCTGCTGTGTGTGTATTATAAACAGTTTTCCTGAAGCTTTTTTCCCTTCCCTGTTAGTGTAATCAGCCTTTGGCTGGAGCAGTGTTGATTTCTGCCTCCAAGACGAGCTCTGTGTCTGATTGCTGGGGCCAGAATGGTTAAACTGTTGATGGGTGTAAGGCACAAATGCAGAGGGCATTCCTGGAAGAAGCAGGAGCTGAATCCCTCAGAACCAGTGACTCTTGTTTGCCCTGGATTAAACTGCCGTGATCCTTCGGCATTAGGAGAACTCCATCATTTAGGCCAGTGTGATAATGTTATCAAACTGTCTTCTTCCTTTGGAGTAAATCTGGAATGTGAAGGGTATTATTCCTTCAGCTGGGGTTTTGCCAGGAGATGGCTGACCAGCACTCCTTGCTTGCAGTATATTAATTAAATCCTGTAAAGCTTATTGCCTTACACTTGCAGCTTTTGGAAGACAGGCAGATTAAATCTAGCTTTGAGCAACAACAAGCAAAACCCCAATATATTGCTCGTAATCTGCAGCAAAAAGAAAAATAATTTGCCTCTGAGCTGTTCTTCAGCAGCTCTTTGCTTTCCTTATCTGTTCCTGCAGAGTTCAGGAACTCCAGTTGCCCCTTAAGGAATGGGAAAAAGTTTATGGCAGTGAGTGTGGTGGGGGGTGGCAGTGGATGGGAAGCAGCTTTTGCCACCACGTGTTCCTGCTTGCATCCCCCCTTTCGTTGGTGTTACTGTTCAGATTTGCATCTTCCAGTGGGAAATTTCCCTTTGCATGGAGGAAATGTTTCTGGAACAGAGCAGTACTGATGGTAAAACATTCCCAGCCAGTTGTTTACTCAGTGTTGAAGACAGAGTGAAACTGGCCTGGACGCCCCAGAGCTGGTTGTGTATCTGCCTCTGGGGGGTTTGTTTATGGACTGAATTCATGGCGTGGAAGGGACAAAATGGACTTGTTTTTTTCCTCCCTGTCTCGAGTGCCAGCTGCAATGATGCCAGTCTGGGCTGTGCTGGGCAACATGAACTGTTTTGAAAGAGAATGCAGTTGGTGCTGCCTGGGTTTGTCAATAACTCGTGTTTATTTGCACCTTCCTGGGCCATAGTGTTACACACTTGGAGCAAATGTTCTACCTGTGCTGGCCGTGGATTCCTTTTCACTGGGGGCTCAGGTGGTTGTTTTCTTCACCCAGGTTTCCATTTGCTCTGATTTCAGCATCATGGGAGTTGCTGTAACACTTCTGGAGCTCTTAGCAGGGCTGATTGCTTCGCTTGCAGAAACCTGAGGGCACGGGAGGTTTTACAGTGCCAGAGTGTCCCTGAATCCTCTACTCACTCCAGATAAAATGGACTTAGCACAGATGTTGTTGTGTATCACAGCTGGGAAGCCTGGAAGCTGTTTTGGTGTAACTTGTAGGGTAAGGAATGAATGAGAGGTGGCCAAAAGAGGAGTGTGTGGAGTCATCAAACTCCAGAGTATCCAGCTGAAATACACTCACTGAACGGTGACCATTTCCTCTCTGCTTCATAGACCTTGTTGCATCTGGTGAAATCTGGGGGTCTCCAGGTGCTGAGTGGTGCTGGGCTTTCCTAACTTGTCTCCTGCTGCTTTTTCCTGCTTCCTTTGCTCTAGAATCATCTTCAGGTGTTTCCATCTGAGCAGTTGGCTCCAACTGCTGCTCAACTGGCTGAGCAGGCATTTAGTGTGGATTGTTTTTCACCCATTAGGAGGGGGATGCAGGAATTGATACCTTTATCAATCTTTCATATGGTTAAAAATTGGGCAGTTAGTGGGCTGATGTCAGGTTGGGCAAATCCTTTGAGGTTGTTTTGGGGCTCTGGATGCTTCATCACACCTGTTCCTGTGACAAACTGAAACACCAAGACGCCAGAGACCAAAACGCGTTGTGTGGAAGGTGACCAGGAGCAGTTAAACTTCAGCTGGGTCTGTGTGGTAGGAAGAAGATAAATCACAGAACAACTTCAGGAATAATTTCAGGATCCTTGGATAGATCTCCAAGATCAAAATGGGCTGGTGGTGACTGAGATGTAAACATGGAAACACAGGACTGGTGAACTGATCTTGAGTCGGGATAGACTCAATGCCCTCCTGGTGTAAGTTTGTGTAGCCCTACCCAAAGATTTTACGGGTGGCTGTGACTCTGCACATATTAGAGGTTTAGAGAAGGGGGAGATGATCCCTTTCAGGTCCCAGTATCAGTGCTGGCTTGACCTGAACCTTTGAGATCTGGCAGTTAATGTCAAAAGCTGCCAGACTTTATGCCTTAACCACTAGAAAGCAGTTTGAGATGGCAGCGTTTTTTGCCTTCAGGATTTTCATTGAGTGTGAGGTAAACAAGTTCAGAGCACTGAGGGGGAACAGAAAAAAAACCCCAAAAATACACCATGGATATGCTGCTAATAGCTGTTTCTGTAGTAATATAAAGATTTACACAGCTGCTCTGAGTGGCCTCTTCAGTTCCTTGGAGATGACTTTTACCCATATTCCTGTGATCAGAACACGTTACTGCATGTATTTAATATGTGTATTTCCTTATTGCAGCCTTTATTCTGTAGTTATTTGATTCCAGCCCTGACCATGAATCACTGGAACTGGATTTTCTGAGTAATGTCTCTCCAGTCTCTCTTTTCTCACAATATACTGGGCAAAAGAAATCAGGTCCTGCATAGGCTGCTCAAAGTTTTGAAGTCAGCTGTTTGAAAGGCTGTACCAAAGTTTAGCCCATTAAAATGCAGTATTTTAAAAACTCTGTCATGTAGAAGGATTAACATTCCAGAAGTGACCGTATTTTTCTGTCTTTGTGGATACATTTAGACAGCTAATTTTTTTCAGTAGTTGGCCAGGAGAAAACACTCTTTTCTTCCTCTGCTTTCTGCTCAAAACCAGGTGCTTTTATTTTCCCCTGTTTTATTTTTCTCTGAGACGTTATTTCACGTGAGGGTTGCTCTAAAAAAATCAGAACGGTATAAGAAAAAAAACCCCAAAACCAAAACCAAAAAACCCACAACAACAACAACAACAAAAAAATCAACCAAAAAAAAAAGAAGGATCAAATACAATTTTTACAAGGAGAGAAAGAATCTTTAAAAAATATTTATCCCACACTTGGCAACCTTTCGCTCGCCCGCATGTGACTGGCGCGGTGCCATCCTTGGCCGAGGCCGACGCCTCTGCTTGCCAGGAGTCTTCCTCCTCTGGCTGCCTTTTCACTCCCTGTGACTGATTGTTTATTCACCTGATTTTTCTGTTGCAGCCTCGCTGAAGTCATGGCGTCTTGGAGATGATAAGAACACTTTTGTCTGCCCAGACTCCGCCATGGCCATGATGTCAACGCGGGGCGTTTGCAGCGAGCGCTGGCTCGGGGCTCGTTTCGCAGAGCAGGGAGGCATCAGATGTCAGGCAGACTTGCTACCACCTCCTTAGAGTCAGCCTGGCCAGAAAGCAATTGCTGTAAATACACATGATTGTTTCTTGCCTTTTTTTCTTTTGAGCATCGTGGGGGTTTTAATTGAGAATAATGAGTCTCTCTGAGTCGGATTCTCTTGGGGCTCCTCTTCTTTCTAAGATCTTTGCATTTAAAGTATGTCCTTCCTGTAAGTCGAGTCTGAATCTGATTTGCTGAGTAAAGGGGCATCTTGGAATGGAATATTTTGCCTTTTTTTTGATGAGTGACCATAGGATCTTAAATAGTACAAGGTGGTGTTGGGTCAAAGGTTGGACTTGAAGATCTCAGAGGTCTTTTCCAACCTAGTTGATTCTGTAATTCTGTAATGGGAAAATCTCCTTAATTTTGTTGACAAGGAAAACTGAGTTGAAGAAATCAGAGAGAAGGTGAGGCACGGATGGTCAAAGATACTACTGGTATTGGTTTTGCTCCAGTAAATTTGATTTGTGGGTACTGGAACTTTTGTACTGTCCTTCTTCGGAGATCTGATGATCTGACAGTACTTTCACTCCCCAAATGTAACTGGACACTGGTCCAGTCAAGCCTCATCATCTCTTTATTAAAGTGCTAAAGGGTCTGCCCTTCTCCAGCTCTTGCTTTGACTTCCCTCTCCCGTGGCTGCCCTCAAAGGTCTTTGATATTTTCCATTATTTTGGTATCTCCATGTGATGACAATTAAGTATTTTTTGCCCTTGGGCTTGTCAGCAAGGATTTGTTCGGGGGGGTTGTATTTTTTTTTTGTATACAGTCATCAGCCTTCATGGTCCAAGGCACTGTTGTACCTGATAAATTCTGTCCCCAAATGTCAGCACTGTTTGTTTATGTTTGTGTCTCTGATGTTCTCCCGGACTAAAGTCAACAAGTGACCCAGTGTATTTCAGGGCGCTTTTTTTGGCCAGAGCATTTTGGAACCTGCATTTTACGTGTTTTGGTACAAACCTAACAGCCCAAGGAGCACAGTTTGGGAGGGTGAGGGGAGGACAGATGGGGCTGGGCTGTGAGGTCAGCCAGTGTTGTTCAGTAAGGATTTTGGAACAGGGATATCTGCGGGAACTGGCGTGTAAGGCAGATAAGGCTTTTTGTTGTTGATAATGTGTCCTACACATACGCACACAGAAGTTCTTGTTCTGCCTCTTCAAAGAAACAGGATATCCATATTGTCTCCAGGCTGAAAACTCTGCCAACGTTTGCAGGAACAAGCAGAAAATAGGACTGAGGGGACAGCGAGGTTGCTGAGCTTTTACAAAATAATCTTTAAAAAGTTTTCGGGAGTTCACGTTAAAACGGTGGCGATTAAAATATTACTGTAGTTTTGAAAACCCGTTCCAGTGATTGCCTTTTCCGTGTGAACTTGTGTATCCTTCTGTGCTCCAATTTATATTTCTGTAGACGAGAGTCAGCAGATTTACCAGGAGATGCAGGGAATCCTATTTTTATAGCAGACTGCTCGTGAATGGCAGAGGCATTAAGGGAATACAGGAGTCTTTCCCAAGAATGAAATAAACTCCATCTTTCTGTGCTATGTTTATCTCAATACTTACTGTGGTAGTATTTGTTTCTCGGCAGATTGTCTGGATGAAAACAAAAAATCACGTAGTTAATCAATACATCAATACTGAACTTTGTGGGGGGTGTGTGTTGTTTTTTTTTAGTAGGGCTTTGAACTGGAAATGCAGCTACCACATGAAATCTGAGTTCTGGCACCCACTCAGCACAGCAGTCCATCTGCTAGCAAGACATACTGATTTTTTTTTTTTTTTAATCCCTCAGTAGTGGCAAAAACAAGTCCTGTGTACCTTGGGGTGAGAGGCAATTTGTGATGCCTTACTAAGGTGGCATCTGGGCAGACTTCTTTTACTCTGGTGCACATTACAGTCAAAGAAAGGATACACACCTGCATGTGTGTTTTATTTTGGTGTAAGGGTTTGGGCTGTATGGGGTTTTTTTTCCCTTTTCAAGCTAAAAAAACCCCCCAACAAACCATCAGCTTTACACACTGCATTATTTAGCAGTGGTTGCCTCTGCATTCCTGCTCTCTGCAGTCTTACAGGTAGCTGGCTCTGCAAAAATCTTCTTATTTTGGCCTGCATGTGATACTTATGATACTTGTGCCACCTGGGCAGGCACTGCCTGTTCTCGTGCCCCCACCTCATTGTTCTCATAGTGTCCCCTTTCCATCCATTCACTAAAAAAACCCATGATTGAAATGAATCAGGGTCAATACAGAATCATTGTGATAAGAAATGCACATTCTCTGGTGGCATTTTGACAAGTCCTTTTCAAGGTGGGCACTTCCTTAAAGCTGTCAGAAAACAGCTTCTTATACTCAGAACTCAGTGTAAGATGTCAAGATCCTCGATACAGTGGGGTTGGATTTTTTTTTGTTGTTCGTGGGTTTTTTGGTTGTTTTTTTGTTTGGTTGGTTGGTTTTTCGTGGGGGTGGAATTATTATTGTTATTGCTATTGTTGCTTAGGAGCACTCTCATGCATTTTGTCCTGTGGTGATGGTGGTGCTCTGCTCAGTGGTGTTGTAAAAACACACTGCAAAGCCTGGACCTCATTATGGGAAGAGGGAGGACATCAAGATTTTAGGGTGTTTAGTCCTGCATTAAAACAACACCACAGCTGCAAACTGAGAGATAAATCACAATGCAGGACTTGTGTGGAATTGCTGTGCTTTCATCAGCTGCTTCCACGTTTGTTTTGGGATATGAACTTCTTTCCTGCTTCTCTGCTTTTTGCTCAAATCATCCCGTTTCGATGTCGGTGGTGCTTCCCTTGGATCTCGCTGCAGTGGTGCCACTGACCTCACCTTGCTACTGTTGCTGCTGGGGCAGTGCTTTAGCTAAGCTAGAAAGTGCCAAGCAGCTACTAAATGCAAACCAAATTTCCAGGCTGTGTGTTTCCAGAGCCTCTGGCACATGGCTCGTGTGGCTAAAAGGCCGGAGAGCGCTGTAATCAAAATGCTGTTGTTACATAAATACAGCGCTGCCACTTCTTTTGATCTGACAGTGCTGAGCTCTGAGGATTCTGCTCTTGGGTCGTGCCTTCCAAGCTGAAACGCTTTCACATGAAACAAAATGTCTCCATAAATTTGCACCCCGTTTTTTTTTCCCTCCCTCCCTTTCATATTTTGCTCTCTGAACCCAGGATTTGAGGAGGAGAAGGCAGAATTCTCTTACGCTCTTCGGGGGGAAAAGAGTAGCTCTGTAATTCCTCGGTATTTGATGTGGATGATGATTTGATACTTTATTAAACTGCATTTTGCACACATAAGCAACACTGGGATGCTACTCTGGGGTCAGCCTAGCCATGTGTGCTGCACTGAGCAGTGCTTCCTTCTACAAGTGTAATTAAGTTGTTTGAAGGAAGCTTGTTTTCTTGCCAGCGAAAGACCAATTTGAAGCACAAATAGGAAAGACAAGAAATACTTAGAAAGACAATAAGTCAGCATGCCAAAAAAAAAAAAAATTATCTGTAATACCAGGGCTGTGGAAAAGGTTCCAGTACTGCCTGTTTCCATTATCCTTATGTTGATCTTGCTTTCAGCAGTTTTCTTTATTACTTATTTTGTTCATGTCATAAATTTTATCCGAGGAAAAGATGCTTTCAGGCAACTAAAGCTGAGAAAAGTAGAATTGTTTACAAGAGTGGTTTTTATGTTGGTGGGCTGTTGGTTTGTTTGCTTTCAGAGACGCTCCAGCGCCCAGGGAATCAAAGCGTCGCAGAGCTGCGCGGGGTTTTTGCTCCGGTGCCGGTGTGTAGCAGCTGGTGTTGATGCCCCCTTGTTTTGTGCCCTGCAGTGTGCCCCAGCTCGTGTGGGAAGAGAGCCTGCACGGACCAGAACGAGTGTTGCCACCCCGAGTGCCTGGGGAGCTGCACGGCCCCGGACAACAACACGGCGTGCGTGGCCTGCCGCAACTACTACTACGAGGGGGTCTGCATGCCCACCTGCCCCCCCAACACGTACAAGTTCGAGGGCTGGCGCTGCGTCACCCGCGAGTTCTGCTCCAAAGTGCCCGCCACGGACGCCAGCGAGTACGAGAAGTTCGTGATCCACAACGACGAGTGCATGGCCGAGTGTCCCTCCGGCTTCATCCGCAACGGCAGCCAGAGGTAACACAGCCTGGGGACGGTTCGGGTTCTCCGCTCCTCGCTCGGTGGCAGCAAATGGCTCGAGGGAGAAGGGAGATGGTGTGGCTGCCTGGCTTAGGGGAATTCACCCTGAAGGGTGTGCTGGTGTGTGGTGCTGTGCACTCTCAGGTCTTCGCTTTCCGCTTGGTATTCTCTACTTGAAGCTCAGGAAGGCAAGGTTGGAGTTGGCTGATGACCATTATGACACACAGCAAACCATAGGAGTCACCTTGCCTTGCCTCTTATCTGCTTTGTGTGTGCCTGCATTTTAGACACATGTATTCTTCGGTGTATTTAATTTTATTTCCCTTTATTTCCACTGTTACCAGAAGATAACAGTGGTATTTTAGAAGACAGTGATTGTATAGACTGTGACAAAAATAATGCAGCTGCTGGCAGTAGTACACAGAATAATTTCTTGCAAGAGTGTCACTCACCTGCTGTTACTTAATTCTAACAGTAGAAGTGATGTTACTTATGAGTTTGGTAATTTGCCAGTGGTTTAAGCAAGCGGCCTTCATTGCCTACTGACCCTTGGAAGGTGTGGACTCGGAGTGAAGTACAGTCAGTGTGCTAAAATTCCTGCCTCAGTACTGTGCTAAAATGATGCCTTTGTAGGCTGCTGGATTTTTTGGGAAGATCCAGCTGATGTTTGGATACAAGCAGCTTAACACTGCCCAAATCCAGACACTCACCTGAGAAATGCTGCTGTTGATATGTGGGTGTTGTGCTCTCCTGCAGAGGTTGAGAGCAGCTGTAACCCAAGGCTGGGCAATGTTCTTTTTCCCAGAGGTGCTGTTTTGCAAATGGAAAGCATTTCCAGTGTCCTTGGTACATTCAGTTGAAGCCTCTTTCTTGTGTCTGCAGCTCTTAGTGGTTTGTGGCATGTTACAATGCAGGAGTTTGAAATAGGAGCTTACTACTAAGAAAAGGAGCTTTTTTCTGTTATGATTTATGCATGGGAAACTGTTATCAATTTGCATGTTTCTTTAAGCCTCAGAAAAAAAGTGGGTTCAGTTTCTTTATAAAGGAATAAATAGTAAGTCCATGTCTATCAGTGTGGTCAGCAGAAGCCTTTGTCTTTGAAGCTGGGTTTGGCTTTTTCATTCTTATTTTTCCTCTCTAAAGTGATAAGGTGGCATAAGTAATCATGAAATACCAAGGAAAGTGCTAGAATAAATTGAAAAATAAAAATTACCTTGAATCAGGAAAGACCTTTACCAGGAGTGGTCAGAGGGCCCGTTTTGTGCACACACAAAATGTCCAATTTTGAGATGAATATACAGGCAGTATAACGTGGAACCTTTAAAAAGCTGCTGTAGCCAAAAGCTTGGGCTGACCTGAGTTCTTGTTACTTGAGTTTGGCCACTAAAAATTCTTCTGGGTGCCTGTGAGTGTAAGAAACAGAAGTGAGCCTGTGCTTCAGTGTCTCCTCCCAGCTTCTGGCAGTCTGGTTTCTCTGAGTTTGGGGCTGTGACTGTCTCAGTGTTTTATAGCCAGTGGTGACCTGTTCTCTTTCCATCTGTATCACAATTTTGAACCTGCTTAGACTTCTGGTCTGCCTCTCCTAATTCCTGTTGTCAATTAGTTTTCCTTGCATCAAGACACAACCTCCTGTTTTGCTTAACTTGCTCCTTTAATGCCTCTTAAGCTGTAAGAAGTAGTGACTAATGGACTGCTCACTTTCTCCACATCCCTCCTGACTTTATGCTCCCACAGTTGTCTTTCTGAGTTAAAATGTCCAGGAGCATGGAATTCCCTGGTGCTGAGCTTTAACTGGTGGTTTAAGGGCATGGAGACAGACAGCTTTATAAGAATGTGAACAGTATTTTCCCATCTCTCTTGGCCTGGCCTATTTTGGGAAGTTGGGCCTGGATTAGCACGAAACCTCAGTGCCCTCTGAGGTGAATGAGAAGGGAGGGGTTTCTGGGGATACTTAATGAGAGTAAATGCACAAATGCAAGGGCACTGGGTTGTACCTGGAGCTCCTCTGACTTGGGAAGGACCACAGAGCCTTCCAGAAGCTGCCAGCCCGTGGATGTGGGTCCGTTCATTCACTGTAAGCCAGAGATGCTTCAGCCTCTTAGAGTCAGGTGTGTCCTCTGAACAAGCTGGCAGCTTTCATTCCAGCCTGGAGGGTTTGTCCAAGCTTTGGAGGGAAATATCTCCCAAAGTTCAACCCAGAGCAGTCCGGGGACTCAGAGTTGTGTATCGGTGCTTATTTTGAATGTCTGTCTCTCCCAGCAGCATGTTCTGCAGCCCTTGTGAGGGGCCCTGCCCCAAAATCTGTGAGGACGGGAAGACCAAGACCATTGACTCTGTCACATCAGCACAGATGTTGCAGGGCTGCACAATCCTCAAGGGGAACCTGCTGATCAACATCCGCCGTGGCAGTAAGTGATGGCCTCTCTTTGTGAACCTCTGATAAGGCTGCTTTCCCCAACCCTTTTGTCCTCAGCATAATGATAAGAGCATTAAAAACTCAGCAGGCTGTTTGCTCTCCAGTCCCAGAGCTCAGCTCCTGTTTGATTTGGCCCATGCTGACACAGGTATTCAGTCCCAGGCAAAGCTGGGATTTTTGCTGGTATTTTTGGCAGAACAAGGAACCAGGATTAGGCAGTTGGATGAGCAGTAGTCCCAAAAGAATAATAAAGGTGGAAAAGTTGAAAATCCTTGCATCTGGGTAGGTAAATAACTAGTTGCATGGCACTGAAAGGCTGCATGTCCCCACTTTTTAAGGCAAGATGTGGTGTTTTGCTAAAACAGGGAATCCAGTGCGCTGGGAGCTCATATAAAACCCAACACTGTGCTGCTGGATGGTCAGCATTAGTGAGCTGGCCACTCTTGTCATGTGTCTTGAACAAGCTCTGGATTAAATTTGTCAGAGCAGTGATTCATCAACCAGGGAGGTGTTGACAGCTGATGAGCTCTTAAAAGCAGAGTAAAAATCACTGTTAGTTTTTATTGGATGTGTACCTCCCTATGGAAGGTCCCTTTCATGAATAAGGTTTGAAGATTGAGATCTGTTTGATTCCCTACTCCTGCTGAATGAAAGCTTCAGGCTTTAGTAGCAGCAGCATGTGGATTATTTTACTCAAGGTCCCGCTTCCAAAGGTACAGTCTTCCCTTATGGAAGATGTTCCAGTTACCTGTGGCAAGTGTGGGGGGTTTTATTTTATTTAAGGGGTTTTATTTTATTTATCTTAGAAGGCTGAAGAGCTCCTGCTTATTTGGTATGGGAACCAACCATTGCTGAGGTAAGGGCAGCAAAGCTTGAGCTTGTGAAGGATGGGGTGTTGCAGACCTGGGCAGGGACAGTTCGGAGGGTACTGAAGGACTGAGGAGTGGAGCTTTCTCTGCAATCATTTTAATAATTTGTAACAGAAAGTCACCTTCAGTGGGTTGTATGGAACATACTCCATGACATGAGCACATCCTTATGGGTTTTATCTTTACTGTTTCATCAGGAGTTGTCAGTGTTGTAGCCAGAGCTTCTCAGGTCTTGGAAATCAGTGCCCTGTGCTCCCAGGCACACCAGTAACACACCTCTTCATCTTCAGTCTCATTCTCTGTTTTCCACTGGAGCTTTCTGCCTGAGCTTTGCTCCATATCCAGAAGCAGTTCCAGTCTCACGGATGTGTACATTTAACAAGGGTCTTTTCATCCCTGCCAGAATGCTGGCTCACCATTTGGTGCTGGCTCTGGAGTGCAGTGCCCGTGGAAAAAGCAGGTATTCCAGGATGGAAAAGCAAGACTGGTTTCCCAGTGTTACTCTGTGGCCTTATTTTGCCCTTCAACCATCAGGCTGCACAGGCAACTCTTCCTGGGAGAGGGAAACCAGCGTGTCTCATTTTCAACAGCAACAAATACAAACATTCTCTTTTGCCGAGCATTAAGGAGAATATCAATCCAAGCTGTGAATCCTGTAATAACAGAATTCCCTTTTCCTTCCTGTAGATAATATCGCCTCAGAACTGGAGAATTTTATGGGGCTGATTGAGACAGTAACAGGGTATGTGAAGATCCGTCATTCCCACGCTTTGGTCTCCCTGTCCTTCCTGAAGAACCTGCGGTATATTCTGGGAGAGGAGCAGGTGGACGGGTAAGTGCTCAGATATTTGTAGGGAGAGTCTTTACATGGACAAAGTGGTTTTGTTTGTTCTCTTTGCTCTGTTTGAGAAAAGAGCGTCTTCAGAAACAGTCAGATTTCCTTGCAGTTCTTTGGCTTTTAGCAGAGTTTTTTGGAGAATGTCAGCTGAAAGGAAACCTGAGCTTTAATAAGCAG
>JAWWLV010000018.1:4093765-4148846 GCA_035041135.1 Platyrinchus mystaceus
TCCTTGCAGTTCTTTGGCTTTTAGCAGAGTTTTTTGGAGAATGTCAGCTGAAAGGAAACCTGAGCTTTAATAAGCAGGGAGTGCAACTCAGAGTGACCCAACGAGTGTAAAACAGATTGCAAGTTGCAATTGTTTGCAGCTCCTTGAAGGGTTGACATGAAATGAATTCTCTCCCAAGCACGCAAAAGACTGGTCAGGAAGAGTAAAGTTGGATTATATTGCTTCTGTAATTACTCAGCATGTGATACTTTTTGCTGTACGTAACTCCTGCTTTCCTGTGATGGTAAAAGATTGTCAAGACAAAAGTTTTTTAGCCCCACAGAACGTGTGATGCTGAGGTGTGGTGATGGTCCTTCAGCAAACTGCCTTGCTCGCTCTTTTCCTGAATCAGGTAGCCATCCCAAGTTTAATCCAGTGTTCTCTGAGAGAAATGAGTCCCCCTCCATAATGACAGCTATTAAATGAATAAATTGGGGAAATCATGGAAGAAAAGGTGGTGGCAGGGTCCTGAGAAAGATTGCTTGTGTCTGATTTGTCTGCCCTGACTGGATAAAGTTAAAAGATGAGGGATTCTTCACAACCTCCCTCTTTCTCTCAGTCTAAGTCTTTGGTCGGCCTTAAATTCTTAAAATTGCACCCTCTGCCTGAGTGAAAGGGCAGCTCTTCCTCCTGCCCTGTCTGTCCCAGGAAGAGCACTGGCTCTACAGAGGTTTGTTTCCAACTGCAGATCCCAGAGGCCTGGCAGCACTGAGCACGTGGCTCATCCAGCCTCTGACGGCCTGGTGTGCCCTCACAGATACTCCAGTCCCTGATTTGTCTTTCCTTCTCTTCCCCTCTCTTTCTTGATCTCTCTGAGTTAAGCTTTGTGTCTCAAGTAGTAATTATGTTTATGGCACCTTGTCTGTCAGCCAGCAGAGCCCATACGAAGGGAAATGGCAGGTTTTTTCCAAACAGAGAAGTGAAGGAGATTCCCAAATAGAGAAGTAAATAAATGCAGCTTTGAAGAAGAAAATGAGGCTGAGTGTGGAGGCAAAACAGATCTACAGTAAAGAGCTACTTGTGCTAAAATTCCCCTATGTTAGGAAAGGACTGCAGTTGCATACTTGGGGTCAGGGGCAGTCTCTTTGCTTGGAAAATGCCTGACATAATTCAGGCATTACCACAGTCTAAATGACACTTCCAAAAATACTTCAGTGGAAGTCGGCACCTGGCAAGGAAGAACTGAGCCTAAACAATTACTTGGGCAGATTATGAACATCAGGAAGTGGGATCTTAGCCTGGGAAGCAGTGGCTGCTGGAACAAGAGCTGTTTGTGGCAGCACTGCCTTGGGGGGTGAGAAGAAGGTAACTTGAGGTCCATAATGATTGTTGCTCATTCACAACTGACCCCACTGCCACTGTCCCTTTATTTATTGAACTGGACTAAGGATACAGCACTTCAGAATTTCTCTGTTCCTTATTCAGTTGCTGGTGCCTGCCTTGGTTGTCACAGACATTGGAAAGTTTAGGGTGAATCTAGGGTAGATCTTTGGAAGAAGTGGAATAAATGTCAAGAGATCTTTGCTGCCATGGTGGGTTGGTTTGATTCTGGTTCATCGGCTACACAGACCTTGAACTCATTTTCCAGTGGTTCACTCCTGTCCCAAAGTGTCAGTGTCCTTGCAGGTGTTGCCTTGCTGCTGATGTAGAGCCTGTAATGCTGCTTCTGCTGCACCTGTGGGTTTTTTCCAATTCAGCACAACTGAATAGTACCAGGAATTTCTTCATAATACGTAATAGGATAAATAGGATTTACACACCCGACTTTGTGTTAGTATCTGTGGAAATAAAGGATGTACATGTTATTCCATGGCTGTGTTTAGGGAGTGGGCTCAGCACAGCTGCCTGTGTTTAGTTGTGTGTTTTGAAGTGTGGGTCCTGTTTGCTGTCAGGTTTTGATGTACAGGTGCAGCTGTACTTGGCACGATGTGGGAAATCTTTATTGGGCCAAGAGGTAAACTAAGACAGAGAGGCAAGGAAATCTCACTGTGCAAACTCTTGGAGTTGCTTTGGTAAACACAAGCAAGACAGCTGTGTTAATGATTGCTTTATTGTCAGAGTTGCAGCAGGCTTTTCCTTCCAAAGGCTATCTAAGGTTACTGCTTCCAGTGTAGAGACCTGCTGTTCAGAGGACAGGGATTTGTATTCCTCCTAGCAGCTCCTATACAATTATTAAAACACATGTTGGAGTGGCTTTAGATGGTGGGGTGTCCTGTGTTACAGTCATTTCCTGCCCCTGAGCATTCAGGGAAAACTTGCTTCATGGGAGAGAAGAAAACCCTATGCTGAACACTAATTTAAAATAAGAGGGAACACAGTGTTTTAAGGTTTTCTTATATTAAGGGATTCTTCATTGGAATTGGCTATGAATTAAAACTAATATTATTTCTTCTAGGAATTATTCCTTCTACGTGCTTGACAACCACAATCTTCAGCAGCTCTGGGACTGGAACCATCATAACCTGACGATCAGTGAGGGGAAAATGTACTTTGCATTTAATCCTAAACTGTGTGTTTCTGAGATTTACCGCATGGAGGAAGTTTCAGGAACCAAGGGGCGACAGAGCAAAGGAGATATAAATCCAAGGAACAATGGGGAGAGAGCCTCTTGTAAGTAAACAGACAAAAAAAATCTCAAGGCAGACTGCCCAGGAGGGTGTGACAAGAGAAACCCCAACACACCACTGCAATATTTAGATTTAGACCTTGGAGGAGCCTTTCAGCCATTCTGCTTGTTCAGGTGTTGAACTGGGGCTGCGAAGGTGCATTTGCACACATGGAAAACAATGTGGTTACACAGTCCCTGTCTCATCTGGAAAACCCATGTCCAGAAGATGACTGCTTCCCAAATTCCCTGTTTGGTGACAGCAGCAGCACATAATAGCAGGAACATACCTGGGAAACGAGAAGTGAAATCCAGCAGTTTGGTGTATCCAACAAGGAGCAGTTTCTCAGTCTCCTTCATAATTGTGCATCATTAGAGGGATTTTCCTCTCTCAGATCCTACTCTGTCTTGTTACTAAGGATGCTGCTGAATAACAATTCCTTAGACACTGAAACAAAACGTTACATTCAGCTTCTGCCAAATATTGTACCTTGTAGCTCAGAATGCTTGTTGTAAACTCAATTTTCTGTGTTTTATGTTCAAATTACTTGCTTTTGAATTGAGAACACTGCTTGATATTCTGCAGTATTCCTAAACCTGAGTGCCTCCACATTTAGTTTTGGACTCTGCCATGGCCAGTTATTGGGAAGTCCTCTTTTGGCTCCAGTGAGCTGCACATCAGGTCTGCAGTTGACACCAGTGTGTTTAAAAGCAATCTGTCACCTAGGAATTGAGGCAACAGAATGCTCACAAATTTCACCTCTAACTCTTAAAGCTGACAATGCATTTTTTCCTTTGCCCAGTTTGGGGAGCTTTTTGGAGCTGAGTAACGAAATGGATCTTGTGCCAAAGTCAAACCCCCCTGCTGTGGGTGGTGTTTGCAGGAGCAGGACACGGATTCTGCTGTCTCTTCAGGCGTGCTGGGTGCACACAGATGGCCCAGAGCCTTGTTGTGAGCACCCTCCATTCTTTGCACGTTCAATGGAGCAAAGCCCTGCAGTCCTGGAGGAGTTACAGACACATAGCCAGGCCTTACTACCACTGAGGCCAGTGCCAGCCACCGCCTGCTTTTTTAAGAAACCAGCACAGAAAGCTTTCTGACTCTCAGAAGGGGAAAAGAATCAACAAAAGCCAAACTGCCTTTACAAAGATAGCACCAACAGTGCCAGTGTACACGAGGGTGAAAACCCCTTTATTTTCAGAGCCTTCTGTGCAACGTTAGAAACTAACTCACAGTTGACAGAACACGATTTCTTCATCCAAGAATTAAGTTTTTAAAATGCTATTTTGTTTTGGGTTGGAAAGCTCAGTGAGTTGGTAGTGGGAAGCCATTCATCTCAAAGCTGTGGGCTTCCATCCAGGCCTGTTCACAAGAGTAGCTGGAAGCTGCTGCCATCAAATGGTTGTGCCGTATATGAACTGAGTTTTGGAGTTCTTGGTCCGGCCTCTCATGAATAGGAATGTAAACTCCTTTGTCCTTTCCATGTTGTTCACTCTCCAGAAAAACAAATTGTAGTTGTCAAGAGTTGTCCTGGAGAGTGAGAACACAGAGGCTGGTTACTGCTCTGCACGTGCTTTGCAGTTGGATGATGAATTCAGTGCTTCCAGACCAGTCCTGTGGATAAACAGCACTTCCATTCCTCACTCAGGGAGAGTCTGAAGTAGTTTTCAAGAGCTTTCTGGTGATGCATTAGAAGAAAAACTGCTTCAAAAAAATTAATAACAAGTAGCTCCAGCATGTTCTAAAATGATTGCCAAGGTGACTGCTTGCCCTTAAGTATTCAAATGTAGTGGGATGAAATAGGAAGCTCTGCAGAGACAAAGGCTGTTGGTATCCTGAGGTGCTACTGGAAAGGCTCATTAGCTAAAACAGACACCTAAGAAACAGCAAAACCTGACAGGGGGTGTGATACTAACTCTGACATGTCCTGTCCCTTTTGTATTGCAGGTGAAAGCAAAATTCTGCATTTTGTTTCCAACACTACCCTCAAGAACCGGATTAAACTGACATGGGAGCGGTATCGGCCTCCAGATTACAGAGACCTCATCAGCTTCACTGTGTACTACAAAGAAGCGTGAGTAGATGTGCTCAGGGCCTAATCAGGGCAGCCCAAGACATGGTAACAGTTCTGTTCCTACTGCTGAGAGCTCATCCAGTTTACCTATTTCATCCTCAAGTCTTGCCTCTGTTCAGATTTCTTCCCTTGGTGCAGCACAGGCTGCCTTTAAAGAGGATTGTTTTGAAGGAATCCTACAAATGGATTGCAAAACCATCAGGAAGTTTCAAATTTGAAAAAAAACCCCAAAAAACAAAAAGAAAGATAGATGGCTTGGCTGTTCTCAGGGGTCTGATTTGGAACTCTTCATAAGTTATCATGTTTACAGAGATATTTTCCTTCCTTAGTCATAATACTGACTGGAGAGCATCACAGGAGTTTGCCCTGTCACCTGCAGGACTTGTCTGCTCAGGGTTTGGGGTTATTTAGGCTGTCCAGCTTTGTTTTTTTTCTGCATGACTGTTTTCTTGATAATGAAGGCGTGGGGCAGTTACTGGAGAGATCAAAGTAACTTGGGACGTGCCTCTGCCTTTGCACATCCGTGCAACATCTCAGATTGAAAATAATGAAAACATAGAAATAGGCACACAAATAACTCTCCAAGAAGTTTGGAGATGTGAAGGGGAGGCTCAGAATGCTGGTGGTGACATGCAGAGCAAGGCTACAAAACGTGGGAGGACAAATCATTACAAATGTCCAGCATCCCTTGAAAAAGAATATCATTGTGACGTTGTACAACCAACTGAGTGCAGGTAGTTCTGTAGTTACTAATAACAAGAGTTTATGTGCTCTTGCACCAGTGTTGCAACTTCTGAAAAGTAGAACTATATGACTATATAAGTGTGTTTGTGTTGTATGGAAATAAAAGGGGAGAAAAGCCTGCTGGAGTGGTCAAGGCCAGTCACAGAACTTTGGGTTCTTTATGGTACAAAGCTTGGCCACTATCAATAACTGTCTTGAGTTGCCTGTGTTTGATATGTATGTCTGAAGCGTTTCACTGCATGATTGGGATAAAAAATAGATAAAAATAGTGTTTTCTTGGAGAACATTGTCTTATTACTAGTGACTGAAGGTAAACCTGCAGCTAAAGCTGAACTCTGAATTTTGTACTGCTTGGAAATAGGGATTTTAGTCTGGTTTATTCTGCTGGGGAAATACAAGTAAGCTTTATTTGTTTCACTGAGCAACTTTGAAGTGAGGCACTCCCAGTCATATATGACAGTCTTTAGGAGAAAATAAATATTTGTGCTGCTTTTTTTCTGTGAATATTTCAGACCATTCAAAAATGTGACAGAGTACGACGGGCAAGATGCGTGTGGCTCCAACAGCTGGAACATGGTTGATGTTGACCTGCCACCCAACAAAGAGAACAATCCTGGAATTCTGCTGCAGGGATTGAAACCTTGGACTCAGTATGCCATTTATGTCAAGGCTGTTACCCTCACCATGATGGAAAACCATCATATTCATGGAGCAAAAAGTGAAATCATCTATATACGAACCAATGCTGCGGGTGAGTTGCTGAGCTCTGGGGTGAGAGGTTGATAATGCTGCAGGTGTGATTAGTGTGTTATTGTGCAAGTTCTGTTGTTAATACAGAAATGGAATTTATGTGCAGATGATGTGCATAATGCTAGAAGTTTGAGTGATTATGAAAGCAGCATTAAAATTTGAATTAAAAGTGTTCTTTTCAGACGTTATTTTCATTAGGAACTATGGGAGTTCCTTGGAGTTAGAATTTCAGGCTTTGTTCTGTTGGTGAAGGTGAATTTTAAGTACAACTCTGATTTGGGACTGCACGTGGTTGCAGTTGAACCCTTGGTAACCATTGTTTGTGAGGCATAAGTGGGAAATCCTTTATTTGAAATGGGATGGTGTTTTTCCCCGCAGTACAGAAACAGATTGGGATTCACTCCAGAAGCTTGTATGGAAATACACTGTAGAATGCTCTGGGTTTAAATACCTTTCTTTTCCCTTTTTTTTCCTCCTCCAGTGCCATCCATTCCCTTGGATGTTATTTCAGCATCCAACTCCTCATCCCAGCTGATTGTGAAATGGAATCCTCCCTCTCTTCCCAATGGCAACCTCTCCTACTACATCGTGCGCTGGCAGCAGCAGCCTCAGGACAGTTACCTCTACAGACACAATTACTGCTCCAAAGGTAAGAGAACCAACCCTGCTGTGTCCAAATGCCTGGGACTCTGCCTGCCAGGGCTCTTCACTGGCAAGAGCTGGTGAACAGACATGGATTAAACATGGATTGTTGCTGTAGTCGTGGTCTGGAGAGAAAGGAAACAAACTCTGTTCTTTTCTTTTAAGATAAAGTCCCAATTCGAAGATACGCTGATGGGACCATTGACACAGAGGAAGCGACTGAGCCCACCAAGCCAGAGGGCTGTGGGGGGGAAAAAGGACCTTGTTGTGCTTGTCCCAAGACAGAGGCAGAAAAGCAGGCTGAGAAGGAGGAAGCAGAGTACCGCAAAGTGTTTGAGAACTTCCTTCACAACTCCATCTTTGTCCCTAGGTAAGGGATTCTGGACGCTTTCTCTTTGGAAGTGGGGCTAATAACTGTGTGGGTAACACCTGAAACACACAAGCATTACCTTTCCTTTCACGTGAGACAGTCTGCAGCCTTCCTCTGCCGTTTCTCTTGTTTGCCAGCTTTCATTTCTTTCTTTCAGTTCCAGCCCATAGTAAGGGTTCTTACCTGTATTGATCAAGGATTTCAGTGAGGGGTTCTTTTCAGACTCGAGAGTCACTTAAGGAGCTCTTTGTCTATAAGGGTTTCAGAGATGAGCAACATGTGGTAGACAAAGGGTTTCAGATTTGATCTTCCTCTAAATAGCCATTTAAGTGCTTGTGTTCCTAATCTGAAGATTTATTTGCCTTTGAAATTCAGGGCACAGTCACCTCTCAGAATTGAAAATGGCCTGTCTTTCTCACTGCACTAATTACAAAGGGCCTGTTGGTTTCCTGGGTTTGTGCTGCAGAGCAGTATTAAATATTTCCACCCTGCCACAATAAACACCTGCTTACGTGTTAAGTGGAATAGTAATGATTCTGTGCTGCAGCATAGAGTAGATACTACTGAATTAATTGGTGATTTTGATGCTTGAGTTTCCAATTTATCCTTCAGGTAAGCTGTTCTGCTTTAGGTAATTGGATGCTGGGGCCAGGCACACACTGTATAGCTGTTAAATTACAGTTTATATGCAGTCAGATCTCAGTTGTGCACGTTGCCTCATTCTCTCTCCTGGCAGGGGAAGTTTATGGTCAAGTCCTGTGTTTGAGAACTCCAGAGTGTGGCATTTCTGCTCATTAATGCTGGTTTATATCACTCTCCATTGTGATTTTTTTGGTCCTCAATTCAAGCATGTGTTGGATTGGTGGACTTGGGACTGTGATATTTGCAGAGCTTCTTAGCTTTTTCCAAAAAATGAGGAACTAAATACTGCCTGTCTTTGGAACTGTGAAGTGTCTGAGCTCTGTTGGGGTCACATTTGGCATCTGGGGCTGACCTTAGTGCAGGGTTTCCCTGCTGCTGATGAGAACCAGCAGCAAAGATCAGGTACAGGGAAGTTTCAGCCGCTGTGTCTGGCCCTGATGTAACTCCTGAGCAACATGAAATCTCGAGATCTGATTTCAGACTCAGTGAAACAGCAACAGCAAGGAGTTTTGAAAGGCATGTGTCAGGTCTAAACTACTTGAAAGTCTATTGCAAAGGAGTTTTTAAATTTCCCCAAAGCTTTTGTTATTTAAAATGTGTTACCTTCTCTGAAATTCTCTTGCGTTCCTGCCTTCGCCCCCCCAAGCAAACTCGTAGAACCTTTAGCTCAGACTGTAACAAACACAGTGACCAGTTCCCAAAGAGTTTCCTGAAAGTTTGTCCTTTTTCCTTAACTTACTGTCATGAGGGACAGATAAGGTACAACACTCAGCAATAGCTGCATAGCCAAGCAACTTTTAAGAGCCTGTATGTCAGGGAATTAAAGATTATGAGCTAGCGAGACACCTTCATGGGACAAATCTAAGCAGTTTGTTACTTGTCGATGTCAGGTTTTTTTCTCTCTTTCCCAAGGGAGAAGCTAATTAATGTGTTAATGCAAGCCTCAATAGTAGCATTTGTTTCCAGTGTTCTACCTGTCTCCAGGATGTTATGAAAGAGTTGCAGCACCTAATACGGCGTGAAAGTATTTGACTGGGTGGTTTTAGGATTGTTTAAGGAGCCTGTTGATCTAATCTCTTGTGCAATTCTGGATGACCCCATGTGTGTGTTACTGCTGTGGTGGCTTTCAAACACTGGGACTCTGCTTAGCCTTGAAGAGACACTCACAGCCAGGGGAGGAGGAGTTACTCTACAAGTTTTTTGTTTCTCTAATGAGCAGGATGAGATGGGCTCTGTGTGTAGTAACATAAAAATTGCCACGAAAAACAGTGAGCTTTTTTGTTAAATGTTAACTTTTCCCCTTCTTTTTTAATTTGATTTAATTTTTTACAGTGTTATTTATAATTTTTCGCCTGCATTCCTCTTCCTTCCTCTCCTTGAACAGAATAGATGATTTTTCATGGTTTTATCTCAGACTTACTTCCGTGGATGCTTGTTTTGTGCCTTTATCTCTGCCTTTCATGAAAGCAGGAAGCTGCTGGACCGAAGAGCAGTGGAGTCAGAACTCTTGATGTTTCAATCCTGTTTGCCTTGTGGTTATCCTGCACCTCTTTTTCTCTTCCTGCTTCCACTGCAGTTTTCACCAACAAGTTTTGTGTCCCTTTATCTTTTTCCCCAAAGGCAAGGTGGGACTGTGTTTCCCCCCTACTCCCAGATAGCACCAGAGAGTTGAAACTTGGTGCATCCCATAAAAGCAGAGATAAAGCCAGGCCTTTTGGGTTCTTGCATTGGCACGTGCCTTTGTGGCTGATTGAAAATGAACTTTTTGTTTTCACTGCTTGTATCACAGAACCTGTGCAAATGTTCATCAGTTCAGAGTTAGGCACCCAAGTTTTAGCAGATTAAAAGTTTGTTCTGTCCACTGAGTTAAAGCAGTAAATGAATACTTATTCTAAGCAGGGTGAATAGGTTTAGTAACTTCCATAAATACCAGTGTAGAGGAGGCACAAACACTTACATCTCATATGAAATTCCCTTAACTGACAGGACATTGACTTGTAAGTCGCTTCAAACAATTTCTTGTTAACTTAGGAAGTTCTTTCCTTGCCTTTGTTTATTTCTGGTTTACACGGTGGCTGAGAGTGTCAAAACAACTACTCAAGATGTACTAAAAGGATTTTGGAAAAATCTGTAGTGAACTCCTAAAAAAAAATAAAAATTCATCCAACCTCTGCCAGAAGGTTTCAAAACCAAGTGAGCCTGTTTTTGGCTCTGGAGCAGCTGCCTTGTGGCTGCATGTGCTAAGACGATGTGTTTGACAGTGAGTTAACTTCTCCTGTTGAGTCATCTTTCCTCCTCTTGTGTGTTTGGGGGAGGCCTCCTTTGCCTGGTCTGTAACTCTCTGGTAGAGCTGTCAGACCTCATGTCCTTCATCCCTCCTGCACTGGCCAGGTGCCACACGGGCACTGCTGCAGTGATTTTAGGAGGGGTGGGATTGAAGCCCAGGCTGGTTTTGTTGTGTGACTTTTCTTAGCTCCTCCTTTAGCTCCCTTGGGGCGTTGCTTCCCATGTGTGGGCATTCCTGGGGTGGGGGGCAGGAGCAGCAAAGCCCATGTGCCGTGTGTAGGTGGTGCCCCCCTGCAGAACAGCCTTGGATCTGAGGCAAGACCATGTGGCCATTGGGTGTTGGTGACCTGATGCCATCCAAAACGGCTCTAAGAGAATCTTGGTGCCTGTGCTGTTACTCAGGCCTGTCCACCACAGCACTTTCCAAGGCTCAGGGAAGCAGCGGTGTTGCTGTAAATCCTCAAATTTTTAACTCTGCTTAAATTTCACCCAGATGCCCATAAGGCAAAGCTGCTCCTGGAACTTGTGGCTCTCCCCAATATCAGTGCTGTGTTTGCTCACACGGGGAGATTGTTCCTTTGCAGAGCTTTTGTTTGGGTGAGAGAAGCAGAGATGCACAGATAACCACCCGAGTGCTGGTGAGCAGTCACAGCCTTCAGCTGCCTTCCAAGGTTTCTTTTGTCAGTGCAATCCATTCTAAGGTCTGTAATTTCATCACAACTGCAGAGCTAACTCTCAGTAGGCTTAACTTCCTTGGCTAATCCAGCAAACTTCAAAACACTTTTTTCCTCCCTAATGTTTCCAACCTTAAACATCTGATTTTTATTTTAAGCGTCAACATTACTGTCATGAAACACAAATCCGGGATGTTTATTGAGTAACAGGGAAGCCATTTTTTGCTCTTTGGTGTGAGGTCAGAAGTTTGCACATTTATCTTGGGGCGCAGTGTGAGCTTCAGAGTTGTGGTTGGTCCCTGACCAAAAGAGAGAGAGATGGGCTGTGCTGACATGTGGCAGGTTCAGATCGAGGCAGTTTTCCTCTTTGTTTTGCAGTTTGCTTTGTTTAGCTTTTTTAACAGCAGTTGCCTCTTTCTCTGGGGCGTTGTGCACAGTTTTCCTGAGGCTGGAGAAAATGTGGGTTTCTTCTGGAGAGACCTTTTCCATAGCTGTGTGTGCCCCGCAGGCCCGATCGCAAGCGGAGGGACGTGTTCCGCATCGCAAACGCCACCCTGGCCGCTCGGAACAGGAACGTGACGGGGACAGATCACTTCACCAACGCCTCTGACGCCGAGGAGAGCGAGGTGGAGTACCCCTTCTTCGAGACCAAGGTGGATGGCAAGGAGAGAACCGTCATCTCCCACCTCCAGCCTTTCACTCTGTACCGCATCGACATTCACAGCTGCAACCACGAGGCCGACACGCTCGGCTGCAGCGCCTCCAACTTCGTCTTTGCCAGAACCATGCCCTCAGGTATGCTCTGCCAGGGGCTCTCCCAAGGGCCCTCACAGGGTTGTGTGCTGGGGAGGACAAGCTCTCCAAAAACAGTTAGAAATACACTGGGGCGTCATAAAAATTCTATGCAAGAAAATGAACTGGGACTGTGTAGATTTTGCAGTCCTTGACTGGTTTCCTGCGTGTGCTGAGCGACGTGTTCGAGTCTGTGCTGTGATCTGGAGAAAGGCAGAAGTTCATTAGCAGCATAATTAGGAGAGAATCTGTTTCCTAGCAATAGAGGTAAGACCCACAGACGTGGTGGGCTGGAAGGTTTTGTCCCTGAGTTCCCTGTGTGCTGAATGGAGACAGGGCAATGTTGCTCTGCTAATGTTTGGTTTTGCTGTGCTCACTTGGAACTGTTTGCAGATGTTGGAGTTTCGCTGGTGGGAATGTTTGCCAAATGTTTCTTCTGTCACAGAATGACCATGCATTTGTCCAGCCTGGGAACAGGAGGAATACTGTGTTTCTTTGTGCCCAATCCCTGGCCACTGGAGTACTTCAAATAGGAAGCATTGAATGCTGTGCTCTTGTTTGGGACTCTTACAGATTGTACTTCTTCTGAGAAGAATAGAGATGATTTTAGTGTAAGCTCATATGCATCCAGCAACGAGCTTCTGACTCCAACAGATGTCTGGGGATATTGGATGCAGAATGGTAGCAATTTTGTTTTGTTTCTGGAAGGAAAGGCTATCATAATCCAGATCCAGCTGTGTCAGTAAAAAAGCAAAAAGTTTTGCTTATTTCAAGGAAATAAGGAAATCTGTGAGATCAGGGAAAAGGAAATAAGTGTTCCCAGATTTTTTAACACATGGCTCTGATAATTAAAGGCTAAACAATTCTGTTTTCTTCTAAACATAACAACTGTATTTTTGAAGGAGTGGTCTTCTTTCTTTGACTGAAACGGGGTTCACATTCCTATTAAATTTTCAGTAAACCACATAAAATGATTAGGAACTAAATAAGGATGAAGCACTTCCTGAATTGCTGATGAGACTGTTTTAAACTGGAACAGATTCCCTCTGACTGTTTTAGGAGAGGGCTGTTGGTGGGGCAGTTGTGTGTTCACAGCTGTTTGCAGCCAGGTTGTTGTTACAGCCATTTGGTGGGAACAGCTCCTTGCACTGCTCTGGTGTAGTGGAAAGTTGGGAAGGAAGAATCAGGTGCTGATGAACAGGTTTTTTTGGCACACAGAGCCCATACCTGGCAGAGCTGCATCCACTGCACTGGTTTTCTGGGAACCAGTGGCTGAGACTCTGCTGATCTCCAGCAGGGCCCTGGCCAGTGCAGTTGGTTCCCTGGGTTTGAGCAGCTCTTGCTGCAGAGCTTCTGCACGCAAAGAATAGTGTGACCCTTCCATTCTCCTCAACTCCTGCACAAGTTCCCCTTTCAGTGGTAGGTCTTCTTCTCACATCTCCTGTAAATATTTTACAGAGGGAGCAGATAACATTCCAGGAACGGTATCATGGGAAGCAAAAGAGGAAAATACCGTCTACCTGAAGTGGTCAGAGCCTGCAAGTCCAAATGGGCTCATCCTGATGTATGAAATCAAATATGGGCAGCACGGAGAGGTGAGGATTTGACATTACTGCTCATAATTTATACACCATAAAGGATCTTTCTTAATGTGCTTCTGTGCAGTGCTGCAGCCCACAAACAGAAACTGTGATTTCAAACACCCAGCTCCCTCCAGCATGTTATTCCCTTGTTTCCCTTGAGTTCTTAAATTCCAAGTATCTCCTTAAGGTGTTTGAAGTAAAACTGATCAGGTGGGACTTTTAGTTTCAAAAATTAGCTTATTCTGCAGCTGCACTGCTTTTCAAGAATGAAGGAATGTGAAGATACTAACATGTGTAAATTGTTTTTTTGTTTTAGGAGAAGCGGGAATGTGTTTCCAGGCAGGAATACAAGAAGCTTGGAGGAGCTAAACTGACTCACCTGAACCCTGGGAACTATTCTGCCAGAGTTCAGGCCACTTCCTTAGCTGGAAATGGGTCCTGGACTGAGCCAATCTCCTTCTACGTGCAGCCCAAATGTAAGACAAGTGTTTGTTGTCTGTGCCAAACTGGAGAACTGGTGTCTTTTTAATAATGCCTGATGTTTAAGTGTGTAACTGGGTGTCTGAGCCTGTTGCCTGTACTCTGAATACTCCTCTTACTTGCTGGTGGTTCTTTGGGAGCTCTTCTCTGTTCCATTTTTATGGCAAGTGTTGACAACCAGGAGGGGGGTGTGAGGTGTGTCCTTCCCTTGCAGCGCTGTGTGTCGGTGAGAGGTGCAGCAGGTGGTGGGTGTGGAGAACACACTGCTGTGCCTTCCTGGGATGTACAGCTATGTTGGGAATGTGATGTTAGCCATAACAGCGTGGAGCTGGAGTGCCCAAAACCTGTGGCAAAAACAAGGCAAACCTACTTTAAATTGCAAAATAATATGAGAAACAAATCGTTTGTGTAGATTTTTGGCTGGCAGGTTGACCTGTTCCGAGTGGCTTTTGATAAAGATGCTGATAAGAGGGTGATGCTGACAGTGGGAGTGATTTATATTTTGGAAGAACACCACCACAGTGACCCTCAAGAATTGGGTATTTAGTTGTAGAGCAGATATATCCCCACAACACTGGAACTCCATGTCTTGTTTCCTTTTTGGTTTTCTGAGTGCTGCACTTGGAACAATTTGAAGTAAAGAGCAGTGCCTGTATATTCTGAATATATGGATAAGCAGTTGCAAGGTGAACAAAAGGTGGAAAAAAGGTGACTGTGCAAGTGAACAATTGGATATTGTTCACTGAGGAATGTAAGTCCTTAAGCACAGCTTGTGAAAACAAAGCC
Organism: Platyrinchus mystaceus; assembly: GCA_035041135.1. NCBI lineage: Eukaryota > Metazoa > Chordata > Aves > Passeriformes > Tyrannidae > Platyrinchus > Platyrinchus mystaceus. Next base: position 4,108,234 of record JAWWLV010000018.1, read on the forward strand.
CAGACAGACACTGTTCTGTACAAAATTAATGCCTCTCACTGTCTGCTTTCTTGTTGAACTCATCTGCAGTCAGGGAGGGTTTTCGAGTACATTTTTCCACATCAGACAAGAAAATGAGAACTTTGATTTCTTCCCTGTGTGGAAATACACTGAGTGGGTTTTGAATGTTTCTTTGTTTAGTGGAGGTTTTATAGAAACCCTGATACAATTGTTCTCTTGTCGGTTGCAGCAGCAAACTATGGAAACTTCCTGCACTTGGTGATTGTGCTCCCTGTTGCTCTGCTGCTCATCATTGGGGGATTGCTGATAATGCTGTATGTCTTTAACAAAAAGAGGTGAGTTGTATATGCTGCTGCTTAAACCTGCAGGAGGGGAACTGTTTATTTTCAAATCTGTGCCCATGGATCAGGTTAAAAATTAAAAAGAGAATTGGCATTCGGAGGAGTCGAGAAGCTGAAGTAGATCCTGTCTCGCTGGTGTGTCAAAGGAGGTGGTTTAGAGTTACGAGCCTCTGGCTCCTGCTTCTGGAGATAGGAAGAGGCTTTTTATTCCAGTATCAAATCACCCCACTAAAATTGAGGGAGGGAGGGTGGGAATTGCGTGTGTGGTTTTAAAATAAAATGATAGAAACACTTAGGGAGTAGTTGAATGGAATTCCCCCATTAAAAAGAGTCTTGTCCTTTGCTGGATCACTTCTCTCCCACAGCAGATTGGATGATGTTAAAGTCCATTCTCAGCCACGGCGCTCCTGGTTCATCACCATACAGCTGCCTTTCTTAAAGGAAGTTTACCCAGCAGCTAAAAGTACCTTGTGTTTACATTTTTGTGGTGCTGATTTGCTGTAGAGAAGACTCCAGGTTTCCTGGGAAAGCTGTTCTGGGCTGTTTGTCCATTGATTCTGTGAGGTAGATGAGGACTGGGCAAGTCCCCTTTGTCTGAAAAGCTCCACATACATTAAATAATATTTTGTGGTTGAGCAAACGGTGGAAAAGCTCTAGAAGAGATGGCCTGAAACATACTTTGTTTTTTTCCTTTTTAATCTTTAAATCTGTGTTTCAACAGGAACAGTGACAGACTGGGCAATGGAGTACTTTATGCCTCTGTGAACCCCGAGTACTTCAGTGCCTCAGATGGTGAGTGTGACCTTACACTTATGATGCTTTTACTGTCCTGTGTTTTGTTGGTGTCTTGACTCTGAAAGGTATGAAGCTCTAAAAGGCATGTTGTAAAACCACTTTCTCTGTTTGTTTTCTTAGCACAGCCACGGAATCCACAATTGATAATATGTAAAGGTCACTTGTCTGTTGAAGCTGGGGAGTTTGTGAATTGTTCTCCTGTAATTTTGTTCAGCTGAGGCAAATTTGGATTCATTAATTTCATTTTTAGATTATCATCTACTCTTCCAGTGTTGCTATCACTAGAATGAAGGAAGAATTCATGAATTTGTGGTCTTTCATGTTTGCCCTTTTAAGCTCTACTTTTCCTTATTGGAACAAACCCATGGCTTGAGGAAATCAGAACATCAGACAAATTTCCTTGAGGCCTCAGTTCTTCTGTTTATAGTTTAGCTTGGTGCTGCTGTTGAGTACTTTTTGCTGGAATAGCATTTCCAAAAGCCCCCAGGAGACTAATGGGTTTTACCCAGAGTGGCAGCAGAATATTTTACTATTATTTTTTATAGCAACACCATCAGGGTTAAAGGTTTGGCAGTGTTCATGCTATAATCCTCTATTTTCATCCTGTTTTTTCACCCCTGCAGAGCATGTGACACAACTGTCCCCTCCTTTGGTGGCTGATAGGCAGCAGCATCAGTGAGTGCTTGGATGTGTTGTTGCCCGAGGCAGTCCTGCCTCCTGGCACTCACCTTCTGAGAGCTCTGCTCTGCCTCAGATCAAAGTCCTGCAGCAGCAGCAAGTTCTGCCTTTGCTGGTGCAACAGTGTGTGTGCAAGGGATCAGAACAGTGCCATGCAAAGAGCTGCTGGATCAGAGCCTGCCTCCCTCTGGTCATAAAATCAGTCTGTTAATAGAGAATGCAGCAGACACTAAACTGATACAGATGATCAAGTGTGTTTGATGCTGTCTGGAAGGATTAGAAAAGCAAGGATCCCAAGGAAGGCTCAAGCCTTAAGCATTGATTTGAGCCTGTTCCCACCCTCTCAATGTGCTTTGAGGTTCTTTATTTCTACCCTGCTATGTCAGTACCACAGTGAGGCTGCTTCAAGTCCATCTCCACATTTCTTTAAGATTTATTTGTATACAGTCCTCCACCTATCTCTGTATGGGAGAGACCATGGACTGATGGCGCACAGGGCAAGGTCTCAGCATTGTGTCAGGTGTTCCTACAGTCAAACTGTTTGGGCAGTTGCTGTTGCAGAGCACTGAGTGCTCCCACCCCGGGCAGAAGTGGGACATCATGGCCTGTTCTTTCTCCCCTCAGTGTATGTTCCAGATGAGTGGGAGGTGCCCCGTGAGAAGATCACCATGTGTCGGGAGCTGGGACAGGGCTCCTTCGGAATGGTGTACGAGGGAATAGCCAAGGGAGTGGTGAAGGATGAGCCGGAGACCAGGGTGGCCATCAAGACTGTCAATGAGTCTGCCAGCATGAGGGAGAGGATCGAGTTCCTCAACGAGGCCTCGGTGATGAAGGAGTTCAACTGTCACCACGTGGTAAGTCATGGAGGTGTGAGGTGTGACGGGGCTGTGGCTCATGTATTGTTGACACCAGGGTGTTCAGGGCACGTCTGCACTGACTGAAGGGGGAACTTGGGATCTCAGCTTCAACTCTGCACAGCTCCATAATATTGTTGTGAAACAGGAGTCAGAAAGTGGAACCAAATCTACATTCAGACCTTCCCCTCAGGTTCACATCTCTTTGGGGCTTCTTATCCACGTGGCTGAATGATCACTGGAGTTGAATTAGCTGTGCTTCTTACTGAAGGGTTGTTTTTCCTTGGCCAGGTTCGGCTGCTTGGTGTTGTTTCTCAGGGCCAGCCCACGCTGGTTATCATGGAGCTGATGACACGTGGGGACCTCAAAAGTTACCTGAGATCGTTGAGGCCAGATACAGAGGTGAGTCATGAGCTGCTGGTTGTTTATTTCTTCAGTTTGAATCATCTTGAACAAGACAGCATCACGTTGGAAGCAGCAGGCAATTAGCCTTTCCTGCCCTTCTCCTTAAGCTCCAAGAACAGAACATGAGCTGCTCTGTGATCTGCAACACCTTTTTCATGAGGCAGCTGTTGCAGGTAGCCCAGTGCACGACATGGAACAGGTCTCTTCTTGTGTCACTGAGTCCTGTTTCCCAGATTTGCATTAAATCTCCTGTCTGATCTAATTTCTTATCAAGACGTTAAAAAAACTGGCTGATTTAATATGTGTCAGGATAGTGGATTCGGGCTGATTGTGTATCCTGCCTGTTGCCTGTGCTGGCAAATAAGTATCTGTTACCTTAGCTAATATGCAAACTCTCACACACAGACCACCAGTCTGAGGGCTAAAATTGTCTGATTCAGGGTCTGAAGGATAAAGATGACACACAGGCCACTGAAATCACAGCAGACCACGCAGAAAATGAGCTCAGCAGCTTTTGCCCTTGATCTAGAAATTCCGATGTGGATAAATTACAGGCACAGAACAGGAGGACAGAATGTGCACAAGAGAATGAATATGGTGTGTTACCTGTTTTATCTTGTTCCTCTTGCTCAGAACAATCCTGGGCAGGCCCCTCCGACCCTGAAGAAGATGATCCAGATGGCGGGGGAGATCGCGGACGGGATGGCCTATCTCAACGCCAACAAGTTCGTGCACAGAGACCTGGCTGCCAGGAACTGCATGGTGGCAGAAGACTTCACAGTGAAAATTGGAGGTGGGCTCTCCTGGCTCTTACACAAATCACAGAGTCATCCTCAAAAATCAGCATCTTCGAAGGCGTTTGTTTTATTTTTTGAAAACTGTTGGGAAGACTTTTTAAAACGGAGCTCTGGTTGAAATTTCCGCAGAATGAAATATGTTCCTTACGAAGGCTTGCTGTGATTTAGGACCTGTGAGCAGTCAGCTCTACTTGCTGTTGTTCCAGAGAGGCAATAGTATAGCACATGTGTTTGCAAAGAGCTGGTGAGGCAGCGAGTGGAGGTGCAGATGCTGCAGACATCTGGGTGGATGGCGTGGTTACCACGGGTGTGTCATTCACCTCTCTGTTAATGCACAGAAATAATTCCACCTCCTGTTTATTGATTCAAGAACGAGAACTTCAGGATTATTTTAAATCGTATCTGAATTGGAAGTGGAATGTAAGGCTTGGCTTCAGCTGGGTGCTTTCCAGTCTGAGCTGGAGTTCTGCTTCCCAGACAGCTGAATGGCTTTTCTTCTGCTCTGCTGTTGGATCACCACCTTTTTTTTTTTTTTCCCTTCACCATCCTTCCAAAATAGTGTCAGATGATTTTCTTCAGTCTTCTCTCCAGAGAGGGTGATTTTAAGCTGTTGGCTGTTTTTGAGTTGTGCATATTAAAATAACGTGTATAGCAACAGCCTTCTGCTGAAGGAAACTAATTTTTTTTTTTCTCAGAGCTTAACTCAGCTATTTTGATAATTTGTGTAAGTAATCCTGTCATTTGGGAGAAAGAAAAAATGATTTCATTTTGAGTCAGTTAATTAGGAAATAAGATCTTTGGGGGATTTTGTGCATTTTCTGCAGGTTCAGGGGAAGTCATTCCAGTTTTCTCCTCCTCCCTCCCCCCCCCCAGCTTGTTTTACAATTCTCTGAACTGAAGATGGTGCATTTCTTCCCTTTAACATGTTCGTGGTTACCCCAGGAGCATTTTAATGCAGTGCATCACCCTTGTTTATGTACCAGTACTGAAAATCCCTTCATGTAGAAACAGTTTGGGAGCATCTTGGCTGGAACACACCAACTCAGACTGTTCAGCTCTCAGAGGAAGAGCTTTGTGCCACCCCAGCCTGTGCTCGCTGCGTATCTGTTTCTTATTTGCATTACATTTTGAAAGAATTTTCTGTTCAGCCAGGATAAAGTCACCCTGGTGTGTGGGAGTGAGGGAATGGCTGCACAGATGGGCTCTTTAGTCACAACCACCGGGGGTACCAGTGTCCCCAGCACACGGGGAGTGCTGGGCTTGGTCACTCAGCCATAGGCTGGGGATAACAGCTGTGAGAGCTGAGGGAATTCTGTCCCCTTTTCACCCCACTTTTCCTGGTAATAAAAAAAAAAAAGGCAACTCCAGGCCTGTACTGATAAAATGGATTTTGCCCTCTGTGTCAGCAGGTGGCATTTAATATTAGTGAGAGATTTAATGGTACCTGATCTATTAACTTTTTGGTTAGTGTTTGAGAGCACAGTAGCTGGTTTCATAGGCAAGTCCGAGGCCCAGCAGTTCTGTGTGTTCCAGGCAGATTGTACAGAAAAAAATGCTGGAATAAATCTGAGTTACAGTCAGGAGATGAACCCAAGTCTTGGAAATGCTTATGTATTTACAGCCAAGGACATGCATATAACCCAAATATGCCTTTAATACTGGTCTGTGTTAGTCAGAATTAATAGCCTAATCCTCAGTAGCACTTGAAATGGAATATTGTACAAGAACTGCAGTTACCTCTGGGGAGAGGAAAAAAACCACAAGAAAAGCAAGTCCCTCAACATGTGAAGTTCTTCAATTAAAGACAATAGTTTTAAGTACTAAAGGAGCTCTTTACACTCTTTAAAAATAAATCATTGAATTTGGGGAACGATTAGTGAATTATGTGACCTTTGGAAGACTCAGCTTACTGCAAAGCTTGAGCATAAATCCTGGAACTTTTCATATTGTTATATTTACATCATTCAGACTTGTCAGCCCTGAAGTCAGTGGCACAGATGTCTGTTGGTGGTGATGGAAGGGAAGGTCAGCAGCCCTAAGGCAGCAGGTGAAGTGCCTGCAAAGTCAAGTGTTGTGGGAACAGACTGCAGATCCTTTACACCAGAGGGTGATTCCCTGGCTGGTGGGAGGGGGAAATGTCCATCATTTTCTCATGCAAACTCAAACCATTTATACCTTCTAGATTTTGGCATGACAAGAGATATCTACGAGACAGACTATTACCGGAAAGGAGGGAAGGGGTTGCTCCCTGTCCGCTGGATGTCCCCAGAATCCCTGAAAGATGGAGTCTTCACAACGCACTCCGACGTCTGGTAACAAAAAGGGGGCTCTGAAAAGCTGGTTTAGCCCCTCTTCTTTCTGTCCTCTCCTCTTTTAGTAGGCTTAACTAAGTGTCCTGTCCATTCAGAGGTAACTCCCTTCTTCCACTGTGGAACATTCTGCTTTATGGTCATATTCCCACTGCAAAATCAAGAACTCTTGAGGTTAAATTCTGTCTCTAAGGGAGAATTAAGTGGATTTCCAAAACAGGAGGTGGTGGCCTGTTTCCTGCTGTTAGCTGTAAAATCAGTTGTGCAGTGAAAAACATTACCTCCACCTGGAAGAGCAAGTTGTCATTTTTTTTAAATTGCCCTCCTTCAAGGAAAGCATTAAAAGTTGCCAAGAATATAGAAAGGTTCCTAGTGCTGACCTGCTTTTCCATCGAAACCTTCTGTGTAAACAACTCCACTTTCCCCCCAGATGGCTTGTGTACACCAGCAGGCTTTTGGGGGATCTCTCCCTCTCCATTTGGAGCTTTGTTTGCTCGTTTTATGTTCTGGAAGATGCAGAAATAGGGTTTTCTTTCAAAGCACACTGCCTGCCTGCTGTATCTGTGCAGTTATTAATAGAGGACTACACTCAGGAGGAGTAATCCTCTGGAACAACTCCCCACACACCCCCCAGCTTTTGGACATAGGTAGGGAGGACTTGGCAGAAGATGGTCTTGTACTGGCAAAACCTCTACTCTGTCTTTTATGATTTCTCTGCCTTCCTAACAAGATGTTTTTACTGCTGATCTGTTGCAGATTTGGCAGCTGATTGCCTCCAAAGTCAGGAGGAAAGGCGTTTTAGTGTAGTAAACTGCACTTTCTTTAAACAGCTTGAGGAGTTTGGAGTCAGTGGTCTGTAGTCCAGAGCACCAGCTATGAGTGAAATGTTCATGAGAGGAATTCAAGTGAAAAAGCAGAGCACCAGAATGGTGCTTAAATTTTATTTTACATATGGCCAGTAACTTACTTTTGAATCCAGTAACCCTCAGACTTGGAAACAGATGAAAATAACCACGTAGAGTGGAGGGGAAGCCCTGTATCAGTGTTTATCTGATGGAGCAGTGCAGGCAGGCTTTTGGCAGTCCCCCCAGCAAAAGAATTTGGGGACTTGTAATGGCTTCACAAAGCAGACAGAAATTTGGACTGTATCACTAGAAAATCCCCAGATGTGGAAGTGGCTGAGCCTGGAGTGAGGAGCTGGCAGGGCTGTCTGTTCTCACCACACAGGAGGAACTCTTGGGTCCAGCCGTTGCATCCAGAGGGGATGTGGGTCAGGTGTTCCCTGCAGTGACAGACCAGGCTGGCTCCACTTGTGCTTTCCTTTAACCTGGAACTGCTTAGTGATGTTATTCTGGAAACCCAACTCAAATTCCAAACAAAAAAAACCCCAGGTGTGACACCAAACCCAGTGTCAGAAGTAAATTAGTGCTGGACTTGTTGCAGTAAGTATGTGAGTGCTCCCTTCAATTCTGACAAGGAGAGAGTAGGGTCAGATTGGATATTAGGAAGAAATCCCAAAATCCAATCCTATGACAGTGGTGAGACCCTGGCACAGGTTGCCCAGAGAAGCTGTGGCTGCCCCATCCCTGGAAGTGTCCAAGGCCAGGTTGGACAGGGCTTGGAGCAACCTGGGATAGAGGAAGGTGTTGGGGAGTTGGAATGAGATGATGTGTAGGGTCCCTTCCAGCCCAAACCATCCTGTGATTCCATGATTTGGCATTTGTCTGTCGTTCAGTCCAAAGCAGGGTTGTGCAAACAGCATTGCAGTTGATCAGTGGGACACCCTGAGTGAAATATCCTGACCTGGAAAGTAGTTTACTCGTTACAAAGGTTGGAAAACTTAAGGGAAGGAGCAGTAAAATCTGACAGATTTTTACTTGAAAGCATAGAGAAGGAAAAAATTGTTTTATGGAGAAGAGGTCCACAGCACTCATGGGTATTTCAGACAGTTCCTCTTTGGGATGGTTTCACATCTTAATTGTTAGAAGTGATCTGCTCTGAAAATTTGCTTCACAGAGATGCACTTTCTGGAGGCACAAAAAAAACTGGCTCAATGTGAGAAATTTGCTGTTTGTTTAGAACGTGTATCCATAGCTACAGAGAAATTTCAATCCAAATTCCAAATGTAGCAGGAGCTTGAGTTATCACTGTCATGAAATCCTGACTGTTTCCTTGATCTGCTTATGGCTAAAGGGATCATTCCAGTTTACTTCTCAGTAACTTTTAGAGCAGACACTATAATACACTGAAGGTCTCCCCATGCCAGGGAAGCTTACCTGAATCCTTGTATTGGTTCAGATTTTTAAGTGCTCCATGTAAACCATGGAGCTGGGCTGTTCTGGGGGCCATTTATTTGCATTAAATTGTGAAAAAAAGAAGATTGAGATTTTTTTTTTCCCCTGTTTTTTTTTGGTCGGATATTGTGACATGTTCTTCGAGATCAGTTCTGGAAGCCAAGATATCAAAAAGACAAACTGTGTGAGTGGTCAGAGCCCAGGATTTATAAGCTGTAAGGTGAAATGGCAAACTGCAAGAAGAGTGTCTGGAGGTTTGAAGGGTGGAGCTTTAGCAGTTCATTCTTTTATTGCTTTTCAGGCTGAAGAATGAGGTAATTAGACAGGACTGTTTTTGTTGTAGTTAGGGAAGGAGGACATTTTAAAATTAATGTAATGCTGTTCAGGGTGAGGGTGGATTTCTATAAATAAGTCCTCAGCATCTTGTGTTCTTTCAGGGCTGGTAGTTGCCTGGAAGGAGCAACCTGAGTTTATTTGTTGGGATAATATGACGAGTAGGTGTGCAAGACTTGTCCTCATTATTCCTGCAGTGATCAAAGTAGCTTCAAAGGCACCAAAACGTTCCGTTGACCGTCTGTCTCTCCCTCCCCTGAAAGGCAAACAATTGTAAGGCTGTTTGTGGCTTCTGGCTCCAGATGCAAACCAGTTTAGATCCTGGGCATAGCAGAAAGATAGAACCACTCAGCCACAACCAGCTGATGACACCGGACTCCTGTTTTCGTAACAACACCCCGGTGGAACTGCGCGTTGTTCTCTCAGCTTTGACTCAGCACTTCAGCCACACAACTCAGACAGCAGAGACATTTTCCTCCTCTGCCCAGCAGCTCTAAAAGTGGAGCCTCTTCAGTGCAGTGCAGACAATTTGAGCCATGACTGCTCAATAAACTAATTTTAAATGGAGATATTTTTAGAAAGTGTCAATACTTGCATCCAAACTACCCAATTACATAACTCTGCTTATCTTCGCCAGTAATCAATTCCTATTATTAGACAAACTTCTTTTTTTTGTCACTTCTGCTGTCCTTTGGAGTTATGTGGAAGGAGCTGGAAGCTCTGTTTCAAGAACATAGTTACATACATGTTGCAAAAGGGGTAACTGAGTTTTTCCTGGGGGCTTTAATGTTCTGCTGCCAAAACAGCAAATTGGAGTCTTGGTACAAGAGGCTGGAGAACGTTCACGTTTCTTCCATGTCTTTTTCAAAAATTGGGCTTGTTGCTGCTGTATGATCCTCACTCACTTTGCACCTTTAACTTAGAAAAACCAAAGCAGAGGGATAAAGGGAAGGCATTACCCCAGCAGTGTTTTCGTGCCTGGGCAGTGCAGGTTGGTTGGTTTGCTGGCTGTGGGTGGGAGGCAGGTGAGATGCCCGGGGGGTGTTGTGTGTGTTTGCTGTCTGGCTCTCTCAGCCTGGGGAGCAGTGAGGGAAAATGCAGCTTTTCAAGCGGATTTGTGTGACTCAAGTGATGAAAAGCAGCTTGCACTGGAAGGAGAGCTTACAGTTCTGTGTTCCTGCCTTCTCAGCCGCTATCAGGAGTACCTGAGATGTGTTACATGAAGATTTGGAGTTTAGTCTATTAAATGTGCAGATTTTTTTCTTGCTGTCTCTATGGCTTGGGGGAAAGCTTGCCAAGCTTACTTTAAAGTCTCTGCAACTTCTCCACTGCTTAGAAGGTTTGATTCCCTGTCCCCAGCCACACACAGGTCTTATTGCAGACTTTAGTGGTCAGGTGTGTGTCCAGCCTGAGCTCTACAGCAAGCATGGAGAATACAATGAATAGAATAGAATTTTTTAATTTTTACAGGGTTTTTTTTCCCTTACTTGCACCTTTCCTTTTCCCATCTCCACTGTTCTTCCCTTCTTCCCACCTGGCAGTGCATCTAAAGTCTGGACTCTAAAGGGAGATGAGATGTGAGCTGATTCTCCAGACAAGCTCAGAGCTCCAGTCTCCTCTGAGTCAGGAGGCTCCTGGTCACTGCAATGAGCCTGTGGTGGCTTTTTTACTGGTGGACTGGGCAGAACTGGTGTAGCCAAGTAATGCTGGACCACTGAACCATCATAAACATGACCAGCTCTGGGCTGCAGACTGTGGTGTGAAAAGTGGGGATGGAATTGGGCCAGTTTTTGCTCACAGAGGCCGTTCTGAAGAGTCCTTCAGAACTGGGAGCCTTTCTCACCACCTGAGGTGTTTGAAGTCCACGGTCCCTTGGGCTCGGGGCTGTGACTGTCACCATGGCTGGGTTGCTTTTTGAGCAATGGGAGTTCTGTGTTTAAAAGAAAACACCCATGGACACCTACTGCTGAGCATCAGCTAGGAAATACCCCCCTTGTGTGCTGTAAAGATGGCTCAGGCTCAAGCTGTGCTCTCCTTGCAGGTCGTTCGGGGTGGTGCTGTGGGAGATCGCGACGCTGGCGGAGCAGCCGTACCAGGGCATGACCAACGAGCAGGTGCTTCGCTTCGTGATGGAGGGGGGGCTGCTGGAGAAACCAGACAACTGCCCTGACATGCTGTAAGTGCCACTCCCACCACTGTCTCCTCCCTGCACAGCTCATTCTTCCTGATCCCTTCAGTGCCTGCTCTTCCCCATCTGCCGCGGGAGGGGCTGTTAAGGAGTGCGAGTCATGGGAGGTGCTGCTCAAACAGTCTCTGTCAATCCAGTATTCTGTGGTAGTCAGACATTCCAGAAAGCCAGAATCTCACTTTAGGCCATCCTTCTCCTCTGATAAGGAAACAAACCACAATCTTGGTGTTCTTGAATAAAATTAGACTTTATAAAGCTCGTAAGCGACATTCGCTACAGCGAGAGGCTCCGTGCCTAAACCTTGTCTCATCTGCTTAAAGTAATTCTGTTGAGCATAAAGAGACAAAAGAGCCCTGGGACAAGCTGAGATGTGCAGAAACACTGGAATTCAACTTTTTAGTTCAGCATACAGATAAATCAGTGTATCCTTCCTCGTTGGATCTGCTGTTTCACTCACAGCACTCACCCTGTGCACATGAACAAATCCCCCCTGCAAACAGTTTCCTTCCCTGAAAGCACAGAAAGTGTTTTTTCACAGAAAAACCTCTCCCTGCCCCAGCATCGACCCAAAGCAGCAGAGGGTGTGCAGTGCAGCAGCTTCAGTTTTGAGCTTTACATTGCTGAAATACTTCTGCTGGCCTTTGTGTACAGCAGTTTCAGTTGTTCAGACTTTATTGCTTTGATACACTTCCCAAACTGACTTTTGGGAAGGAAATACTGCGTCTTGCAGTTATTGAAATTTGTTGGAGGCCCACAGAAGGGATACAATCACTTAAGGGCCTCAGCTGCTTGGGATTCTTAGGAAAATAGCTTTTTTGGCTGGAGCCTGGCTGCGGTTTCAGATGACAGGCAGTGTTGTTTTGTTGTTTGAGGGGGGTGGGTGGTATATGCAGGGGGAGGTGTAGCTGCCATGTGATTCCTTGCTTTCACATTCCTTCCCTTTCACGATGCTGGGGAGAATTCCTGGCAGTCGGATTGACTGGACATTGTTTAACATAGTCAGAGCTGTGTAATGGGGGAAGAATGGGCTGTGTGACAGGATCAGAGTCCATAGGGAAAAACACCTCTGCAGTGAGAACAAACTCGGGGGAGATTCAGCTTCAGAAAGTCCCCACTAACGTGGGGCATGTGTGGTATGAGCAGAGGGGTGGGAGGGGAGGCACTGACAGAAGTTGAAGCTCTCCCTCCTGCAGCCCACCAAGCTTTCCATCCTCCCCCTCTGCAGGGAATCTCCTCTGCTCCTGGCTGTTGCTCCTGGATGAATCCACTCTCAGGGTTCTGGCCTGTGAGCTGGGAGAGCTTGGTTAAGGTCTGGCAGAGCAGATCTTTGCACTGGGGTGGAACAGCAAAGGCCTTTCTTGTGCTGATTCTAAGGAAGAGGCTGTTCAGAGGTTGGTTATGGCTGCAGGACTCAGCCTCGAGGTGCACAATAAAAAAATCTGCCTTTGAATGGAGCTGCTTCACTCCATCAGAACAGGGAATGGGGCTAAACTCTGAACCAAGGCACACTCACTGTACTGGTGGGTTTTTGGTTGATGCAGTTGGGTATAAAACGTCCTGACTTTATCCAAAATGGAAAAAAAAAAATGGAATGTATTGACTTTATTGTGACTTGCTTTAGCTCCCTTTCAGCTTGTTTTGTCTTTGTTTTAGGACAGACATCCAAATCTGCTGAAATTCAAGTAGGCTCTTGTAGGAATAACAGTTGGGGGGAGCTCCAGGAATAACCTTCACCTTTATTCCCTGCACATGCATTTGGCATTCAGAGAACGTCTTCTGTGTTACTGTGATGCTCTCCCTCCTTTCCCTGTCCTCCATCCCATTATCCCAGGATGCTTTAACAATGCAGTGCCACACTTGGTGACCTGAGTCCTCCCCCTCACACGTGTGGCTGTGCCAGGCTCAGACACCTGGTCTGTAGGCACAGGTCCTGTCCCCTCTCACCTCCCAGGGACCTACAAGAAAATCAGGGAATGGGCAGAAAGGTGCTTGTAACAAAGAGCCCTGGAATTCCATATGGATCTTGCCAGACATCCTGCCATGTTCCAGGCCACTGCTCTATAAAATCCTTTCTAAAATCCCTTGTAAAATAAGGGATCCTGTTTTTTGTGGAGGTTGCTGAAAGATTCTCCTTAAAGACGGGTTTCTTGGCACGTCTGTGCCAGTGGAAGGTGTCTTTTAGACAGCACAAATTCTTACTGGTGGAGATTGGTCTGTGATACTTCAATATTGACTCTCAAGGTGTCCCAAAAGCAAAGCCCACCTGGTGCAGGGAGATCAGTGTGTTTGGGCTTGGTGCTGCCTGGAAACAGGTGAGAGAGGGAGCCAGGAACCGTGTTCCTTTGTCTCACGTGGCAGCTACAAATGCAGAGGGACTTTGTTCTTCAAATTAGCTTGACTTGGAAACAACTAAAATTACGGTCAGAACACCAGTGGAATTATGGTGAGAACAGTGGACCTGTCTGTAGGGAGAGAGGAGTGTGCTGACGTGGAGAAACCTCCAGGACAGGTGGAGGAGGTAACTGCTGTGGGGAAGGGCAGATGTGAACAGAGAGGAGGGCTTTGCTGTCACCAAGTCCACTGTTTTGAGCCGTGTGGGTGCTGAGAGTGTTGACACAGCCACGGAGCAGTTCTCCTCAGGACCTCGTGTTCCCCCCACATGCTCCAGGTGCAGGCAGGCTTGGGTGCTCCGTGTCTCCTGGCCGTGCCTGTCGGTGCCTGTGCTCTCCTGGCCCCTTCAGCAGTGGATCAGCAGCTCTCAGCTGGAACTGCAGAGGTTCTGTTCTGCAGTTTGGTTTGTCGGGTGCTTGTGCAGAGGGGGATTTTACGGCGTGGTTGTCCCGTGGTTCAGAGGTGGTAAATCCCTGCGAGAAAGGGGACGGTGTTTCTGGAGGCTTTTTACTCTTGCACAGGGTGAAAGAAGACTCAGTTGTGTTTATGCTACACCCTTTTGGCATAGCTGGCGTGGTTTTGCAGACAGAACCATGCAATGAGACAGATGGTTCAGTAAGACAGTGCCAGGAGAAGCTTTGCTGTTTTTCTCCTCTTCCTGTGCACCAAGTGATGTTTTTATGTCCTCCCATTGTTATGGCACCGCTCATCAGGTGACGGCTGCGTGGCTGCAGCTTGGGTACAGCTGAAGCTCTCAGACAGCCTGTTCCCATGGGGCTTTTACAAGTTGTGGAGGCTGGAATTCCACTCTGTTTTTGAAGCAGAATTGCTTCCCCCACATGCATTGTAGATGAGGAGACTATTTACGCAGTGCTGATTTCCCTTTGTTCCTGGGTAGAACCCGGGTCTGCTCTGCAGAGGGACTGTCAGCAGGCACTGCCAGCAGGGGAGGAGAGGTCCTTTTGCTTTTCCCCACCAAATCAAGCCTAATGCAAAGCACAAATGGAATTCAGCATCTATAGGAACTTTCCCTTTTCTGTTTTTTATTGTCTCAGTGCAAAACAGAATTCATTTTCTGCTCAGTTCTTCGAGCAAAAGATGCACAGAGGGGTGCTGGCTATTCCCCTGTCCCATGACGGTGCCTCCAGCTCCCTGGAGCTCACTTGCCACCAGTCAGGAACGTACTTTATAAATCTGCTCAGGTTCTATTAACAGCCTGTAAATTCTCCTGTTGTCTACTGGAAAGGTTTCTGTTTTGTTTAAGATAATGTAAACAAGGTCTGCGGACACACAGAGTTAAAACAGAAAAAAAAAATCCTTTTATGGGAACTCTGTAGGGTTTTTAAATCTGGAATGGCTTAAAAGAAACATCACATGTCCTTGTTTGTGCTGATGTCACATGCATTACTCCGCTGCTTGTGGTATCTCCTTAGCATTGCCCTTAGGCCTCGGGGCTCAGTGCCAGTGAATATCCAGTGTTCCTGGCTCCAGCCAGTGCTTCTATTCAGGGACGCAGCAGTCAGCTGGAAAGGAAACAGCAGTGAAGTAACAGAAATGGATTTTATATATTTATGTCTCCAGCCCTCCCTCCCCTCCCGTGGGTGAGGGTACGGTGCAGTTTTATGGCTTGGCTTCGCTTTTGCTCTGAAAGGCTTTTTAAAGGCTCAAACCCCGAGCGGTGTTTCTGTGTCTCCGTGCGGTTCCAGGGCAGCTCTGAGTACCCGGGGCTGCTCCCGGCACAGACTGGTTTTGCCAGCTCCTCCTTGGGTGTCACAGGGCCACTCTCAGGTGGCTGAGGTTTGCTCATGGGAGCTGTGCCAGCACAGCTCTGGCAGGAAGGTTGGGGACTTGAGATGCACTTCATTGCCGATGGCTTTGGGTTTGGTCAGAGCACTCAGCGGTGTTTGCAGCCCAAACACGGCCTCTTGCCCTCTCCCTGCTGCCTCAGTCAGCTCACAGCGCAGTGGAGATCCTACAGGATTTCCCAATTTCCCAGGTTTCTGGGGACGGGGTTTCTTTGCTGTGGTTTTGTTCCAGGCCGGGGTTCCCGGACTCTCCAAACCTGTGCATGGCAGCAGCCTGCAGAGCCCAGGGCCTTCCAGCTGGGTGACAGTCCTGTTGGAAGGTTTCTCCTAGAGCAGGGCATTACTCTGGGATGGACTGGGGTGCTATTCAGAGAGTGAATTTTTTTTCATTTGTTTGTTTTTAATCTAAAAAAAAAAAAAATCCCCACTGATGCAGAGATCTGGTGAACTGAGGGCACAGGGCAGCGGGAGCTCTAATTAAAGGATCAAACAGAATTGCTTGTTTATGCTCTGAAAACATGTGGAAGTTGGGAATATGGTATTGTTGTTCTATAGAATTAAAGCTAAAAGTTGATGTGACCTGGCTTGAGGGAAGGCTGGCAGAGGTGGGAAATGAACCCCAGCAAGCCAAGGGGGTCTGTCTGGGGCTGCAGGTCCCAGTGCTGGCAGGTAAGTCAGGACATGAAGGATTCTCCAGTGTGTTACCTTAAGTGAGAGAGCTTTCTTTGCTCTATTTTATTTTTAGCTCCATTCTTACTCCAGCACAAAGTAGTAGTTTTGGCCAGCAGTGACTTCCTCCACACAGCGTGTTCCTCTGAGCACTGTGTACACAGAGGATTGGCTGGAAGAATTAATGCTAATCTTCCTTTTCTTATTTAAATTTGTCCTATTACTGCACTGTGCTAACAGAAGACATCCCTATTCCACCTTCACAGACAGTGAAATCCTTTCTTGTGTTGTGTTTAAAGCTCAGGGCGATCTCCTGGGAATATCCAATTTTGCTGTGTCATGAAAATGCTGTTTTCATTATGTCTGTATTACTGTTTCATTTTGTGGTTTTGTTTTGCCAGCATGGGACATTGTACAGATCTAATCATGGATGTGCTTAAACAGATGATCTCACACTCCGTTAAATATTAATGCATCCCTGGCCATAAATGAAAACAACCTAATTTTAAAATAAAAAGATTAGAGAGTGTCTTTGAGATTGGAAAATGTCTGCTGGGGATTACAATTAATTTGAATGTAATTTTCTTCTTTCAGGGTAAAAAAAAAAAGCAGTGCTTTACCTTGTGTGTATTTCCTATTTTAATTTTTTTTCCAAGGCAGTATTGATGGGGTGGGGTCGGTGGTTTGAAAAAGATCCCCCGAGAGGCACAATCATGTCACTTGTGGCTGAGTGAGCACAGAGTGCTTGGGAGGAAAAGGAGGAATACCAGGTCAGAATTGAAGTATGAAATGGTTCTGGATGTCAGGTAACAGGTATGGGCAGGTGTGTGAGAGGGAGTGGAGAAGGGTGAGGTGGGAGTTACAGAAGTAAAAGGGTGATGAGAAGGGAGGTTGAAAGGTGGCACAGGGATCTCAGCACCTCGTCTCCCATCAGAGTGCAATGATGTTCTGAACCGTGTGGTCCGATCCAGTCAGGGCTCGTAGAACACCTCAGTGAATGTTTCTCCCTGTGTGTTTCCTGCCCAGGTTTGAACTGATGCGCATGTGCTGGCAGTACAACCCGAAAATGAGACCCTCCTTCCTGGAAATCATCGGTAGCATCAAGGATGAGCTGGACCCAGCCTTCAAAGAGGTCTCCTTCTTCTACAGCGAGGAGAACAAACCTCCGGACACAGAGGAGCTTGACCTGGAGACTGAGAACATGGAGAGCATTCCTTTAGATCCCTCCTCCACCCTCCAACCCACTGACAAGCACTCAGGACACAAAGCCGAGAACGGCCCCGGCGTGGTGGTGCTGCGGGCGAGCTTCGAGGAGCGACAGCCGTACGCGCACATGAACGGCGGCCGCAAGAACGAGAGGGCGCTGCCCCTGCCCCAGTCGTCGGCCTGCTGATCCTCAGAGCCCCGCAGGAACCACCCAGAGAAACACAGGCATTGGGGGAAGAAAGAAAGGAAAGAAATCACAATATATTCAAAAGCCTACTGTACCTCAGTGGATCTTCAGAACTGCCATAGCTGCACTTGGGAGAACCCTTTTTTTCAGTAAACAAGTTGCCGTATTTTTCTTTTTTTTTTTTCGATATGCAAGCAGATGTTTGTTTCAGTCAAGGACTCCAGTCATGGGGCACACAGTTGGCCTTTTAAAAACTCTTAATGTTAACACTTAATAGCAACAGAAAACTTGAGATCTGATGTCTCTCTCTCTCTCTCTCTCCTCTCTCCTCTCTCTTCTTTTCTCTTTCTTTCTGTCTCTCTTTTTGCTTCGTAATGGGAAACATATCTGCGTGCAAATTCAACCGTACAGCACTTTTATCAGATCAAAGATATCGCAGGCCAGGTGGTTCCCAGTACCCCTGCAAGCACCTGCCTAACACTGTAGGTCTTTATAAAAAAAACCACAAACAAACAAAATAACCAACAAACAAACAAAAAAACCACACACACACACACAAAAAAAAACTAAACTAAAAAAAGACTGGATTTTTAATGTTGCTCTTTAATCTTTTTAGGAACACATAAAAGAATAAAAAAGGGCCATCATTCGTCCAAGGCTGTTACCATTTTCAACGCTGCCAAATTTTGCCAAAAAAAAAAAAACAAACACGAACTCTTTGTGTTTTGGTTTTTTTTTTTTTTCTTTTTTATTTTTCTTTTTGTAGGCGTGGAAGGAGCACAGTAATCAACTGCTCTGTTCAAAAGAGATCCTGACCAATAAGTTCTATTCAGTCATGCACTGGTATTTAAAAAAAAAAAAAAAATTAGAAAAAAAAATCAAATTTAGATTTTTTTTTTTTTTCAAAACTGGACAAAATGTGATTTTTATTTTTTTTTTCTTGTGATGGAGAAGATAAAAGGGATGGGGTAAAGAACCAGCCCTCCCTCCACCCTTGTCCCTATCCCATTCTGGACAAAACTGGCAGTGGTGAGCTAAACAAACACGTGCATTTCGTACAAAAAAACAAGTGAACCGCACGCCAAAAACGAGTTATGAGAAACCTGAACGTGAGCGGCCGAGATCTCCGTCGGTGCAGCCTGTCCCTCCTGCACAGGCTGGCGAGGAAAAACACCTAGAAACAGAAATTGGAGAAGACAAAAAAAAGCAGTAACCGGATTCAAGTATATAAGATGCTTTGTTGACCTTTTCTCTTTATTATTAAGACTTCTCGAAGGGTCTTGCAGTTCTATGTTAGACCATGGATCATTTGCATACACATTGTCTTTTGTGTCACTTTTATAACTTTTTTACGGTTCAGATACTCATCTATATGTCTGTACAGAAAAAAGCTGCTATTTTTTTTGTTCTTTATCTTTGTGGATTTAATCTATGAAAACCTTCAGGTCTGCCCTCCTTCCCTTCCACTTCAACAAATTTTCTTATGCTTTGTACTATAGTGTGTAACTTTTACTTCCTCCTTCCCAGTAACCGATACCTTTCATATGAATTGCCATGAACTGTTTAATGCCTTTTTATAAATACATTTCCTCCTTTTTTTTTTTTTTTTTTTTAATTTTAATATTTTTTTTTCCATTAGTTGTTTTACAACATCTTGGCTGTGTGGGCTTGCAGGGCTTTTGAGGGGGACACGGAGAAAGAAGGGACACCCCGCACAGGAACACTCTGGCAGTGCTGTGGTGTTTTTAAGCCCCAGTTTTCCTTCCTTCCCACTAACCTCTGCCCAGGCAGCACGGGAGTCTCTTACAGTGCAAGGCATGATACAAACTCAGGTCAGAAACAAAAGGTTAAATATTTAGTACATTCTTGTTCAGTGTTTATATTCATTGTTGTTCAAGGGTCCTTCCCCTCCTCCCCTCCCCGCTTGTTTTGGTCGTGGCACACCCCCCCCACCCGCCCATCCCCACACAGACACACACACACATGTATTCTTTTTAAATTATTTGTTGGGTACAACAGCAGACAACCAGGCTTTTGGGTCACTGATCTTTAAAAAGACTTATTTTAGCCCTCCCACCCTGTGAACAAGAGCTGTGCCATGTGCAGCTGGCGATGCCAGGCATTCCTAGGGCGGCCACTGAACACCTGGCTCCAGCCAACCCCAGCTCTTCTCCTTCCTGGTGGGAAAGCTCTCCTGGAGGGGAACCCTCCTGGGAGGGCACCCAGGCTGCACTTCACACCCCTGGTGAGGAAAACAAGCACCAACCAAACGAAGCCACCACCCCATTTCCGTGGAGCTGGGTGGAAAGCACAGAGCTGGGGCCAGCGGCTCGGCTGGCAAACGGTGAAGTGTTGGCAGCTATGGAAACCTGTACAAGTCCAAGCTTGTGGCTTAAATCATAGACCAAACCTCAGAACAAAAGAAAACGAGTGAGCTTGTTTGCTCAGTTGCAGAAGCCTTGGTGAGAGGGGAAGGAGGGGCCGTCAGGAAGTCGACAGCCAAGGAGTCGCATCCGTTGCTCATCTTACCTTAGTTCCAGCGTCCGGGCCTTTGTTTAGCACTGATCCAACCAAACGATGGCAGGAAGAGGTGGTTCTGGGATGGAAATGTTCAAATCTTTGGAGTAAGAACAGTGAATTAAAATATACTGATTGCTAGTTTTGACTGGAGATTTTAAAAAGTTTGTAGTGCTTTTCGCTTGTGTAGTTTAGGTCCCATTATCTTCTCTTGCCTCTGTCCCGTAGTTATTTTTCCCTTCTAAAAATGAAAAAGACAAAAAATTTAATTAAGAAGGTATTCTATGTAGGATTTTTTATTTATTTTTGTGATATCAGTTTAAATCACTGTAGAGATGCCCCATAATAAATTTAAATACTAAGATAAGGGTTTTAGAGTATGACAGGGGGACAGTTTTTGATTTTTTTTTTCAAACATTTATCTACCTCACTCTTATTTTTTTATATGTGTGTATATAAAAAAAAATACATCTCACATTTCTCAGCAGCCAATAAATGCCGTTGATACTGGTAACCTCTCACTCCATATACCACATGCTCTAGGTTCTGGAGGGGAACAATCACTGCCGGTCACAAAGGGTCACTTCAGAATATTTGTCTCAATTCCAAGGGGTTTCTCCAACTTTTTTTGCATCAGATTCGTTACTGTGAGGAGAAATCCAAGAGTTGTCTGACTTAGGGTGACCATTCTTTGAGGAAACACAGAGGCTTTTTAATGTGCTGTCACAGCAGTCCTTGGGTCAGCAGCAAAACACTGCATGTTGAGTGGAGATGTAGGTGACCTGCTCCAGGGACTTCAAATTGTGAGTATTTGCTGAAATCTCTTACAGAAATCAACTGTTTACAGTGTTTGGAGGTCCAGAAAAAATACTAAAGGGAATGGTCTTTCTGTTTGTCCTGTGGAATGGGCTAAGTCATTCCTGCCAGTTCTTGCTCAGATGTCACAAGCACCAAAAAGACATTTGGCTGAATCAGAACCCAAAAATAAATTGGCTCATACAGCGATAGCTTCACTTTCTTGACCAAAAAACCTGTCACAGGCTGCCTGGTGATCCTACTGGATCGAGTTTACAGCTTTGGGTCTTCACTGCTTCTGTTTGATGAGAGCACTGATTTTTTTTTTTTAAATTATTTTTAATTTTTTTCCCCCAAAACTAATATTAAATTGATTTCTTTTAATGTGCCAGTAAAAAGTCAGTTCCCTTTTCCTCCCCTGTTTATATGCCTTATAACTGCGGATTCTGATGGACCAGCCATCAAATTTTAACTGCCCTCTGACAGCGTGTAACTGGTTTACAAGCACACAGGCCTAACACGAGCTTGCCATCAACTTGATGTATAATGTTTCCCTTTTTGCAGCTCTGGCAGCTATTCCTGCAGGTGTTGGTTGTGGTATCTGAGTAATGTGGTGCTTGGAGTTGTACACGGCCTCTTGGATACGCAGTGCTGTGGTTAATTCCGACAGTTTGTCTTTGGAGGGAGCGTTTCTCCCTAGCCCTGAGAAACCAGCAAAATTTGAAGTTTTCACTAGATGGTTTTCCATGTTGATGTTCCGGTGACCTTTGGGTGCAGTGGCTGTTCCCCTCCCTTGCACATATTGATTACCACAACTGGAGATCCTCAGATCTTTCAGCTGGCTGGGAGGGTTTTGTTAAAGCTGTCCGAGTTCCTGGTTTGTAGAACTGTACGTAGGTGGTTTTACAATGCATTAGGAAGAAACACTAATGACGTAGCGTCACGAGAAACATTTCAAAAAGCACTTCAGTAGAAGACAGTCACAGGGCCTCACATACATGTGTGTGATGGCAGTCAGCTCTCCTGGACCAAACCACCTTCATGATACCATTGCGTTCTGTGTTTGCAATTCAAGCTTAATTCCTTTTTTTGTTCTGTTTGTTTCCATAGCTTTTTTTGTTGTGTTTTGTGCATTTTGAATAGCTTTATTCACATGGGTTTTTCATGCAGACTTCCCTTGGATAGTAAATCGAGTTGTTTGTGCATGTGAACAACTGAGAATTAATGTTGGCTTGATAGAGTCATAATATGGTTTGTAATATTGTTCTTCCCTGAGACCACTGGCTTGTCTGGTATGGAAAATTTATTTAGAACTTCAGCTATGTTTGAATAAAGTTCAAGTAATCCAGTTTGTTTATAAATTGAAAACAAAAGCCCACCCAGCCCTGAAAACGCAGCATTTTGCCGGATGGTACCGAGATGTTTGGATGCAGTGGGATGAGGAGTTGGTGTCGCCGCGGGGAGCGGGCGGCTGTGACTGCAGGGCCCGGCCGTGGCTCTCGCCTGCCCCGCACTGCAGAGCTCTCAGGGGCACAGGAGGTGCTTTGGTTGCAAAGGAATGTGGTTCCTGAGTAAATGAGATGCTGTTTTGGGGGGATGACACGGAGGCGCAGCAGCCGAGCGCGGTGGAAGCTGTGGGGCCAGGCCAGCCCACGGGCACCGCGGCTCCCTCAGCTCGATGCCTCTGCCCCTCACAGCTGGCTCCGAGCGCTCTGTGGTTCTAGGCACAGTCACACTGGTGCTCCTCTTGGTCTTTTAAAACAAAGGAAAGAAAGCCCAGTTTGCCCAGGGTGACTGGTGACCAGAGGGAGCTGCTGTCAGGTCCTCTGGGAACTGCTGAGGGGTGTTCGGTACAGTCCGAGTCTAAGTAAACAACACTCCTGTTGTTGGTGTAACTCCATACATATATATCTATATATACATATATGTATACCTGCATATGTATATCTATAATATAGATATATATATTTAAACCCTTTTCATTCCATTAGTACAAGTAACACTTGTTTCCTGTTATCCTTATTTTGTTTGTCAACCGTGTATTCAGTCACTGGGCTGAACAACAGTGGAGGAAGGTGCAAGGGATCCACTCCTTACTAACCAGTGATAAAGCCAGATATTGCAACTTAACCCATGAGTAGATGTGCAGACAAGGATTGGAGAATGATGTGTAGAAACAACACAAGTGGCCAGGGGTGCTGAAGATACAGAACTCAAGTAGGCAGGAAGGACACCTCGGTTCAGAAAGCGGCTGCTCAGAGGTGCTGAGCAGCCCCTGACCTCGAGCAGCCGGGTCAGTCAGCAAAGGGATGTGTTTGTGGGGAGACACCTGAGAACAGGACACGGCAGTGGGGATCTGGAGACACGGGGCTTGGCAGAGGTTTGAGGTGGTTTTCCTGAGCTTCAGCCGTGGGACAGCACCAGAGCTCAGGTGTCCCCGTTCGGATCGTTGGTACTTGTACATAAACCTCTGGACTTGGCAGCTGGAGCGGGGAATTCGTTCCCAGGAGCGTTGCAGTGGTTGTCATCGGCCTCTGTTTCACCTACAGCTGGTCTGTTTTGCAAGTACCTTAGAAGTTCCCTAGTCTGTGTGCGTGCATTTGCGTGTGTGCTCATATATTTTTTTTGGTATGCGTTCTGTTGATTAGTAACCATTAATTAGCATTTTCAATAGGGCTTTAAGTCCAGTAGATTACGGGTAGTCAGTTGACGAAGATCTGGTTTACAAGAACTAATTAAATGTTTCATTGCATTTTGTAAGTACATAGAATAATTTTATAAAATGTTTGTAGTTTATAAATGCCTAAAATATAATTTAAGGGCGCTTTTCTGTGTCTGTGTGTGGGTGTGTCTGTCTGTGATCAGTTTTTCCATGGTACCAGTTTACTAGTTAGCTTTACAATATGCCAAAAAGGATCGCTGACTTGTCCAACTCATGGCTTGTCCCTCTCCCTCCTTCCCGCCCAAGCTTTGTGTCCCACTATACAGCGAGTGAGTAAAGGAGTTGGGAAAATGTTCTGTATCTTCAGTATCCTGGTCTTCCAGAGCCCTCTGGTTGGGGTGGGATCATCTTACCTGGTCATTTCACTTTATTGTCTAGGGCAGTTACCTTTTGGATTACGAGAACCTCACTGGTCAGGGAAACAGAACAGGTTTGCTGCTCCCCGGGCTCAGCTGTGCTGTTCAGCACCTCTGCTCGGGTGACTTGAAGGATGTGACTGTGAGAGAAAGAGGGAAGACGGTTTTCGTAATTACCATTGAAGAACTCCTTGCAAATCTCACTTTCAAAGCTGTTGAGCACCATTGGAAGCTTTGGTTGAAATGAGCAAGGCAGGGTCCCTATTTATTTAAGGATATTGAAGATCCAACCCCTCTGCCGTGGACAGGGAAACCTCCCACTTCTGTTTTCCGAACCAGTGAGGTTTGAGATGAAAGGATTGGCCAGAGTTTGTCTACCTCTGGGACAAAAACAAAACTAGAAAGTGCTAAGGAATGGATGCAGTTGCAAATACATTTTCCAGTTTTTTCTTGTTTAAATTTTTTTAAGAGAAAATTAAACAATAACATGGCCAATTTATTACAGAAAAAGACTTGCTGTGTATAAATTATTCCTAAAGAAATTCCTGTGTTTATATTAAAATGAATCAGTAGATAAAAAAAAATTCAAAAATGTTTTTGTATATTCTGTTGTAAGAATTTATTCCTGTTATTGCGATATACTCGGGATTCTTTACATTATGAAAAGAAGAAACTTTGTCTATTTTGAATGGCTGAAGCTAAGGCTCCTTTAGTTTCTCTTACTCTGCTTTTTTCTAGTAGTTTCAGTACTACATGATTTAAGTTAAATAAAAGAATTCTGTATGCATTTGCCTCTTTCTGAATTTGTTGCTCCTTCCCAAAAGCAAGGACAGGTTAGAAAACTAAGAGTAAAGTTTCTCTGGTGGTTTTTTTTTTTTTTATGTGTTTGAGCTACTCTGAGTATATTTTAGCAGTGGTCAGTACTGCCATTGCTGGGTTGAAATCAAAAGTGTTTTCATGCAGTGACCCCGAGGATGTGTGGAGCCTTCTGGGTGAGATTTGAGCAGTGTTCTGCAGGGTGATTCCTCTGAATAAGGTGAGCATTGTTTGTTATTTGAGGAAAATCCACTTATTTTTACGCACACAGCAGTCCACAGGTGAGGCGTTCAGGCAGCCAGCACCTGGTTATCAGCTCTCTGCAAAGGCATTGGGAAAGACAGCAGGGAGAAAACCGGATTATCTTGGCAGTTCCAGTTCCTCAGACTCTTGTCAGCAGTGTGCTGACTGAAACAAGGCACGATGGTGGCCCAAAGCCTCATCAGCTGCCTGTGCTGTTACATTTGTCTCTTGTCCGTTTTACTGACGTGATGCCTGAGGAATGGGCTTGTGTTTCCCTGGAGAAATCCCAGGTGTCCAGATGAAGCTGCTGCTGTCCTGTTCTAGTGACTGACTTAGAGAAATCCCAGCTAACTGCACCTCATCCCTGTGTCCTGGCAGTGGCAGGATTATGGAGGAGGGGGTGTGTGGGTGTCCCCTGTGTGCTGAGGGCAGTGCTGTAACCCCCTGTGGTACTCAGCTTCCACAGCACAGCAGTTCTGTATGGAGCTGTTTGGGATGTGGAGAGCTCTGATCCCAAGTTTTACAGAGTGGGATCTCATTTGGTGCCTGTTTTGTCAGTACCATCATGTGCCCTGACCACTCCCACAGCACAGTGCTTCAGGTTTGCCTTTCCTGGGACAGGTTGGCTGTTGGATTTTGATGTGTCAGTCCCTGAACAGCCATGGCCTGTCCTGCTGAAAGACTTGCTTTGGGGCTGTGCTCTGTGGAAGGACTGTGGTGTTTTTCTCTGAGACAGGCACTGAGAATTCGGGGTTAGTGGTGGTTTAAGGCCGAAACTGAAATTACCAACAGCATTCCAGATCCTGCTGGACTCCGGTTTTCTCTGTACTTGGAAGCCCCCCTGGGTTCAGAGCCCGTTGCTGATGGGGAAAGCAGCATTTACAGCAGGTCTGGGAGGGGAAATTGTAGAACTTCACATACCAGGACCCCTGTGTGTGTTTTGGTTTCCCTCATACCCACGTGTTCTGTGTGGGCACTTCAGCTGGACTGGGATGGGCTCGGGGGCTCCATCCAGAGCTGAGTCCTCACAGCTCTGAGAGGCCACCTCGGTTCAGCAAGTCTTTATTAATGTCTTTATAACCAACAGAACTAGGATTAAGCATCTAAAATGTTTGAAATCCAGTTTCACACTTTCTGAAATCTGAAACAACCTTATTTTTAGCAAGACAAACTGCCAGTTACTTGGTTTTTCCCCTCAAGCTTTTTTCTCAGAGATGTAAACAGTTGTTTGGGTTTTGCAAGGAAATTTCACTGAAAATAACATGGGCTATAAAATCCTTTTGTGTGTGGGTTTTAAATAATCTTTAGATTTGCTTCATTTAAGAAGTAAGGAATTGCTTTCTAAGAAATCATCTTTTTTTTTCTTATATGATCCACCCCACACTGTTCTAACATTGCTAAGATAATGGTCTGTAATGCTTTTCCTAGAAAGTCTGCTGTTACTGACTTGGATAATGGAGGCACATGGATGAAAGCTGCTCTTCCTTTGCCATAATACAGAGAAGTGTAGTAGGTGTAATCACAGATGTACCTGCAATATTAAAAACAAAACAAAACCAGAAACCTGAATTAAGGCTCAGGAAACTTTGATTAAATTTAAATATTCTAAGTAGCCAAACCAGATCTGGTTTATGAAATTATTAAGAACACATTTGCTTAGTGAATAAAGGAAATGCTGAAATAAACCAAGTTTGAGAAACAAATGCTCCTTATCTGATGGTTTGGTTTCTCAGACACCCACCCACAAAGAACTTTAAATAAAAAAATCACAAGACAGGCATTCTTGTGGGGTGGGAAAGGTAACACACCCTGCTGGAAACTACAACCACGTAACACAGTTTTATGTGTAAGGCACAGAACCCCTCAGTCTGGAGGGGTTTTGTCTTTATCACCCCACCTTTTAACTTGCAGGTGCAAATCCTGAATTTAAGGGCCGAGATTAACTGATTTTTATTTAAAAATAAAACTTTTTTTTTTCTTTTTCTATGAAGACCAGCACAGTAGAAAATTGCTCCAGTACTACTGGAACACATAATGAGATCACAGACCTGGTTCTAAAGGTACCTGTAATTGCTGTTCTCCAGTGTATGTATTTACATTTTCTATCCCTCCCAGTTGAGAAAAAACAGATTAAAATCTGCTACCAGTCAGTATTGCTTTCAGTCTCCCTTAATAGCTGAGGTTTACTGGGGTTGTTCATCACAGGGTGTGCTGTGTTGGAACTTGTTTCTTTTAGAATTTACAAATCCATGGAAAAATATCTACTGGCTGTAGCACTTCATGAAAGCTGCTTTACATGAAATTTAAATCCCAGTTTTCATACTTGTGCCCCTCTGAAGACTTTGCTTCAAAGTGATTTTGTTTGGAGGGAAAGTCAAGGCAAAGACTCTCCAAGGTTGAGCTGAGTCGCTCCTGCTGTCCCCCCGAGCCCCCGACACGCCGTGTTTACCTCCCTGCATCTCTGGAGAAGATGATATCAATCCCTTCCACTGAAATGTTTTTCCAGAGAGTCTTCATATTAATTGCAGATTCAATCTTCTCTGGGCCATCTAGCACGCAGCAGGCACCTTCTGGGTGAAAACCACAAGCATCCCTGTCTCGGTAGCCTTTGTTCTTCCCACACTGCTCCAGGATGATGAGTGTGGTGGATGAAGCCAGCCCAACATGAACGGTAAGCTGGGTTGTTTGGGTTTTTTTTCCCACCAGAGTGAGCAACAGGAAATTAAAAATGAGACCTGTTTTTTACAAACACGTAATGCAAAAGCACCAAGCGTTATGTGAATCACTGGCTTCAAGGTGGGGAGTCTTGCTCATGTCTAAAGAAGACTTTGATAAGGGATTATAAATGAGAACCAAATTATGCTGTAGTTTTTGTTGTGTCTGCTCAGCTCAGCACTGCAGAGCTGCTGTGCCTTTTTTGCAGTTTATGGTAGATTTTTTTTCCTTTCCTTTGTTCAGCATCACTTAACGCTGTTTAAATGGCACGGGGTCAAAAGAGAATGCTAATTAGTGTGTGCTCCAAATCTGGGGTTGAAACCTTGATCACAGTTTCAATAGTCACTTTCCAGATTTGTTTGATGTTTTGCAATACTCTCTTGGATATTTTTTTCAAGATCCTCTCATCATATTCATAAATGAAGGGAGGAAATTGTGTAACTTTCTCATTACCCACCAGCGGCTGAAGAGTCGTCCATATCTTGATGACTTGCTCCTTTGCTTTTTGGTAAACCACTGGCAGCTGCATGACCTGCAGATCGATGTTTTCACCAAGGCCTCTCTTGGACAGCTCCTGTGTTCACAAAAAAGCCACCATGGACTTGAAAGAGTACTGGATTTCTGACTGTGATAAAGAAATAGGGGTGATTCAGCTGAGCAAACACCTGAAGGAGCAGTGCCTAAGCTTTTCCTCTTTTTTAGCTGGAAGTGACTAAAACTGCTGAACAGTTCCCTAATGTGACATCCATGTGGAGCTACTGCGTTTTCCAAAGGGATGCTGAGTCTCCAGAGGGTGGGAATGGTCCCTGGGGAACCATGAGATAGTGTCTCTCAGAAAAGGTCCATGCTTGAAAGCACCTAAATGGGCTTTGCTACAGGTAAGAGCTGTTCCTCTGAAAGATCTGCACTGTCAAGAGACAAAAGCAATGTGAATGGAATAAAGGTACCCTGCAAAGCAGCAGGTTGGGCAGGTGGTTGGAAGATGGTCTGGAGAAGAAATGTCATGTGGAAATGATTTTGTCAGTGGAACAGGGCTAACAAACAAGGCATAAGCCTCGAAGTAGAAGGTAGACAGCTGCAATGGCAGGATGCAGAAGGAATGCATCCGAAGTGGAAAGCTTTGTCCCAGAAAAGTAAAATGGTGGTTGAAAATCCCTGTTCCATTTGAGCAGACCACTGCCAAGGGATGGTACAGGTGATGTGTCTCAGGGGGGCACAGGCAAACAGCAGCAGAGGTGTCTGATTAGCCCAAGAAACCTGTAGCTGTATGAAATGTCGTTGTCTTCTCAAGTTTTCATTTCTCACTCAGGATACCCCTGTGGATGAGGCCCCCAGTTCTGGGAAATTTGCCCTTCAACACTCGCTTCCTATATAAAGTGTTCCAGTTTTCTTGTCAGCGGAAGCATTGATTAGCTGTGCTCAATAAACTATTTGACACAAGCAAGGAAACAATGCCTGCAGGGAAGTAAACACATTTGGAGAACAGTGCCAGCCTTTTTTCCTCTGGGCACTGACAGTCTTTGAGAGACCATTGCATCATCTCGCTGAAGAATGCTGTACTGTGCCTGAGCCTCCAAAAAAGAAAACCCCAGCTGGTTCACAATTAGCATGTTCTTTTCTAAAGCATCTTTAATTTTTACATTTAATGAGATTCTTTCCTTTTAACTGTAAGGCCTAGAGAACTGAACTACCCCTAACTTTGGTACAGAACATGGAGACCCAAAGTGAGCTGTAAGGTTGTTCTCCTCTCATGCTCTCTGTTGACAGAAACACGCAGAAATACTTCTGTGCAGGACAAAACCCAAGCTGCCCAATAGCAAAAGGCTGAGAATTTGTGTCAGAAGATGGTTTTCTATGCCCTAAGCAATTTCAGCATGTTGTTGATAACGTGCATTACTGTGTTGTCTAAGAATCCCAACCATGGGCTTATACCCCCTTAGACCAGACGTTGTGCAAACATGGAACAAAATAAACAAAGGTTGTTCCTTGTCTCAGCCTCAACCAGAACCATTTTTCAATGTAAGGTGAGAGACTGAGGATGGTTAGAGGAGGATAACTGCATCTGGAAACTTGAGCTCACACTGGTGAGTGAATTCAGTAAACAAGTGCCTGTCTGGTGTAGCTGAAACAGCAAAGGAAACTTTAAAAGGAGGAGAAATGTTTTGGAGGACTGTTTTGTGGGAAAAGTGGTTCAAAAGAAAACGTGAAGATTCTTTATTGGGAAGTTCTTCTAGGAGGGAAATGAGGTCCAGCATTACCAGCTGCTGATGTGGAGCTGTTGGTGAGTTGTGGTCGCAGTCCCAGT
Source organism: Platyrinchus mystaceus (assembly GCA_035041135.1). NCBI lineage: Eukaryota > Metazoa > Chordata > Aves > Passeriformes > Tyrannidae > Platyrinchus > Platyrinchus mystaceus. The sequence continues at coordinate 4,137,955 of JAWWLV010000018.1, forward strand.
GCACTGGTGTGTTGTCGCACAGCCCTCCCCAAAGAGGAGGGGTTTGTAAGCTCTGTGCTCAGAGGTGGTGGCTGTGCCCCACGGGGTGTTGGAAGCATCTTGAACTTCTAGAAAACCCCAGGAAATGTCACAGAGTTTGCCTGAGTTCTCACTGATTTGGGCTGCCGGGAAGGGGGTCGCATGTGTTGATTTTGTGAATCGCTTGTGTTGGTGCAGAAAGGGAACCAGAAGTTTTCAGTTGATCCTGTCAGACTGCAAGTGCATTGCAAGCAAAGGTGTTTGGTTTGGGTGGTTAGTGGGTTTTTGTTTAGGTATCTGCTTTGGGGTGTTTTTCTGTTTTGGTTTGGGGTTTTTTTCCCCCTAATTGTGCAGATACCTTTTTAAAGCTTTAGGGATGTAAGAAAATTCCAGAACAGAAATGAAGGCACTAAATAGCAACGTCTTCTTAGTTTCACAGATGATGAAACTGAAGCAGAGAAGTCTGAGGGAGACAGAGAGATTAAATGACAAATTTCCAAAGACCACATGGTCAGTGGCAGGATGAAAAACTGCACTGGGAGATCTGATCCTCATCTCCCGATGGCAGACATAGTTCCCAGAAGCAGTTGGAAATGTGACCTGTTCTTTGCACTAACAGTTTAATTACTGTGAATGTTGTCACTCAACTTACATTTGTGTCCTATTAACTAGGGACTTGACCTTGATGGGTGGACAGCCCTGGTAGGTTATTTTGCTGCCAAGCTGCAGACAGGACTTTCTGGAGGAGACACAGAAACAAGGTCGGATCAAGGGTTATTAGGTGGGACCATCGGTCTGGAATATGGAATCAATAATTTGGGGGGATCTGGGATCCTGAGAGTCCCACGTGGTGCTGCAGAACTAACACATCCTGGTAACTCAGTGTGATCTGTCAGCAGAAGCAGAGCAAATACCTGGTGTTGTTTTCCTTTAGCAACAATATCCTGCACTCAGGGAGGAGCTGGTAACGGGGATGTTAAGGAAGCAGTTGTGTGTAAGCACAAGTACTGCTCACAGAAGGGAAGCCATTGCTCTTTGGCAAAGAATCCATTTCAAAAGCAGGGAGGGTGAGGTTATGCTTTGGAATTAGGACACTGGAACTGTTAAATGTATTCTTACAGGATTTCAGATGCTTTTGGTATGAGGACCCTTCTGGGATGTGAATTTTGCGATGGCATGCATCAGCATTTCAACATCACCGAGGTTGCCGTGGTATCCAGGCTTTCCATAAGGTATCCAGGCTTTTGATAAGCACCCACTTCATGTTAGGCTAATAATTAGGATAGTTCTGGATAATGCTACAAAAGCATTAAGCATAAGCCTGAGCAGTCACGTCTGTAGCTCTGGTCTGGCTGCTCAGCACGTTCCTGAGGAGGAATCTGAGTGCACACTTGTTGGTTCACAGTGAAGGGACTCAGCAGGAGGGTTTTATGTCACTCCAGTGATCCATGCAGGCACCCAAAGCCAAGACAGGATTACTTCCAGATGTAAATTCTAAATTTTGCTATCTTTAATGTATGTGCATAAGCTTCCTGAAGACCATAGGGCTCCTCCTGTGAATAAGGCCAATGGAACAATACCATGAGATTGCTATTTAGCGTGGAGAAGCCTATCAAAATTCAAAGTACTTCCAGATTTGCAGCAAATTTCTCTGAATTGCCTGAATTAACCACCTTTGCCAGGGCATAGGAAACCAAAGCAGCATCCCCAGTCTGAATACAAATTAATTCCACAGAGAGGGTGTCACATCAGAGGGAAATGGATTTGTTCTCCTCCATACACAAGGACTGACATCTGTTTGGTTATGGGATGCTGTAGCCCCTGTTATGTCAGTCCCTGTTGTAGCCAGCTCATGGCATTGGTACAGGAGACTCATCCCATCAGTGCCTTCTCCCTTTTGGGCTGTTTTGCTTGCAGATAAAGAACATGCTTTATTTTCAGCCAGAAGAGGATGATCTTCCACCCAAAATTAGAACCAGTAGGAATTGGGAAATAATGAGCAAGAACACTGTCAATTGACAAATATTTGTGGTTTAAGGCACATGTCAGGTTGGAGTTAAGATAATTTATGGGCCTCCTGTAATGACTGGGGTGTGGAAAGGTACCATAGAAGTATTTTTGTTTCTTGTTAGCCTACAGGGATAACATCCCTCATGACTTGGAGGGGGCAATAGATTTATTCTACCAAACACCAAGATGCACTCAGCATTTTTCACCCAACTAAGCTGGAATAGAGAATGTCTATGTGTTGGTGGAGTTGCTATAGCTTTTGTCTTTGGAAAAATGCACCAGCTCCCTGTTTTTCAGTCATCCTGACTGGAGTGCATTGCATTTTCAAATCAGATCGTCAGTAGCTGTCACCAAAATTTGTACTGAGGTTACAGTCCTGTAGGGCCATTGCCTTTCTGTCACTACTAATACTTCCCTATAGCTGCCTTTTTCCTTTCAGTGTCCATAAGGATTTAAAAATGTATGGACTTATTTCAGTCTTCATAAAAGAACACAGTCCCCTCAGTTTGTTTTACAGGTCTTGCTTTCCATTTTTTACCAGTATTATCTGTTATTTCTTGGACCAAAGCTCTAATTCAGTTTTACTACTTTGACTGTTTCTTTTCGACTGGGATTGCTAAAAACTTGTGTGAAAGACCCTCTCAGAATAACTCTGTTCCAAAGTACCTTATGAGAGTAACTGAACTCAAGGAAAGTTTTTGTCTGTGATAGGGAGAATGAATCAGCTGATGCTGAAAGCCAGGTATCCAAACCATGTCTTTTTATCCCCCCAGATAAATTTGCTCTAATACACAGATTTAGGAAATAAGCAGGAATTTTTAAGGCTCCACCGTAGACTTGCTCCTGCTAGTCAAGGTGCACGGAGGAGGACAAAAATCTGAATTACCTTGTTTTCAATTTAACTGTAGACTTCACTGTCATTTGAAAGTGGAAGCCAAAGCTGAAATGTGAAAACATGCTTAGAATTGGCACAGATTTTTGTGTTCCTGAAGCAGGCAGTCAGAACTCATAAGCTGCACTTGTACGAGAAGGAAATCACCTCACACACACATGATAAAATGATCCATGGTGTGAGATGATCTGTTTACTGCAGGCAGAGATAACTTGTGCAATATGCATTAGTTGAAGAGAAGGCACCCTGGGTAAAAAAACCCCTTTTTTAAGAATCAAGAATAATATTTTGAAAGTGCTTAAATAGCACAAAAAATATCATGCAAATAAAATAATGTTTCACTTTTTCATTATCCTCTTTCTTCCATGTTGGGAGTCTGCTCCATGAGGCACAATTCTGCTTAATGAGTCATGAGAAATAACTTTTTTGAAGGGAATGGAAAGCCTAAAAGCAGTTTGTGTTGGGATCTCTACAAAGTAATATGTCTCCCTCCTTTTTTTTTTTTCCTTTTTTATCATGCTTACCTTCACTGCTTCCCAGCTGGAATTCACCAGGTACTGTCTGAAGGGACCAAAACCTGAAAATTAAAAGAAAGAAAGGTGCTTTTAACCTGTGCTTGCTCTGCAATTGCAGATTAGGGGCTGACTTGCCTACACACACATATTTGTTCTTTATCTTCATATTTTTGGTTATGGAGGTTGAGTTTTTCAGGTAGGATTTAGCCTTTATAACACTTAAGGGAATAGTATTTTCATTCTGTGTATTCACTGATAAAAGAACTAATCCTGCCATCTTCATTCATGCCAAGGCTTTCTGGTGAGAGAGCCTTAACTGAAGCTGGTAAATGTGCTGGAACCAATAGGACAGATCAAGTAAATGATGATTTTGGGCAAGGATCATCATCCCCAGTAATACCACTACTAAAGGTTCTGGTGTTAAATACTCCCAGGTCACAGTTAATGTATCATTCTTATTGTTAGAGCTCATGAAGATGAAGATATGCATATTTAATGAAAATGTTTGAAAGAGTAAAATTTTATTTAATTTGTAATTTTGTTTTAATCCCAGGTAATGAAAACTTGAAAGTTTTCTGTCTCTTTCTTCACTTTTTACCCAAAGGTAAAAGAGAGGCAAAAAGGGAAAAGTAGATTTTGAATCCAAAGTATTAAATTCAATTTTATGCATCTTTTTTGTGAAAGTCTTTTTATTTTTTTTTCAATAAAAGGGAAATAAAAACTCATTTTGAGAAGATGGCATTTTTGTCATTAAAAAGTTTGATGGAAAACTCCCACTATCTTCATTAATCTCAATTAATATTCTCAGTCCAGAGTGCTGCCAAGTCTTAGATATTGGGTGGCAGGAACAGGAGTTTGTGAAATGGTTTTTATGCTATAACTCTTAAATATTTAAAAATCCTTAAATGGACAAATAGATACTTGACAGCATATGATTGCTATTTTGCACAGTGAAAGCTACTTGCATTGGAGACAATTAAGCCTAAATGCAGGCTTGTGACAGCTTAATTAGTGCTAGACTTTAAGCATTTCTTAATTTGTTAATGCTTATTTCCTTACTGCTCCATCTTTTCTCTTTAGCATTTTGAAAAGCTTGATGGTGCCAATATTTCTGACAACGTTTTCTCCAGGTTTGAGTTTCTGCCATGGGGAGGGAAGAAGAGAAATGGTGCTCATTTCACATTATCAGGGGAACATAAAACCCCACTGGTCCCACTTTGCTTTGGGAGCAAAATTAGGGTGACACCTGCTCCATTTTGGAGCCGTGGTAGTTGTACATGCTTCTGTACCTGTGTGTGCAGAACTACAGAATTCTACTGAAGTTATTAATCAGCTCCCAAAGAAACACGCGTGTGTCAGTGGTGGCCGTAAAAAACTCGTGCTTAGGACAAAACTGTTCCATGAAAAATGACTAAATGTAAGAGTTTTACTGAAATACCTGCAGCAGTGTGGAGAACTAACTGGCTGAATGTTATTGAGCACCATATAATAAACTGGGCTCCCTGCCAGCAAGTTTATATTCTGAGCAGGTGAAAATGTGACAGAGACATGCTGTGATAATCTCTGCAGTAGCTTAAAGATGCACTTGTGTCTTTAACGGGGCACACCAGTCTCAAACTTCTTGAACAAGTAGATTTCTGCACATAAATGGTGATCTAAGGGGAGGAAAAATCTAAGAGGGTGCTAAGCAGTGTTCCTAACAAGGGTATGTGCCATAAATATCATAGGAGAGAACCGACTGTCAGCCTTTTAAGAGGTTAGCAAATACCTCCTGCCCTCTCCTGCACTCCCTCCAGCTCAGCTGCAGTTATGTCTGGAGCAAGCCAGACTAGTTCTGCCCATCTTGCAGCTATTAAAAAAAAAAAAGTGTTTAATTGAAAACAGCAAGATGCAAATCTCTTTGATGTAGCTTCAACCTCATTCCTATGTCCTCAGATGACCTGCACTGGAAAATTATCCAGCAACTCACATGTCAAGATATGTGTAATGATTGCCTTTAGATGAGCCAGTGGCAACAAGAGGAACAGCGAGGAGCAGCATTCCTTAAGAGCTTTAACCTTTTAAAGCTCAGGGCTCTCTAGCTGGGGGTTCTGCCACTGTGAAGCCTCAGTAGCTACAGCCAGCAAGAGAAACTCCAAATTTGGTCCCTTGTGCTGCATGTTCAGGCATGTTCCTTTGGTATATTTAAATTTAATGGTCTAGTTTAGCAATGATGAGGCAGCATCTCCTGTTTAAAACTCCCTTTACCTTGCCATGAAACTGAGCCCCTGAGACTTGCCATGTGTTGCTCTAATTCTGGACACTGACTATGTGACATTGTGATGCAACCTGGTTTTCTTGCTTCAGAGCTTCTTTTGGGTAAGCTTTATCTCATCCTAGCCTGCACTGCCTTGAGCTATGTGGTTTGGATCAGAGAGAATGTCAACAAAGATTAAAACATGGAGAGAATGAACAACAAACCAAACTGGATGGCAGTAAAGAGGGCAGACTGCAGTCTGTTTCCTCTGACATGCATCTGATTTTTCTTAGGAAGGCACAGTAAGTTATTTTCCATTTAGAAATGTTAGTATGACCATTTGCTACTGTTTTTCCCTCCAGGAAACTGTTTATGACAAAGAGCAAGCATGAGTGCATACCATCTCCAGCTCAAAGAACAAAATAAAACCCTTACCAGTTACCACCACAGTGTTGGAATTCGAATCCATGAAATCTCTCCTCCAGAAGGTGAAATCCTGTTGTCTTTCAGTTCCAAACAGTGTTATAATTCAGGTATCTGTGGCTAACTTCATTTAGAGCAACTTTTTTCTTCCAGCTGTGGTGAGTGTGGATTCACATGACAGGGATGATTTGTGACTCATGTAGCATTTAAAGCAAAAATTATTACGTCTCTATTAAAGATAGAAGTCTGACTGACCACCTGTCTGACTGGGACTGCCCCAAACTTCTTCTCCTTTCTCCAGGCATGTAATAGTATTTAGGAAGAACAGGAAAGGCTTAGAGAAATTTCTTGAAAAATATCCAGCAACATTTTTCACCACCTGTTTATGTGCAAGTAAACAGAAAATTAATTGAATCAGTTTTATTATATCTCTGTGGGCATCAGCTGTAATTCACTTTAATTGTCAGGAGTGACTTAACTACAAAAACTTGTCCATTTTTCCTGTTCTTAGACTTTCTCTTACTGACTTAAACTCAGGGCTAACTTTGTTGTTCCTCTTCATAGCAGTTATCTAATTTACTACTCTTGATTCCTATCTCAGGCTTGTTATAAAGGAGACAAAACACTGTACTCTTTTCAAACCAAACACCAATAGGAAAATGTGTGTATTTGCTAAACCAAAACATTTACTCAGTAATATCCTTTAACAGGCAACATGTTAAAAAATCTCACTCCAACTTGCAAGGTCAGAGGAACTCTAGAAGCTGGGTTGTATCTTGCTGAAACTGGTGAGTTTAAGAGCTGGTCTGTCTGCATTAAACTGGAGCCTGAGAACCAATGGGGGGGGCCTGAAATCAAAACATATGCACATTGTCACTGCCCAAAACAAAAGCATATGCAAGTGCTCTTGGGAATTATAACTATGTGGGCAGAGGGTTTCACTGGGTCTTGTTTTGAGTAGGAAGTGTGTGTGTGTGTGTGTGTGTGTGAGAGAGAGAGAGAGAGAGAGAGAGAGGGAGAAATATTCTAAGAATAGAAAGCCACTATATCATCTCAAGAGAGCTGGTAATTGTGAGACCTTAGGGGAAAAAAAAATCCCTGAAGAAATCTCTGGGGTTGGGTGTGGCTGAATGAGGTTTGGAGCCACGACCTGTGTCTGTCATTTCAATCCTCCTGTGCTGAGACACAAAGAGATTTGTGGATTCTCTTTATTTCAGAGGTTCTCTGATTCCATCATCCATTTCTTGCCCTGGCTAGTACAACTTGCAAAATTGACTTCTGCTGGCTGCTAATGCAGGAACAGAGCTCTCTGCAGCTCTAAATAACACAAAATCTGCCACTGGGAGCAGTGAATTACATCTAAAATCCCACAGTCCTTCATGCTCCTATGTCAATCAAGATTCTTATCAATTAATTTTTCTCCTTGACCAGTCAGTAAAACTCTCCCTATGACACTGAACAGGGCAATGAGTCTTCTCACAGCTATTTCTGATTTTTTGCTATTTTTAAACAAAATCTAAGTAGAGGATGGTCTAGTGAACAAAGCATTTCTAAGGAAGAAAGCAAGATTTAAGGTCTATAGTTGCTCCATTAATTTCCTCAGTGAGAAACCGTGTTTTCTTTGGGACATGATAGCTGCTTTATACACACATACATATATATGAAAGGTATTGCTTGAATGCTGTAAAATATTAGGTATTTCATTAGATATTCTTCCAGAGGGTTGATGTAAGTCTATTAGTTCCATGCACTCTGAAACAACTGATATGATCTGTTTGGAATGTAGTGCTAGTGTTCAAAGTTTTTACAGCTGGCAGAAGGGAGTAGAAAAAATACAGAGCAACAAAGATTATTTCACCAAGCCTTTATGAAGAAGCTGACAGAAATATTTTTGGGGAAATTATTGTCTTCAATAGTTAAGTTAGTCCCTTTCCATAAGCAGAGGTTTGCTGATCTGGTAGGAAAGATTCCAAGACATTTCCAGTGTTGGTATATACTTGTGCAAATGTGGGAGGAATGCCAGTGGTTTAAATGATTTGACAGAATTATTGAATTTGACAGAGCACAGCAAAATTAATTTTTGCACTGATTTAATTGATTGCTCGTGCTCCCAAGCTTTGTGTGCATGTGCTTTGTGTATTTGGAGTGCCACATAGTTCAAAAAGAATTAAAAAATTCAGGTTAGGCCTTGGTTCTACTCAGAACTTTTTTCAGAAATTAAACCTTTTCTTTCCTCTAACATTTCTTCAGCTGAAGTTGAAGCTACTCTCGAAATTTCTATTCAAGTATGATTGTAGCTTTAAAATTAGTACTCCCATGTGTGTATGTGCCCATAACAATGGATTTGAGGGTCACTGGATATCTGAGGTCTGTGCAAATTAATCTCCCCATCCATAATTAAGAATCCAAGCCCTTGATATTTGAAGGCAAGTCAGATGCAGCTGACTCAGCTGAACACGGGTTGTTTTTGTTCTTGCTACACACAGATGTGATTGGCATGGCCCTCATCTTGAGGTAAAGAAGAAATGGAACCAACTCAACTATGAAAGTCCTGTTTATCACCTTGAATATTTTTCTGTACACTTTTCTGATACATTCAAAACTTACTTGAACTGCTGAGTAAGAGAAAAATATTTTTTTCTGCAAATGCATTCTGACCACACTGCAGAACTGCCAGCACACTGCTCCAGTAGCTTTTTAGGAGATGGTAACAAGAACAGAATACGGCCCTTCATTTAGAAACAGCTCTTTAATTTTTATCTCTTTTATTATTACTTACATGTAGTTTTTTTATTTCTTGTTATTGGCAGGCGCTGACCAGTGATTTAAACTGTTACGTGGAAGTGTTTAATATATTCCAGTTTTTATCTCAGCTGTTCAACACTTAATGAGAGGAGGAAGAAATCAAGCTGTTATGCTATTTAACGCTAAACTATAATGGGACTTGAAATAGAAATTTCAGGATCTAACACTCTATATTTCTTTTCCAGTCTAATAAAAATAAATGATCCTCAGGAAAGACTGAAGCAGGTCTTCAGGTAGATGGAATGCAATGTCACAAAAAGAGAGGAGACAAACATTTCAGTGTAAAGCTCACTGTTCCCTGTGGACAGGGGCCTCTTCTGCAACAAAATCTGTAGAAATAGTAAATGGAAAAATATATTTGCAATTTCACTTACTTTTCCCCCCCACAGACTTATAGAATGCTTTGGGTTGGAAGAAATCCTAAAGATCATCTAGTATCAAGTCCCCTGCCATGGGCAGGGACACTTTCTACTATCCCAGGTTGCTCCAAGCCCCATCCAACCTGACCCTGAACACTTCCAGGGATGGAGCATCCACAGCTTCTCTGGGCAATCTGTGCCAGTGTCTGTTTTCTGATAGAAAGAATTATATCTTTTATGTCACTGCCTTGTTTATATTAATTCTTCTGGATTTGAAGACACTGGTCTATACCCAGTGCTCAGCAATAATGGAAACAAATGCCACTGTACATAAGTGAAATGTAGCCAAGCTGTTGTGTGGCTGTTGCAATTTCGGTTCTGGTCTTCCTGCAGTATTAGGAAGAATTTATGTCTGCGTATGGACAGGTTTTTCAGCTTTATTTTTGTTTATAATAGGGAGAAAGTACTTTAGCAGGAGAACATGCAACTCATCATCAGCAGGTTGCTTTTGTTCAGGTATCAATTACCAGCACAAAGAGACTCTGCAAGCAGGATACACACAATTGAAGTAATTATTTATCAGCTAATATGCAAAATAGCATAGCTAGGACTAAGAGATTACTAGGCTGAATAATAATATGCTTACCACTCCTGATAATAAAACTGATGAGTGTTAGCTGGCCAGGAAGTTTTCAGTATGCTGGGGAAAGTTGGTCTCTGAAATTTTCTGGTATTACCTCATCCTCAGCATTACTGAGTTATCATGTTTTCTGCTTTTTTTTCTTTTTCTTTCTGTATCTTTTCACTTGAATCTTTTACCAGCTAACCACTGTCATCCCACAAACAGCACTTCTGTGACTTCAGCCTAATTTCGTGGCTTTAACTCATGTACTTTCTGATTTTCCTCAATAAAACTCACACAGGGTCACAGAGCAATGCTGCATCAAACTAGACCTTGGACCACGGCATGGCCAAACTCGTGGGCTGTGTGTGGAAGGCACGAAGGATCATCAAAATGTGCTGAAATCCACCGAGGCTCTGTAAGGTGTGGTGATTGTGACATCAGTGGATGGGCTGAGACTGCTTTGTCCTGCTGAGGAAAGAAAATACAAATTTATTTCACTATGTGTTTTAAGCCATTTGAAAAGAGAACAATGTTAAGGAGTTTTTGGTCACTGTGCTGACTGACGTGCGGCACTCGAGACGCTGCTTTGGGACTTTGACTGAAGGTCACAGTGTACCTCGGTGGTTTAAGTGCAAAGGTGAGTTTGTTTCTTTGCAAACATAATGCTATTCCCATATACTTTTCACTTGATACCTGTTTCTGTTATTTTAATAACAATGATTGTACAGTGGGGGTAGGAAGGCTTCCCTGAATCACCACCTGAATTCTACTTTTTACAGCTGTGTGTTCATTTTGGCTCCTGTCCCTCAGTTTAATGGTTTGTGGTAATGAACAGCAGGCTGATTGCCTGGGTCTTCCAAAACAACTTTTCAGATTGACAATGGTCACTGCAGAACGCTATAAAAATGTAATTTTTATACATATTTTCCCTCATAAACTTTCTGCCTGTCTCGTGGGGGGGGGGGGGGGGGGGGGGGGGGGGGGGGGGGGGGGGGGGGGGGGGGGGGGG
>JAWWLV010000018.1:4148856-4183921 GCA_035041135.1 Platyrinchus mystaceus
TCCCCCCCAAGGTTAACAGAAACTGTCGCTAGCTCCGTGTCTTGTCGTTCTGTGCCTTTTAAACAGACAATGTGTGATTTGTATTGGAGTTTTTGGGCTGGCCCTCGCCCAGGGCCGTGCCTCGATGGCGGGGGCTTCAGGGCATTCCCTCAGCCCGCGGCCGGGCTCTCCAGGAACGTTCGCCAGGCTGTTCCTCGCCGCCGTCCCTTCGCTCCCACAGCCGCCATCCCACCGCCCACCCCCGGCCCGCCCTCAGGGCTGCCCCGCGCCCGCCCTCAGGAAGTGATGGCGGCCGAGGGAGGAGGAAGAGCCGCCGCGGGTAAGAGGGAGGGGGCGGCTCGGGCCCCGCCGCCGGGATGGCCACGGCCGGCTGGAACTCCGTGGAACACTCGGGTCTTTCCCGGGAATCCCTCTCTGCCCGCGGCCGTGCCCGGGCGAGCCCCGCTCCTCCACTGCGCCTGAGGGAGGTCGGACAGCCCGACACTACCCCCCCCCCCCCGCCGTGCACGCAGGGACAGACGCTACAGGTTGTTTTTTTTTTTTCCCCCTTTTCCCAAGCGTAGAGGTAACTTTTCCAGGTTTTTCGGCTAGTCCTGAAGCCGGCGGGACTAGCCTGATGATTCCAGCCCGCTGTGGTTCGGCGGGTGATGCTGCGGGAGGCTCATCCCGAACTCCTGTGTGCGGAGCGCGTTCGGGGGTCTCGGCGCAGGCGGAGGAGTTTAAGGCTTTAATAACTCAGTACTTGAGAAACGCCTGAAAAGCAGTGGGAATACGGTGTAAAAATGCCGGTTTTTAAGGCCAAATCTCAAGCACCATCGGCAGTTGTTTGCTCAAACTGAGCAACGCCACGATTTAACAAAAGCAGCATGGTTTGACAGGGACAAAAGGAGCAGTAAACACGTCGGTTCTTGACCGTGCAAACAAAATTAGTAGGACTGTTTTGGTGTAGAGATGAGATACAAAAGGCTTTGTATACTGTAGAGCAGTATACAGAGTATATATAAAATATTATACACATATATACTATATGCAAAGTATATAATACCTTTTCTTTAAAAAGTGTTCAGGAAAACCTGGTTTTGCTGTTTGCTGGCAGAACAAGAAGTATGTGGAAACTGATACATTTTTTGGAAAAAGCCCCTCTCCCCTCACGTCCTCGTGACTAGGAGAAGTTAATTTGCTGGTGTTTCTGCCAGTGGGCAAAGAGCTGCCCCAGCCCTTCAGTACCTGCTGGGCTTGCACTGCTTTGAGATGAGCAGATGTTGCACCAGTTCCCAAATGGCTCTGCTCCCAGTGCCTGGTAAGGGACCTGATTTTAGGACAGGTGGATCTTCTGCACATGCACCACCGTGGATTTCCGAAGGAGTGTGGTGTGTGCAGTGCTCTGGGTTTCTGTTTGAATAGGAGGACTTCCAAGAATCTCTGTTCACGCACTTGTTTGGATAAGGGCCCATTGCATCACCTCAGTTAGCTTTTGCACTGCTTTCCCTCCTGCTCTGTTTTTATACTCCTCTTTCTTAATTTGTCACGCTAGCAGGTAAATGGAGAGAAAGTGAATTTATCTTCTGAAACACATTTTAAGTTGCTGCCATTTGTCTAAAGCACCTACTTCATCCCCTTCAGTAAAATAATGATGTTGTTCATTAGTTCCTCTTGCTGCTCATGGCTAAATGCGCCTCAGTCAGATTGCTCTATTTTTTCCCTCCTATCAACCACTTATGGAAGTCAAACATTTGTAATAATGCTATTTTTTTTTTCCTTTGGAAGACTCTCAATTCTACTGATGTTTTTAAATAAAACAGATGAATGGGATTGGGTTTTTCATGTCCAAGCAAACATTGTACTGTTGGGCACTTCAATCTGCATTTTTCTCTGACTTTTTCATTACTCTTGAATGCTTAGAATAGTTGTTCTTCCATCCCCTTCCTCTTTTGAGACAGCTGCTGTTGTTTCTAGGTATTGTCTGAGTTTTGGCATAGTTGTTTGGTTGTATATACCTATGTTTAAAATAATAATAAGCATTTTGTGTACAGCAGGCATTAGTGGTTGGAGTCAACCATTAGGTCTTGTGCAAATGATGCTTTTCAGTTCGTGTTGTGCAATAATTGAGATGCTACAGCTCAGTCTTGAGGGCTGTTTCTGTAACTGTTTTTCACAGGGAAAGGTTGTTTACACTTCCAGGTTTCTAAGCCCCCTTAGGAGTCCTAGGCAGACCTTGCTGTTGAGAAGTGGGACAGCTGTTGACCTAGAACTTGAGTTTCTTGTTTTAAATTCAGCCTTCTCACAAATTCTTTTTGATTTCAGAACATTTTAGAAGTCAGATTTGTATGTGTTTAACCATCCAACAGAAAGGCCAGGAAGGACATTCAGTGAGTAACCACGTACATACACCTCTGGAGCCTGAGAAATAGTTACTGGATGAGAAACCTGTACATCTAGTTTAGCAATTGCATTAATGAAGCCTTAAATTTCCATCTGTCTCTTGAGGAAGATGGAAATCTCCCTGCACTCCATGAAATCCATGTTAATCAGTTTATAGGCAGGAGGTCAACAGCCTGAAAGATGGAACCACAAAATTCAGGTGTTCTATAGGCACTGTCATAAATGTGGTCTCTGCATCTAGAAAAGCTACTCAAAGCCCTAAGAAGAGACTGATGAACAACCACAGTGGAACTAAGATCTCATGGATGGAACAGGCAGGATTTTACTCAGACTGAGGAGTGTATATGTATATGTAAGAGGTAAGGGCTGTCATAACATTGCCATAGGCAAAGCCAGTTACCAAAACCTCGCTTTCTTTAACACAAATATGTAGTTATGGTCTGGAAAGAAAAGAAATCAGGAAACAAAATCCTAAATACTTCCCTCAAAGAAAAAAAAAAATACAGTCCAGAACCCAGCAAACAAACCAGAGCCCTTTTCCATAATAGCATTTCAGTGAATACACTCCTTCCCTTGAGGGGAAAGTTTGGGAAAACAAACAGCACAAGAGAAAGTCTAGCTGGTTTCAGTTTGCAAGTGGGAGGTGTGCAGGCATCCTGGTTGTGAGCATGTTAGAAGGACCTACGTGAACAGGCTGGTATGTATTTTCCACATGGTGAAAAGGTTGCATACTGAGAGACTTCCAAACCCTTTGCGAGTCGCTGTTCTGGAACGTCGTCTCCGCAAAAACCATTGGCAGCCCCGCAGGTCCCACGTTACCTGAAGTAAACTGAGTCCTGCTCGCTTACAGAGGGGTCTGTGGATGCTTAAAAACGTTGTGTTTGTAACCTTTGAAGCTGCTGTCTGGTCTTTATGGTATTACTGACAACAGATGGCAAATGGCTCCTCTGATGTAACTCCCGTTCCTGGGAAGTTGCACAGTTTCAGGATCTCGGAAAGGGCCTCCATGTTTTTTTTCCTTCGTAATGATTCCAAGGCAGAGGAAATAAAAACATTTTCTATTATTCAGATTCCCATGGTGTCATGTGACATTTGGGTAACGATTGCCTTGCAGCAGTTTCAGATAAGTGCACGTTTGGTAGCAATTTAAGGCCTGTGTCCTTTAAGTAATGCTTATTAGTATGTAACAGATGCCGTTTAGAAACATTATGCCTTTTAATAGGCTCTGCTTTTAGCCTACATGTTCCCATTGCAGGCAGACTGTGGATCAGGCAGGCTTGGAGGTATGCTGTCGTTTATGCAAAGCCTAAGTCAATTTTCTGCTCTGAAGTTGAGCCATGTGTTTTTCCTTGTTTCTTCCATTCTGGTCATAGCTGCCTTGCTGTGTTTTTCCCCCTAGTCATATCTTTGGCTTATTTTCAAGCCATTGCAATCAAAACCTTTTGCATTTTTAACCACCAGCAGTGGTTTCTTTTGTCCTTACAGAAGAGCCCGTGTGAAGTGAATTTGAACACTCGCAGCCTCTCTGTCAAGAGCACAGCGAGCACAGAGTTATCCCCCTGTTGCCAGCCTGTCCTTCCTGCTCGGCTTTTTCCTCCTCCCAAAAGGAGAAAAAGGGAAAAGCAGAGCCATGCTGATTTTGGAGCACCTTCAAAGACATGTAGAATAGCTGACACAATGGCACAGAGAGGCAGGAGAGATGTTTACACATTTACTCCACTACTTGCAGCTGTTTAATAAAGCAGGTTCTGAGACAGCCCTGTGATAGCTGGTGCAGGTGACATATTAATTTGCAGCCACGTAATAAATTCAGCAAAGTTGGAAATACTGGGGGAAGGGATTTTTTTGTTTGTTTCTTTCTTTCCTTTTTTCCCCCCCTCAAAATAATTGCTTTATTTTGAGATTATTCTGGCTGGACAAATTGCTCCTTGCAAATAATTTGGAGAAAGGCTGCTGGGCTTTCTTAGGCAGACTTGTGCTCTCTGCTGGTGGGAGCAGTAGGCCTGTCAGATGTAGAGCACTTGCAACTCAAATGATGTGGTATTTGAAGCTGGTGTCTCTGAAAATCTGGACAGTTGTCTCATATTTTCCTCACTGCTTTTGTTTTTTTGGGGAACGTTGTCCTTTCTGGCAGCAGAGCTTTCAGGTGCTTGGAGCAACCTGGTCTAGTGGAAGGTGTCCCTGCCCACGTCAGGGGGTTGGAATGAGATGGTCTCTTAAGGTCCCTTCCAACCCAAACCATCCTGTGATTCCAAAAATCCATATCTCTGCCTTCAGTAGTCAGACTTTTCCAGAAACATTTCTGCCCATTTCTTGATTGTATAAAACCCAGTGTTTATTAAGAACTCAGTGCCGATATTCACAAGTTCAGAGGTATTAGCAGAAATCCCAGTGAATCAATGGAATTTCCTTGAGGAAAACCTGATGTGAACATGAACCTTAAAGCCTTAATTAATGACAATTCTGAGTGTCCCTTTTCTCCAGCACTGTATTTTTTTTCTGAATTATTCTGTAACCCCCCTCTTTCTTTTTTACATCTAAGCTCTGTGAATAAGAAAATTAAATATGCAGAAGTATGAATTCCTGATATGTCATAGCCACAGCTGGTAGCACTGCCATGGTTTAACAGAATGCTGAAGTTTTTGGTTGTAAAGTCTGTTTCTGGGCCATAATTCCTCATCTTTTTTCAATTACATTAGGTTAGAACTTTGTGCTAAACATGCCATCCCAGATGTGCATTCTGTGTGTAATAGGACAGGGGTAGCCTGTTTGCACAGATGTATTTTAATTTATCTGTACTGTGAGTTGGATGTGGCTTTATTTTTGTAAGTAGTTACACGGGTAAAGATCCATCTGAGGAAAAATAAGAGTTGGAACCTGTTTTCTGGAACTTTCATTATGGGAGTACTGCAGGATGGAGTGGAGGAAATATCCCTTTAATATGCACTTGCTTTTCCAGCCTTGAAAACATTTTAAATAGTTTCATCCAGGTATTTGTCCAAAAAGAGCTAAATAATGAAATCAGTTATTTAATTCCCTTGCCTAATTTTTTTTTCCTGTTTCATAAATTGTGGATTACTTGGAAGTTTTGGAAAATACATAGCACGTGTTTTATAGACCCTGGTAACAGAATGTTCTGAGGGCCTTCAGAGCTCATTGAAGTGAGTGGAAATTGAAGGTGTTTGACATTTTTCAGAGCCTTTTCTCATCTACATCCTGCTAAAGATATGTGTGTGCTTAAAGCTTTTTTCTTCTCTTTTCTGAAATAAGTAGTAAAAATATATTAGTGGGAATGTGATGTCCAACAGGATGGCATCCTGCATTTGGGATGCCTGACATTTGAGGGACAAAATCTGTGGTAGTGCCATGTATAGCTACAGCTGAACTCATCTATTTAATGTTTGATTTCTTAATTGGGAATGGGATTAGGGTTATTTTTTTCCCTTCTGCCTTCAATTATTTATTCCACAGAAGAAAATTATTTGCAGACAGCAACTTTTATTTGGTGTTCTAAAGCTCTTCTTGCCGTTGGGAGTTGTGATAGGATAGGAAGTAACATATAAATGGTATTTTTGGATTGAAACACAGAAACCTGGTAACACCAAGGTATCTTTTCCATCCTTTGTATTCCAGGAGTGATTGCTCTGTTACTAATGGGGAAAAGCAATGCAGTGGGGAAGAGCTTTGCTTCCATTAACGACAAGGCAGCACGTGGTAAGAGCTGCCTTGCCCTGCTGGGCAGATCCCACACTGTGGCCTTGCCCACTGGCTCCATTTCCACCACACTTTGTTACGGTACTGAGGTTTCACTTGCACTGGAACTTGGGTTTTTGACATGTATTTGCTCAATTAAATCCAGGATATGAGAGTCAGGTTCTGCGTGTGCTCCCGGGAACGTGCCAAAGACCTCTTCCTTCCTTTGGAAGGTTAAACAAATATGGATGTGTAATGGTAACCACATGCACAGAGCTGTTGGAGCTCATGGGAAGGAAAGGAGGGGAGCTGATGTGAAGCACTGCTGTTGAACACAGAGGGGAAGGGACAGCACTTCAGTTATGGGTGTGTGATTTAGGAGGGCAGAAAACCCCTTGTCATTGGATCCTGGACATTGTCCTGGTTGTGCTGCCGTGGTGTGGCTGTGACAGTCCACAGGAGAACAGGGAACAATTTATGTTACATCTTTGTCTTTTTATGCTGTGACTCCAGAGACACTGATAAGGAGGTCACACCTTTTTGAAGTGGTGGATAAGACACACACTTAACTGATAAGAAACCAGTCAGAAGATGGAGTGATTTGGAAGAGGCCACAAAAACACACCTGTGTTTAGAATAAATCTTAAAGAGTTCTGGGCTCAGTTGGGTGGTTTAATTACCAGAACACTCCCTCCTAAATATTGACACCATAAACTGTCAGTTTGTCTTGGTGCACGTTTGTCTTGTATTGCAAAGTGGGTTTTGATTTAAAAAGAAAAAAAAGGGAAAATATTTCTTGGACAAAACCCCCTCACAATACTGTCAGAGACACTCAAAACCTGCTGAAGTTGTTTTTTGGGTTGGTTTTTTTTTTTGTTATTGTGAAATATATTGGCATGAAAATAAAGCCAGTGAACAAAGCCAGTGCTGCTATTGCAAGCATTAGACATGGCAAAACTGACTAAAAAATAATGAAACTTGGAAGTTAGAAACCTTAAATTCTTTTTACCTATCTTGTTCTTTCACCACTAGAAATCTGAGGTGTTTTTCGTATTTTTACATGTAAAATTATGCACAGATTTGCACTAATGTACAAAGTCCAGATACAAATCCTGTGGTGACTGATGGCTCTTCTGTAAACATACAGTTCCTAATGGATGCATGTAGTATCCTCCTCTGTGTTTGTAGAACATGAAAAAGTAGTTGTAGGATAAATGATTAATTCACTTCAGACATAACACTTTTCATGCTTCATCTACGGTGAAGTTGATGTATTTTGCTTTACAATCTGGCTGCATCCTGAGTGCCCTTACAGATCTCTGGAATGGGCATTTCAACAAGTCCTCCTTTCCTGGGAGTACCAGCAATACCTCAGTGCATCCTGCTCAACCCAGGGGTGTGTCTGGGCTGGAAAAAACTGCATCCCCAGTTTTCTTGGCTTAAGGAAACATTATTAATTAGCTACACATGAATGCAGGAATGGAAAATCCTTAATAGTGGAAGCGTTCCTCATCCCTGGAAGTGGCCAAGGCCAGGTTGGATGGAGCTTGGAGTAACCTGGTCTAGTGGAAGGGGATGGGAACAAGATGATCTTTACAATCCCTTCCAATCCAAACCATTCCATGATTCCATGAAATATCTCTTGTTTAATAAATTGTGCATTGGCTTCATGGTCAAAAATAACAAGTGTATTGGCAGTACCTGCTAATTTGAAACCTGAATGAGTATTTAAAGCATCTTTACAATGAGACAGAGTTGACTGTCCCAAGTTGTAACTGGTTTGTTAGATAATGGCAAAATAGTAAAAATAATACATAGATGTTTAAGATGACTGGCCTAGTGAAAGAGAGCTTGAGGGATGTGATGGTGATTTGAATTGCTATATTAATGATGTAAGTCTGTGGTTATCTATATTCTAGTTAAATTCTTTCTATTATGTCACAGAGTTTAGTTGCAGGGGATATAAAGGGATCATCAAGAAGAATCTTCAGAATATCTGATTAGGTGGAAGCATGTCCTTTACCTTCAGGTGTTTCAGCAGTCTGTAGTTTCACTTGTTGAATTTCACATGCAACTGTGTGCACCATGTGTTTTCTGTTGTGTTGAGAATAAATTCTTTTGCCCATGGAAAAATATTTCCTGCTTACTTTATCTGCTAGGAAGAAATTCGTGCTGAATCTGTAATGATGGAGGTCTGTCTTTAATCTACAAAAATTATTTCTGGTTTAAAGTATTGTCTCCCATTTTGTGATTGCATTTGTTATTTATCTACCTGATGCAGACCATATGCATGTTAATTAGATATATATGGATTCCCACATATTGATCTTTTTGGGTCCTAAGTGATGTAAAATTTGTACTTTAACCTCTCAAGGAGGATATTTGTCCACTTAATGAAACCCCCATGAAATTCAGCTCTCTGTTCTGGAGGAGATCAGAGGTGAAATAGCAGTGGGTATAGGAAAAGCTGAGTTTAGGGATCAGGACTGAAACAGGGATTTTAGTTTATGCCTTATTGCCAGAGTTGCATGATGTTTTAGGCTGAGTTAGGGTAGAATCTCCTACAGATGACTGAGTGCTATGGGCAGTGCTGCTTGTTTTTATAGCCGGTTTAAGCTGTAGCTTTTCACTTTAAAAATCAGATTCTCAGTCAAATTGATGACAGATCACTGTAGTGAGAGGAGATGTACTTGCACATCCTTGCTTGAGAATGTGGCCCAGGCTGCTCCATGGAAACAAAAGAGAGGAGAAGCAGATGCACTGCTTGTTTTTTGCTTTAAAATCTATTCTGCATGCTTGAAATTGAAACCTTCTCCTTTGGCCTTCTCATTTATTTACCTCTAGGTAGGTTTTTCCCGGTGGAATTGCACACCCTCCCACCTCCTCTGCCCTGGGTGCCCTGGGAGAGACAAAGCCCGGTGTCTGTCTGTGAACCCTTCACTCGGTGGTGCCTTGACCTTGTTTACCAGCTCTGGCTGTTTAAGGTCTGAGCCTCTGCAGTGGCACTGTCAGGAATCCCTCTCATGCAGGAGGCCTCCCGTTCTAAATTTACCCTCCTTATGGTTTATGGTCCCTCCTCTGTGGCTGCAGAGAGGGGCCCCTTTTATGACTCGGCCCTCGCTCCTTCCCCTGCTCAGGGTAACCCTTTGTGAGCAGGGCCTGTCCGAGGAGTGCTGGCAGGTCCTGCCACACTCCCTGCCACCATGTGCTCTTTTGGTGCTGCTGGGTAAGAGCAAATTCAAATCAAATCCTGGCACTCCAAGGCTGTCGTTTTTACTTTGTGATTTTGCCATCCCAGGATGCTGGTGGGGTCCTCACACTGAAGCACTCTTGGGAGAACAGCACTGCTTTCATTTTAAAGTGAAGTTAAATTATTTTGCATTTGCTTTAGGAACCTTTATAACATCCTGATAGATAACAATTATTATTGATTTAGTCAAATGCTTAATAACAGTTATATTTAGACTTTGAGGGGGTTTTGTGTTCCTGTATTAAAAAAAAAAAAAAGTGTAAAAGGGACATACACACCAGTGCAAATATTATTTTGTCACTTTGTGCTGGGAAAAACTGGGAAACACATTAGTTACTTAAAAAAAATTCAAGTGTTTTTTCTCCTGCCTGGAACAGTGTGAGTGGTATGTGCATGTGTGTGCAGGTTTGGGGGGATGTTCACCAAAGCCACCCTTAGCTCCACTGACTTCTTGAGGACACTCCAGGGGACCTAAAGAGAGACTTCTAGTCCATGTTTTTCCTAAAGGAACCTCACTCTTCCTCCTCCCCTTACACACAGAGCCTGGGACATTTGTTTTCTTCATGAAAAACTTTTTGATTTTCATCTTACTGTGCTCCTGACTTATTGGGCCTTTTCAGTGTGTTACACAGAGAAGACAACTGGAAATCTAAAAACATATTTTAGAGAAAAAGATTACTTCTGGGCAAAGCTGTATTGATGAAAAATTTGTCAGAAGTTTTCTCTAAGGCCTCAATATTTTATCTGCAACCTGATTTTGTCCTTCAGATGGTCACTGCTGCCTTGGAGTACCAGCACATTATGACCAGGAGGTTCATGTAACTCTGAAGGCACCAGTTGCTTTGTTCAGGGAGCAGAGAACATGATTGTGCTGTGAAGCTGCACTGGCTGAGCCGTGGCAGGAGGGAGCCTTGTGGGCTGCACCTCATGAACAGTGTTTATTAGCATGGCAAATGTTTTGCTTTGTGCTAAACTTAAGTCTTGCGTGCTGCTCTTTTGCAAAGGATTAATTTACTAGGAAATTTACTTTTGTGAATTACCAAAGTTTTTAACAATAATCTTTATTTTCTCTCCTCACATGACTTCTTTGCTTGGTGGTGTTGCACAGTACACACTTTCTGCAGAAGAAACCCTCCTAAGTACTGCCTGGGATTTTATAATGTGACCCAACTTGCCAGTGTTGCAATGCTCTTTTCTCTCCCATTTTGTCACATACAAACATACCATGAAACCCATTTACAGAGCAGCTTCTGTTCAGCATTCTGACTACGTAGCTTTGCTGTCAAGCCCCAGGATAAAAGCTGATTGCCTGCAAAGGGCAGGAAAATAGTGTTTAAAGCATTTTAAGCAGCGCTGGGTAGTGGTGAATTATCAGCTGCAGTTTCTTACCCTTTGCTGAGGAATCAGATGCAGATCACTGCTGGAGGCAGAATGGTGGGACCATGGATGAATAGTCTGAACTGGCACTACAAATCCCTTGCTCCTACTTTTATGTGGAAAGGTATCATTTTCAATATGGTCCTTTTATGATTCATAGTTTCTGAATCTTGATATAGATATTCTTGCAATGGTTCTTATAAGACTCTTTGTTGTCTCAGCCATTTAATTTGCTCTTACTGTGCAGTTCTTTCACATTTGACTTGAGCCACAGGAGCTGCTGTGTGAGGCCAAACCATGATTAAAAACGGAGCATTCAGAACTAAGATTCCAACTACAGCAGTGTGGGAGAAGATTTTGTCCTCAGTGTTGGGCTTACAAGAGCTGCAGGTGTAGCTGGTTGATTGAAAGCCCCTTAAATTGAAATTATTTCCTTCCTGTGATAGAAGACTGGCAGGACACCTTTTGGACAGCAACACATTTCTTATGTTCTTTCTCTTGGGCTGGTCATGAGCCCCCAGACAGGTTTGTTAGATCAGAAGGAGGTTATTGGTTCTTCAGGAACACCAAGTGGGACTTTGCATTTAAGTAACAGGCATCAGATGTGTGAGATTTTTGTTTGCATGCAATTAGCAAATACCCTTCAGCATTGAATCACGTGGATTAAAAGTTCTGTTGCATAAAACAGGATGTTACTATTTTGGGAAGTCTTATGTGTGTAAGTATTTTAATATTTTTGACATTCTTTTGTTGTTGTGAAAGTGCCCAATTGAAGTTACTCAAAAAAAGAGAAATAAAAACCTCATGATCTACAGCGGATCATGGACTGACCCATAAAGGGGCAGACTTCCAAGAAAGAGTGGAATCCTTGGAATTCTTTCCCTGTTATATTTTTGGACGGTGCATACACTTGGGCTATGTTTTGAGGCTTTTTCCCCTCTTCCAGCTTTAAAGCAATTTACTTACATTTAGAGAAATTTGAGACTCTGCTTGTTGAATTCAAAGGAGACAAATGTGATTTGGTGCTGTCATGGATCTCCTTTGTAAAATTGCATGTCAAGAGTTAAATAACATGCAATTAATTTTTTACCAGCATTACTGTTCTAGACTAGAATTATCCAAAAGGCTCTAATGAGATCATTAAGGCCCCAGCTACACCAAGCAGCTCTTGGGGAAACTGGGGTTTTGAAACTCATGCTTCTTAGTTCAATTAAAAAGTCAAAACATCTCGTGTTTTGTTTTAACTACAGGTTGCCTTTACCTGGTCGATACAATAGCAGAAGATCCAGAGGTTCTGCAAGGAGATGCTCAAACATACTATGAAAAACTCTTGAAGAAATCATTGCCCACTCCTGATGTTTTTTCCATCCCTGGAGGACAAGAGGTAGTAGGCTGATGTTTTTCATACTGCAAGTTCGATACTTGGGAATTAGTTTGTTGGTTGTGCTCATTGTCTGTGAACAGGGGTAAACTGGTGTGGCTGGATTGCAGATCTCTTAAAATCAGCAAATCCTGCATTATTTCATAGTTTGCATGCTGTAAATGGGAGATGAGCTTAAACTGCATGCCTGGAAGAGGGTTTGGGGTACTTAGGTGAACTTTGCACCTTGACCTGCCTCCTGACAGGACTGGATCAAAAATAAGTTGATTGAGATTTACACTGCGGTGCAGCTCTGTATTCTGCCTCTGCTGTGCAGTTTACACAGGTATTGTGATACAACCCACTGTTTGTTTCCATTCTTTCCAATACTTATATTGATAATTTTGAGTAGGGGTTCTCCCAAAGGAATTCTGATCAGCATAAATCCTATAGGTGCTGATGCTTTGGGTCCACTCCTAAGCCACCTGGGGGGAATGGAGGTGACTGAACAGGCCTATTAAAAATTTTTACTTCAGTCAGCCTATAAAACCTTTCATTCTAGATCATAAAAGGTGTGCTGGGCTACCTGTTATTGTACTGTAAAAGCAGGAATTGGATTAGGTGAAATAAATGTTTGGAATACTGTGGGTTTTCTGCAGTTCAGGAATACAATATGTAGTAGGTTCCAGAAAATGCTGTTCCAGGTGGGTTCAGCTTCGGCTTTGAGCTGGGAATGTAGCTGGGTTTAAATACTCTTTTAATGCCCTCTAGTGGACCTTGTAGGGTTAAATACAAACAGACCTGAAAATACAGAGATCCCCCAGTTTAGGGCTTCTGTGTCCTCACCTCGGCCTTTGGTGCCTGGTTGTCCTTTGGGAAGCTCATTTGCTGTTCCATTAGACTGGAGGGGAAGTTAAAATCCTGAGCAGTGCTGTGGGTGTTCCTGCAGTAGCTGCACACAGTGAGAGCAGGTAAAGGTGGACTTCTGGCTTTTGATTCACTACTGTCTTTGCTTTTGTGGCTTGTCACCAACCCTTAAGTATATCACATGACTGATTTGAGTCTCATAGCAACACATTTCTCTTTGCATTCATTTAATTCAGGTCTAATCTAATCTGCAGTCAGACAGCTAGTCAAGGGCACAAGTAATGCTAATGCTCTTGCTGTATTGGTTTTTTCCTTATACTTTATAATAAATAGCTCAAAGAATGTTGATATTGTGTAATTAAAAATGAATTAAATGTAATAAGGTAAAGCTCCCATTCCCAGTGAACATCCCAGCTGACAATCTGTTGTATACCTGCAACCCTGAAGAATAGGATTTTGGTGTCTGAATACTGCATTACCAAGATCTCTCTTTTCCCCTCTGCATCTGAATTAAAGCAGGTTTCAAGTGGCAGGACTGGCAAGTGTGAATAATTATTTAGCAAGAGTTAAGTGGCTGTCAGTCCCCCTTGCTCGGGTCACAGAACTCCTGTTTGGTATGGCTTGGTCAGGCATCCAGCACACAAATAGCCAGGATTGTTGCAAGTCAGGATGGCAGCAGGTTGGCAGCAGCCACACACAGAGCTATGCTTGGCTCCTGCTGCTGTTGTTAACACCTGTGAAAGTGCATATTACCTTATCAAACCAAATAACAGCACTGGAAGCAGTCCTGGCCTTTTAATTATGGTAATGCTCCCAGGTGCCACAGTGACATTGATGCTGTTATGTTTGAAGCATGCAAAGAGTGACTGAATCCCCAGAACATACTGAGATTTGGGCAAGCTCATGAATACAGTTTTCAAGCAGTTTTCAGGTTTTTTTTTTTCCTGGAGTCCAGTGTTTGCAGAGATGAGAGATGATTCCAAGATTCTGGCACTCATAAACCAGCGAACAGTGGTTTCAGCTTAAAGTTGTTATCCTGAATAATCCATATTCATACTCCTTCCATGCACCAAGAAATATTAAATGTATCACATGAATGATTGGAGTTTCGTAGCAAACTGACAAATGGGTGCAATTAGAGAGAGAGGCACACCCACACATACACAATGGACCAGATTTTGGAAAGTACAGTACATGCTGTGCTAAGTCATGCACACTCTTTGCCTGTACCTAAACTTACATGACAGCATTTGCAATATTCATATGGAAATCGTCATTTCTATGCATATAGAGCTGTTTGAGCACAGTAATTTGGTGTTTATGTGTCACATCATGTAGAAGTTTAGTCTGAGACCAAAAGCTTGAGAGCTGCATTTTGATTTTAGCTTTGCCTTCAACTTAACCACCTTGTGCCAATTATCCACCCTCCCTGTGCCTTGCAGATAAACTGCCCAGGCACTGCCCTAATGCTTTGATACTCCCTGGACCCCGAGGCTTAATTCATTGTTTGCAAAACACCACAAGTGCTCAGCTGGAGGATGCTGTAAGAAGTGCAAGTTGTATTTGTTTTCATTTGATGTGTCTGGACTTTCACAACACCATTTGTCTCCGTGGAACTGTTCAAAGCCAGGTTATGGACTAACCACAGCAAGTCAGCATTAAGGGCTTCACTAACTTCAGTAGCTTGATTTCTTTTAAATTAACATTATTTATGGATAATATTACAGTATTACATATGTTTCAGTGCCTCAAAGTTGAGGATTGAGAGGGTGTTGAGCTAAGTTTATACCCTGCATGTCAATAAAACATGTTGTAAGTGCATCTGATACATGAAATACTTCTGGTGAGCTTTGCAGCACAAACAGCTACAGGGCTTGTTTGTTTTTTAGGTTAAACTTGAAGATTCCTGTGTGTGTTTTGTCCCTCTCTACCGAAATAATCCTACTTGCAAACTGTTGCTGTTAACTGATCCAAAGGATAAAGAGACAGGTTAGAATTGGTCAAAATATTTTGAAATTTGAGTAGTTGTACTTTCTTTATTTTTAAGATGATCTGTTTGTTTATATATTTAAATATTCTGGGTTTTGTTTTCAATATGAAGTGGATTCAGTTTACCTGTCAAGGATTTGTGTCAGTGGGCTGCTGATTAGAAGGAAGAATTGACAATCGGGGCTTTTAAATTCTGTGCATAAATTCTCTGCTGGTAGCTGAGAAATCACCTTGGATAGATCTGTTATTCTTTCTGACTTTATTCAATTGGGGTAATATTTTCCTAGTTCAGGATGATGTGCATTATGGTTTGGCTAGAATTCTGAAATCCTTAAGCAATAAAATACAGCTATGAAATTGTATTGCTTCTTACTGATTCTTATTTGTATATTTTTTTTATTTAGGATATTGTCTTCAATCCTAGGTTTAATTGCCTTTTATTTCTAGTACTGATGTGTGAGGAGTACCTACTGGTGCACAGATTAAATGAGGAGTGTTGGAGCTGTTGGGAAGCAGTGGGCTGTGGAATTTTTGGAACATCTACAGTGGAGACATGAACCTTTGCATTGACCCACTGTGTCACTTAGGAAATGCAGAACACGTGAAACTTCTTAAACTTTCAGCTTCCAAATGTGGCAGCAAACTAATGACATCTGTCATTAAAAGTATACTTTCTTTTAAAGGATAAACCATGAATTATGCCTGAAAGGCCTTACTAGCCAGTATTCTTAATAATAGAACAAAGGCAAGGCACAAAGTTTGGCACTCTGTGTTCAGTTCTGAAGTGTGTCCTTGCACTCCTAGAACAGGTTCTGTTACTGTAAGTAAGTGTTCATTGTTCAGTCCAAACCCCATAACCAGGAAATTTCTTCAGAAGAACAAAAAGCAGATTAAAATCATCTGTGGTTGGAGGTGAACTCTGCAGTTTCCCAGCTCCTGCATACAATTCCAATTGGATCTTTGCTAATGGGTTGTGATTCACACAGTTGAAGGTAGGAGACCTTCCCAAGTTACAGGTGTAGGCAAAAGGCTTTCTGGTCCCTCTAAAACTGTTGATGTTGATTTCCTTTCCTGCCATTCATGTATATATTCCATTAGTATTTTCCTGAAGAGAGACAGGCACTGGTGTGATGAAGGAGAGAAGTGTCTTCACTGGAGGCCAGACTTGGCTCTGAGTGCAGTTGTTCACACCTCCTGACTCATATTCAAAGGAATGTAGTTGAAAACAGCAGTGAGTTAGTTCAGGCTGCACAAGAGGAATTTGGATCTGTAACTACAAGGCAAAAATAAAGAATTATTAAATAAATGTGGGTGAAAGTGCATTTAGCAAAGCTCTTCAGTTAAATGATCTCATAGTATTAGGAACAACAAGTATTAATGAGATACATGCACACAAGGAAAGTGATTTCTCACAGGAACAAGTCAAACAAGTCCATGTTGGAGCCTAAATTACATGATAGCTGTCCTCATTAAAAGCTTAAACCTGGCAGAATAAACACCTTATTGTATTATAAACAACAGCCTGACTGACTGCTGTGACCCCCTTGCAAAACTTCAGCTTAAGTTACCAGCCCATAGTCACAGAAACAGAGTGATCAGTAAGTCCTTATTATTTAAATAAGGCCTACATCACCTGG
This sequence comes from Platyrinchus mystaceus, assembly GCA_035041135.1. Classification (NCBI taxonomy): domain Eukaryota; kingdom Metazoa; phylum Chordata; class Aves; order Passeriformes; family Tyrannidae; genus Platyrinchus; species Platyrinchus mystaceus. The sequence goes on from JAWWLV010000018.1 coordinate 4,165,412, forward strand.
CTTTTAATATTTCCTTCTAAAAGTATGATTTAAAGGATTTTACTGGAAGTTCTCTGTTTCTGGATTTTATATGCTATAAACACCTGGCCAGCCTTCCTACACACATCCAATTTGATGTGATTTTTGTTTTCTTTACATGAGTTTTAATACATTTCCATGAGTTCTCTAAAGCCTGCTGAGGTGTGCGTGTGTATGTTGATCTCTTCTCTTTCTCTACCTATCTACTGCCTCTGCATTTTAGTTTTCTTTCATACCAGGGGTGCTTCTAGAAGCAGATATCCTGGTTGTCTCCATGTGCTGTGTTGCAGTTTGATGGCATTTAATTCTTGAACATGGGTTCAAGAAGGGTGTATTCCACCACTGAGATTTATATCTGATGATCCTGATCACATGGGTTGTCCAGAAGTTGATGTGTAGCTTGTGGTCTGAAATGATCTGCATATTTCAAAGAGAAAATGGATATGGCAGCTTTTCCATAGGACTTGGTCTTGGTTGGAAGCATTTTTAATTTATCTTTGATGGGCTGAGTGCTGTGTTCTGTTAGTATATCTGTATAGATATTTTTATGAGAATGTAAATTGTATTGTAAGAGCCTACAGAGCATAACATGGGTGATTAACATCTTTATAACACTAAATAAACATACCTTATTGTGGCATTTTCTGTATGCTGTATGTAATAATTCACAATAACTGTTAGATGCCTTGGAACATTTATCACAAGGCATTTGCAACAAATCACTGAGTAAAACTTGAATTATAGAAGAAAATGTAGCTGGTTGCAGGAAAGATAATCTGAGGTACTTGAGTGGCTGCCTTTCCTGCAGCATCTGCCTGCCTCCCAAGCTTTAGCATATTTATTGAGATAAAACTCTTAGGAAAGAGGGGAAAATGCTCTTATTCCATTTTAAAGACAGGATCCAGCTGCAGAACACAGCTTGATGTAGGACCTAGGCCTGGTTGCATGGAACTGCTCGGTGGGGTGATTTACCATCCTCCTCCCAACATGGAAATCTGGCAAAAGCAACCTCTCTAAGTGTGCCATCAATTTGAAATACTGCCAAAATTAAGGTAAAGATGACTTTATCTGAGATAAAGGAGTGGTACATTCTATATTTATTAAACAAACTCAAATTACATCTCTCCTGTATGTCGTTGCCTTTATTTAGTTTGGGACTGAGGGATGTGTTTCAGCAGTTCAGAAAAAGAAGGAACAAGCTGGATGTTGCTTTATTTTTATTTCTTTACTCTCTGTGTAGAGTCCTGATGTGCACATTTCATTCAACTAGTTGCACACCAGTGTGGGAACATTTGGAAGTACAAATATAATCCAGGCCTGAGTTGGGAAGGGATCCATGTTTGCCTAGCAAAAGGAGACATTTCATAATCACAATTGCATTATTCTCAGTGCCTAATTCAGCTCAGTACTGGCTTCCAATACCCCTGTGCTGTGGAATCGTGTGCTTCTTGCAACACTCTGTCTGACTGCAAGTGATGAAAGTCCTGAGGTTTAGCAAGCTGGGGCTTACAGGGCAAACCACCCACCTGAGCATGTATAAACTCCATTAATTGTGACCTGAAATGCTCTGGACTTGATCCACTTCACCTGGTCTTGCAACTGCAAGATCAAACACATCAAGTCCTACAGTTGCAAGGTCATGGTGATCATGTACATCTGATTCACAGGGTTCAGGTGATGTGTGATGGCAACAACTCGAGCTCTGGTGATCAGGTGAACGTAACCCATTGTCTTGGAGAGAACAGCAGGACTGGGAAAGGAGAGAGAAGGAGCATGTGGTCTCACAAATCATGTTTGCATTTGAAGTAGTGCTCCTCAAAGTTGATTATAAAATGAAAATGAGAGGATGGGGAAGCATGGATGGATTTAACTGCAGACCAGATGTTGACTTGAAAAATGATAACAAAAAGCGAAGTACATATGTTTGTGTGAAATCTGGAGGAATGTTTTTCCTTCAAGGAAGGCATCCATATAGATAAGGTTGCTCAAGTAATGTGATGTGACAGTTGCTATGTCAACTAGTGTTCCCTTCCACACATTTAAATTATTGAATAGCACAGTAAATGTTCTATAAAAGTAACTCCTTCCAACATGGTTATGCATCTTCCTGTTTTCCTCAAAGCCTTTTTAAACTTCTCTGACCTTTACTGTGTGTCTTGTATGTCTGAGCTGTGTGCCAAACCTCTGTGCAGCTCTCATTAAAGTCAGCATTTGGCCTGTAATGTCCCCTTTGTGTGACTCAGCTGCCTTTGTAGCTGCATGTTTCATGGATGTGTAATGGAGCAGTGGCTGCTGCATTTGAAAGCAGAGGGAAGGGTTTGAGGGAACAGATTGAATCCATCACACAAAGGGTATGAAACTCCCATGCAAGTAAGTGCATAATATTTAATGAATTGAGTCTGGTGCTATAAACAGGCATCTGCCCTTGCGTGCAGTGCTCCTTCCTTGTTAACCCAGTGCACAGAGTGTGATGCTTTCTGGCACATGCTTTAATAATTTATTTGGAATATAAGTTAGCTAAGCCTTAAAGCCAGTGGGAGCAATAGAGGCTGAAGCAAAAAGGGAAACCAACCTGTGTGCATCAGTGACATTTGTATAACCTGGAGCTAAAACAGGTGAATGATGGACCCTGTCCTCAAAGCCATTTCGCTTCCTTGTGTGTGAATTTGTCTCTAACTCACAGATGGGTCTGAACTTTCTTGTGTTTGTCCCTTGTTGGGTGGGTTAGAGAGCCAGTTGATGGAGCTCTCTTAGGACTCAAGAGGTGTGAACCCTGTGCTGTTCTTTGCAACATACACTGTGTTAGATATTATCTTTTTATCTAAAATTGGGGATGCTAGCTGCCCTATTGGAACATAGTAAAGATACTGGTCTTCCTGAGCAACCCTGAAATCGTGGCCATGTGCTTTCTTGAGGTGAATGTCACCACTGTACAGATAATAAAAGTTCTTCTTGCTGGAATATTTTCTTTGATGTGTTTGTGGTCATAAATGATGAGACTTCTGTGTTTGTTCTGAAACCTCATCTAAACCCTTAAAATCTTTTCTCTATCCTTTGAAATGACCCCGTGTTAAGAACTTTTCTTTCCTAACAAGGCTTGGGAGTGATTTCAGTGTTGCTGTTGCTGCTTCAGTATTTTTCTTGTAACTCTATTGGCAGGCAACAAATTCTGTAGATGAACATGTAGGAGTAGGGTTTAAGTACTTGTTCCTGCATATGTGAAAAACTGAGGAAGGATGGGAAGAAGTGGGGTGCAAGTTCTGCATGGCCACCTACGTGAGGACTTGACTTATGTAGGTTGATCATACACTTTTGCTGCAGAGCAAAGTGTATCTTATTTATGTGTGTATTTTCTGTCCTTTGTTGATAGAAACCTCTCTGTATGCATTTTGAACCTCTCTGAATATCTGTCCATGGTTTAGGAGTCTGTACTCCAGAGGTACAGAGAGAGAGAAATTCAATCACATAGCTGTTTGATGAAGGAGGTATGAGAACTTTTGTGTTTAACTTGCATGAGAGCAAATATGGGCACTCAAATATATGCAAATATATGTGTGTGGGCAGGGGAAGGTCTGAAAGAACCTTCAAAACAGTAACTTTTAGCCAGGTAGCTCCTCTGTCCCAAATGCCACTCAAACCTACTCTGCTACTGAACTTACTATTATGCAGGAAGTGCTTTATTCATGTGGCACACAGGTTGTCACACCAAAGTCACCTCAATTCCTGAGAGAAATTACCTTCCCTTCGTGCCCCGTGCGGGACTGAAAAGTGGGACTGAAATACAGTTGTTCTGCTGTCTCACAGCAGATCACACTGGAGCCAGCTGGAGGGAGCAGTAGATCTGAGGCTGCAGTAGATCTGAGGTGGAAAGGTTCAGAACCTACTTTGTATTTGCAAGTAACATGTTCCCGTTTTTTTTCTTGCTGCAGTTTTGGCAGTTTATTTGGGCCGGCGTTGGTGGCCTGTTGAAGACGTGGTGAGGACAGCTGATCCTGCTAGAGATGGGCTCCTTTTGGTGAGGATGCTATTTTAAACAGTTGCCTTTGCCCTGGAACTTCCCAGCCAGAACACTCATATGTAATTGTCTCTGGCCTCCTCCAGCTCCTGCTGTATAACCTGTGGGATCTGGGCTCTGTGGCTCACCAAGCACTTCACGTCTCCATTACAGTGACATGCACCTTTAACCCTCTCCAGGCAATTTTCTGCATGCAGTTTATGAGTCATCTGTGGGATTTATTTTCTTTTGTTTTTTAGTTTACCCTCACTGCCTACTAAAGGAATAATCAGATAAACTGAATTACTGCATTAGCAATAATTTCTCATGTTATTGTTGCTTGACTGACTGACTGGTAGGAGGTGTTACTACCCTTTGGAGCAATGTCTTATCCACCTAGTGAGGATTTTTTTTTTCCTTGGATAATGTTGATAATGTTGATACATTTTATGAAATGGTTGTTATTTAATAGTTTTTATATCAATATAATTCTTTTTCTAAATGGATTATTTTAGTAGGATAGAGCTACTTTTTCATAATTTGAAAGATTTGGGTAGCCTGTAGTCTGTTTTCAGCTAAAAAGTCAGATGCCTACTGCATGTAAGCTTTGTGTTGCCATGGGGTTATTAAGTCAGTTCTGTTTCCTACCAAACCCTCTGTATCTTTGGTCCTGAATGATTCCATTTCTTGATCATCTTTCCCTAATATCTGTCACACATAGAGTTTAATTACTCACAGAATTAAGTCGGCTTTTTATGGGTAACTGAACTGGAGGGATTTTGGGATCCAAATCCTTGCAAGATAGGACTTGGAGCACAGACACAGGCCTTGAGGCTTTCAGGCATCTGCTGTATCAACAGAGAATGAAAATAGTATCTGAAAATAGAAACCTTGCCCCTTCTAGCTCATTGCTAAGAGGTAAATTGTCATTATTTGTGGAAACTCTCAATTTTCTTTTTCAGCATTCACGTGAAGCTTGTTGGCACCAGTTTTTACCTTGATGTCCAATGTGATCTTATTCCTTTATACTCCTCCATCTCCCTGTCCTGTTGGTTGTCTTGGAAGAAACACAGCACAGACTAATTGTTCATGTTTCACCTGGATTATAAGATATTTGGGATAGAATGTTTATTTTCTGTTTTGTTTAGCGTCTACCTCAGTAAGGTCCTGGCCCACTAAAGCTTTTTGATGCTTTAGTATCAAGACAGGTAATAGGGGAGAGGTGACCAGGCCAACACAGTGGATCCTATCTTTATTCCACTTCTGGATAGGATTAGATTGGCTTGATCCCAGTTCCAAATCTGTGACTGGTTTGCTGCGACTACAGTCAAGTTACTCCTGCTGCTTTAGAATTCCCCTCTGTGACAACAGGAGATATGTCAAGCTTTATAAATAAATGGTTACTCAATTATTCTATGCCCTCTGGATAGAGGGTGAAACACTGGGAAAAACTGGTTTTATTATTCTAGCTGAACCAATTCATGAGGTATTTTCCCCAAATTAAGTGTACGTGTTCCCTGACCTCCTCCTTCCCAGCCTCTTTTGATTTTGAAACCTTTTTTTATGAGATGCAAAATACTATTCTCTGCCTCATTTTTCTTCGGTCTGTTTTTGTTTGTTCTCTAAGGTCCAGACATTTGCAGAAAGGATTGTCCTCTTTGTTCTGAACTACATTATTTTTGGAATGCTGGAAGGGAGCTCAGCTAATGATGCATTCTTTCTACCTCACTCTGCCACCGAGTGTGCCAAGATGCTCTGGAGGAACGGCGAGGCTGTTGCCTTTTACTCGGTCAAGATGAAAGGTAAGGTCATTTCAGAGACACATTTCCATTGGTTCCTAATAGCTCCAAATGTAATCCTTTTGTTTATCTTTCAGTATAAGTAATCCTGGCTCTCATTTACATTTTTATGTGAAATCTTTCTCAGAATTAATCTGGGGAACAAACCTTCCCAGAATTTGGAAGCCATCCATATGACTTTCATTTACACACGATGGTTCCAAAGCCTCTTCTCAGTTACAGTGAGCAGTCTGAGGTATTTTATTTTATCCCAATAAAATGGGCTTTAATGCAGCCAAGTAGAAAGTTGTACATCTAGGAACAAAGAATGTAGGGCTGCATCCTGGAAAGAATGATATCTGGAAAAGGAGGGCAGTTCCCAGTGGAAAAACAGTGTAATGAGAGTGGGTGGTGGAAAGAAGTGGAAAGCTCCTTGGATGTGTAAGGAGCAGTGACTGGATTGTGTAGAGGAAGGTGTGTGTACTAGATCAGTCCTGGAATAGTTTGTCTGTGGTACTCCCAGTTTAAAGGATGGTGATTAATTGATTCCATCATTAATTGATGAACTAGCACAGAAAAGAAACAAAATGTATTTTAGTTCTTTAATGATACTTGATAAGCTTTAGTGAGGGTCTTTTATTAAACAGAGGGTTTGCACTGATGCAGGTACATTGCTATTAACCAGGTTTCATTAGAATAACTCCAGGTATGCAGCTGAGTGTGTGCCCTCAGGTAGGAGGGAGCTGGTTACCAGTGTGTGTTTGATTCATCTTGGTACCAGCAGCTTAAATCCAGAGACATCGAGATCTTTGGAAGTAAAATGTGTTCTCCAAGTCAGTGCTCAATAGCCATCCATCCAAAATGAGAGAATAAGAAACAGCTTCAGAGCTGCACAGAGATGGTTTGCTTTGGGTTCCAGAGGAGTGCAGAAAGATGGTTGCCAGTGTGAAGGTGCCTTCTCTGCTAGATCCCAAAGGCCAGCAGCAATAAGATGTTCTGCTCTTCAGCTGCCTTGGGGTGGAGAAATCCTTATTCACAGAGAGGTGTGGCTTGTCCAGCACCATGACTGTACAGTGCTGCTGTACCATCAGTGATGAATCAGGTCTCAGCCCATGATAAAGGAGCCTTGGCTGTGTCTGTGATCATGCTGATGGACTGGTTTGTAATGGCAAACACTTCATTGCCATAGTAGGTTTTCCTTTAAGTCAGTAAATATTCCTGAGCAAAGCTTTTGGAAAGAAACACTTGCATGGGCTGTAATGATTCATCCTTCAGTAAAATAAATGTGCACAGTAGTCTGTTATGGGTGGAGTATTAGCCAAGTTGAAACTGTTTCTGAGTAAGTTGAGAGTCACAGTTTGGTTTTAAACCAGGTCCACATAAAATACAAATCCTTCAAGTCCAGCTTTGTCAGCATCTGCCTTTTCTTGCCAGTGTTTTTTTTTCTCTGGGCAGCTATATTTGTTAGTTTTTGGCCTGTGTCACAAATTACTGCAGTCTTTTGCCAAAGCCTTTTCGGGAAGCTTGAAACTGATTGTTTTTGCTGCTTTTTGCAATTTGATGTACGCATTTAGAAAATAATTCCTCTTTCTGAAGTTCTGTGATTTCAATTTCATACCAGCCATGCTCTGGCTGATCCCATTCTCTCTAGTTTTTAGAAGAGCCCTGGATTTATTAGGCCCCTAAAGAGACTAAGATAAATATCTTCACTTAGAAGTTGTATTTCACATGGTTGGTTTAGATTTTTTTTAATTTTATTTTTTTAAAATCATAATATAAGTCCTTTTTGTTTTTAGTGTACTGGTCAGAACAGTTGGTAGGGGTGGGTTTAACTACAGGACTTTATATTGTGCTGGGCCTCTGTTACAGCTTCTGATCCTAGGAAGAAATTATTTACCTCTGTGCCCACCATGTGATTCTGATTTCCCTTTATTTTTATGCTCTGCAATTACCTGGCCATTCTTTGTAGTTTTATTTTCTTGGTAATTGAGACTCTTGTACTGATGTCATTTTCAACTGCATTTCTCATCTGTGAATTTTCCATTATCTGCAGCATGACAAAAAACATGCTTCAGTGGAGCCAAATAAGGCAGAACTGGTCTGTGGAGCCTGGCTGTTTCAAACATAAGTCTTCTGAGTGAATCACAGGAATGGTGACCAAGGAGGAGAGTCTGTTCTATCTTTACGACAGATTTAATGTTCTGTTATGCAAACTAAATTTTCAATGGGCTTCAGTGTTTCCAGTTAACTGTCTTGGCACTATTGTAAAGTCATTTCCATTTGCCAGGTCCTAGGTGGCCTGTACAAAGTGAACTTGGCAATTTTGGTCCAGTTCCATGCTCCCATCCATCTTATGGACATCCTTAACTGGATTTCTTTTTTAATAGTCCAGCTAAGGAGGGACAGATGGTCTCGAGCACCCGCCTTGCTCAGAGGTGCAGTAAGTGCAAGTCAAGGTTTTGAGACAATTTGGCAACTACTGGCACTGGCCATCCTGCACCTGTTGTGTAGATAAACAGAAGACTCATTCTTCAAGGCTATCACTTTTCCTGAGCATTAGACACCTTTATTAAAGCAAAATTTATTCATGACTGCACAGATCATCAACTTACCCTCTCTGGTATGTGCCTATTCCTGTCCAATGACAGGCATGCAGCATTTACCACTGGGTGTACTAAAGATTGATGAGATGTACTAAGCCACTAATGAGGCTGATAAGACACTTTGTCACGTGCCAAGATAAATGTCTCCAATTTTATCTATGTCAGCAGCCTCCATATCAGACAGCTGAGGAGTTAGACCTCACTAAATGTAGCTACTTAAAGGTACAACAGGAAATGACAGCTCCCTGCTCCTTTACCTTTCTCTGCAGACAGCAACCTGAAAGTGAAATATTTTGCAGAAAGCCTTCCTACAGATACTTGTGTTTTGAGATCTCTTTTGTATTGTTTAAAGTATTTACTTCATGCTCTAAATCTGCGTGAAAATCTCAAAAAGAATGTGTTTTGTGTAGTGATGTTGGATTAATTGCCACGGTTACTGACACTGCTTTTTGTGCAGTGAGACCATGTAATTCCCTGGAAGTTTTTCTTTTTTTTATTTACTGAGGACTAGTAATTACTGAAAATGGACTTTTATACCACCTTCACGTAAATGTCAGGAGAACGTAGAATATTCATGCTGCAGATAAATCAGTGAGGAAGCTGGAGAGTGCAATGAGCCAGGAATGTCTTAGTCCCTTTAAGAAAAAACAGAACAAAATCCCTTTTTTACATACATCTTTTTTCCCCCCTACTGTTATATATATTACTGTTTCTGTAACACACGGGAGCTGCCCAGCTGTGGATCAGGCAAAGGACTCAGGTTGTCAAAGCTTGTCCCTTCCCTCATGACAAACCTTCGCAGTAAAAGTGTGGAGAAGGATGGTGTTCCCTGTGATGTGAATCAAACCAGCCTTAACCAAATTGAGTCCTCTGAGAAGGCTGTAAAACATGCACTTGAATCGGGAGTAAATGCGTTCTTGGCTTCTCATTCATTCTTTAGAGATGCTCCACACGGCACAGTTTGGGAAAACCTGACTGCAAAAACTCTTGAGCTGACATAGAGTCGGCAGCAAAGCAACCCTGCCTCAATCTCTGCTTTTTTCTACCCCAGAGCCTTAGAGATGGTCTTTGGAAGTGGCTCCCCAGGCAAAAATCCATTTCACGCCTTTCTTCTTACAAGCCTTTGCAGATTTCTTTTGATACTTTGGTGGCCCAGGTGCTTTCTCTAGAAATAGATCCCTAAAAAGATAACAGGATTTTGTTTTTCACTGATTACATACATTTCTTTTAGAAAAAAATAAATCAGAATTGAAGTTAACCTGACAGACAATTAGCTGGAATCTTGTTGGGTAATTGCTTTTGTCTCCCTCTGTTTGCTAGCAATAATATTTTTAATGTGCATTTCTGAGGCAGATTGAAGGTTCTGGCTGTAATAAAAATGAAATGACTACATACCAGTCAAGACATGAATTCATTTAATTTTATTGAAGCCAGAACCTTTGTTCCCCTTCTCACATACAGACTCACACAATGGGTTGACCTTGGGTTCTACTCCGCAGGAATATTCTCCACCCTTTGCACAAGCACCCGGCCTGCTCGGGGCCTGTCCAAACATGTGTGTGCCAAGCCAGCTTGTTCAGCAGGGAAACAGTCAGTGTGCACAACCTTGTTTTGTTTGGGTCTGTTGGATGTGGGGACCAGATTGCTGGGTTTTTTCTGGTTTGTGGCTCTTTGGGAATGCTAATGGCTGTCTGCTTTCCTGCCCGTGTAATATCTGTTTGCCATTTCGCTGGCTCCGAAGTTGGTCATTTGGCACTCGTGACCTAACCAGAGAGATCAAAGGCTTTCAGAGGGCAGACTGCACGAATGCTTCCATCTCCATCAGCAGTGCCCTTATTTCCCCTGTCTCCTGCCTCACCTCAAAACTTTGTTTGTTTGCATGTTCCAACAAAGAAACAAACCTCTCTGCCAGATGTGTGAGAGCCCAGTGGTCACTTCTGGGCCACCATCAGCTTACAGTAACCTCTGTGCCATTGGATGGGAACTGGGGACAAAGTGGCCTTTATTCCAAAGTTTGGTTGGTTTGTTTATTTTATTTCAAATGCCTATGGGCTACCACTCTCCTAATATGTTTCCCAGGGACAAGGTGAGGAATGGCTTCATGGTTTCTTTTATTTACATTGCCTTCAGACATGACAAGTTTTTGTCGTCTTCTCAACACAAAATTAGAAGCACAGACATAAATCACGCAGCTCCTGGGAATGCTGCACAGCAGTCTCGGCAGGATTTATAGGAGACAGACTATATGAGATAATAATAAACTTATAAGGACACTTGCATCATGCAGGAATTCTTAAAGACTTTGTGAGGAAAACTTTGTGCCTTTCTTAGAACGTATGGTGCAACTCTGCTGGGATCCAACATCTCTGCTGGGTTGGCAGCTAACAATGGGACCGGGGATATACTCAATTTTCTGGCTCATGAAGAAAAGGAGTAACTACCCATCATGTGTTACAAATATTGGAAGATTATAAACACCACCATAACCCAGCTTTTTCCAACAATGTGCTGGAACATGTGTTTGAAGTTAAGCATGCACTTTGATTAAGCAGGAGTGAACCAAGCCTGGTTGTGAATGGGTGGTTATGCAGTTACATACTCTTGTTGTATGGCTCAGTATGTGTGATGTGGATTGTTGCTAAATGAACAGCTACAGCCTTGACAAATCAGTGCCTAGAATTAAATCTAGACGTTATAATACATTATAATAATTTATAATCATGTATTCTGTGCTGAATTGGCATCCTAGAAAATATAGTAGTCAAAGTCAGGCCTGGTGGGTATCAGCAAAAGGTACTAGACACCAACTCAAGGAGCAGAAGTTGATCTCAGTTTAAGATAGTTAGGCTGAGATAAAGAAAAAATGGATCTATTAAGTAAAAGTCTAATAGTGGGATTTAGGAACAGCCATTTAATAGAAGATGGTGAAACTGTGAAATGGGCCTTAGTAGAGTGGTGAAAGTTTCATGTCTCAAGACACTGAGAACTAGACCGAGTGGTCCACTAGGAAGCAGTAGGAAAGAAAAGCAGGTCTAGATGAGATTTAAGCAACAATGTATGAAAATGTAATCTTTTTCTGCTATAAAGGCTGGGCCGTCCATTTGTATTTGAACTGATGTGTACCCAGATAGAAGCATCATAAAAGTTTTATAAATAATGTCTAAAAATGAAAATAAATGAGTGAGAGGTTTCTGTGCTGACCTTATCCAATAGGTCAGTAGTTGCTGAACTGATGTTGGTCATTCAGTTCAGGGTTGAGTGCTTATGCTGTAAAGTAGTTGAAGGTTCTGGTTTTATGGTGTTCTGCACTGAATGGAAGTTGTTCAGTGAATTGCTAATGCACCTCCTGCAATAGGACCCTAGGTTGTTTAGGGTGAACACTGAGATTTTGGACCCTGAGTGTCTGTTCTTAATCAACTTTGTCTTGACTCCAGTTTGAGTTTACCATTCGTGATTGCAAAATAAATCCCTTGGTTCTAATTCTGGGGTTTTTTGACAATTTTCACTGGGAACTGAGTTTTAGTACTTTGGAGGGTTATACTTGAGTCTGTGTTTTGTCCACATGTAGAGCATTATGTCATGTCCCCGTGATTGCAATTGATTGACTTAATGTGTTTATTAGCAAGGACTGTCCTTGAGTGAAACCCCTGATTTAACACTGGTGGTGGTAGTTCAAGCAATGGGCTGTAGAAGCATTTGTGATAAACTACCACTCAGTAGAAATGGAGTGACTTAAGAGGAGCTCTTATAATGAATGCTTTCTTAAAATGCACCATATAGTTGTTTAGGGCTTTATACCCAAATGCCTTAATTAATGTACTCCTTTTCCTGCAGAGATGTGACTTTTGTGTGCTGCAGTATAAGGTTGAACCTAAGCTGCTGCTGTGAGTTTTTTTGCTTGCATTCTACTCGGTGCTTTCTCAGACATGGTTCCTCCACTTTGGGAAGTCATTTGCTTCCCTTTTATGTTTCCCAGTTTCAGGTGGAGCAACCCCAACACTTTTTGTGTGGTTTTCTTACCAGCAAAGGTTTGAAGGTGACTCCTGCTATGTGTTGACAGGTAAATGAAGAAGGAAATATTCTGTTTTACACGTCTATAGAATTTACTGAACTAAGAGATCAGAGGCTGAATAGGCAGTAATGGGGTTGTATAACTTTCTGAGCAGTGAGAGTCAGAAAGGAGGTGTAAATGATGGGGCCAGTTAAGTGTCAGAGCATTGATTCTTCAGAGCATTACAGTGCCATCTGGGAAGGCACAACAGCAACATACACAGAGAGCCTGGGAGCCTTCCTTGTAGGAATGATTAGCTTAAGCAGGATTGGGAATTTTCTCTGTCCAGCTGCATCAGGCAGTATGGACCTTCTGAGCATTTAGCTCATGCTGTGTTGTGTGGTTCAGTGTATTTCATAAAAAGTTTGTGATTTACCAGAATAACCAAAAGCTAAAGGAATATACTGACATTACATTCAGAATATTTATATCCCTTTGGCTGTAGCTCAGGTATATCTTTGCAGTGAGGTTTCCTGTGTACCTGGATGGTCTGATTATGAAGAACCAGAGTCTGGAAAGTATTCTGGTGAGACCTGTCAGCCAATGTTAGGCAGGTCTTCTCTGTTTGAGGGCACAAATCTTCCTCTTGGAAAGTGTTTTACTGTCTGTGCAAATGCAGTTCTGTTGGGATCATCCTCCCAGCCTGTGGAGAGGTACCAGGGCAGTATCTGTGACTAGAATCGCACAGCGGTTACCAGTTTTGTTAGCAAATTCATGGTTTTTTACCTTTCTGCTTTCAGGGAGCCTGTGTGATGGTGCAACCAGTCAGTGTTACTTGCTGCCAGTCTTGGATACTATATTTGTCCGGAGAAAGTGCAGAAGAGGTGGCCTAGGGATGAAAATGCTGCATGATTTCTGTCAGTCTTTCCTGGCTGAGGATGCCTTGGGGATCAGCTGCCCTATTTCTGCTGCCATGTATCAAGGTAAATGGTTTGATGTGGACACGTTAGGTAAGGGTCATGTATAATGTATAATTTTCAATATGGTCTTGGTGAGATTGTCTTCAGTGTGTAAGAGTTCAGTGCCCTTGTCTGAACCGAGCTGTTGTTAGGGTGCAACTGGTTACTCTTCCAGAGACATCTGGAATTTCCTGTGGAAAGGTAGGCCAATATTTATGTAAGACAACGAGAAGCATAAACTCATACTGCCTGTTTGACATTTCCGTGTTCTTATCTCAATCACTTAGAACTATGTCATTGCCCTAGACAGGGACTTACACATTTTATTTGACACCAGAGGGAAAAGAGTCATAAGATGTCAAGCCCACACTATGCACATAATGCTCTAGTAGATCCTGCATTTGTAAGAAATTACATTTAATAAGCCAAATACCCAGGCTCTGCTCAGTCATCCAGTCACATCAGTACTTGTGTTGTATTGACTGTCTTTGAACATTTGTCACTTTTAAAAAATCACAAAGTAGTTATGTATCTTCTCTGTCTTTAGGTCAAAATTCTGGTTTTGCTGGCAGAATTCATGGAAAATATCTTTGCTCACATTATTTATAAAACTCTTTTATATAGAAAAGTAATTCTTTACTGAAGTTGCTTTCTGTGGTCTTTACCTAAATTTTTGGGGAGATGCTTTGATTGACTTGCAACTTTACAGTCATTTCCTAATAAATATCAACAAAATTTTGGCTCTATCTCTTTTTTTCTCTTGGTTATCATGTACCATTGAAAGTATACAAATGTACCCCAGCAGGTATTTCTACTTCTGAATTCAGGAAGGGATAGTATTGACAACATTCCTTTTCTTCTCCCAGTAATATCCATTTTTCCTATTGCAGATGTCAGAGCTTTAGGCACCATGGATGAAAAAGCTGCATTTTTTATTTGTTAATGTGAGCTTTCGTCTCAATTAAGTTTAGAGCTAATAGTGAATAAATTTGACGTCCATAATGTTTTAATTAGGTTTTCTCTTATAAAAATACCAATAGTGTAAGTTAATTTTTGAGCATATTGAAGTCACTGTCTATTTTTAATTTCATTGGAACCACATTCTCATACTTTGATAAATGAATGCAACCTTTTACTCTAAATCTCTGCACTGAGATCTCTGAAACTGGACAGTTTTCACCAGCTTGGTATTTAAGGTGCTGTAGAAGCCTAAAAGGAAGTAAAAAACCATTTAGCAGATACCTGTATTTTGGTATATATGTTACTTTCAGCAGCTTTTATTGGAATGATTAATTTAGTTGGGATATCCTTGGATAAAATTAACGCCCAGGAGCTGCTCATTACTGTAAGGCAAATGTTTATATACATTAGGGTCTTGTTTTGACATCCCATTGTTAAACTCAACTGAATATTGAAGATAAACTACTTATTCTGTAGTATAGGGAACTACAGTGGACAGAGTATGACAATAATTTTGTTGTTTACAGGTTGCTGTCTTAATGCAGTTGATGGAACTGATAAGGTGGTGGTTGAGGAAAGTTTAAAAATCCCCTTTGAACTTTTTGAACTGTCCTGCAATAGGAAATGTGCAGATGTTGCAGATATCTTAAAGAAAACACATATATCAGTTTGATAACTGAAGCAAACCAAACTTTGATTGTTTACCCAAGTTATATTGATGATCAGTGCTCAGTACATGGTTTCAAGTCCTGTCTTTCTGCACTCAGAAGGAGATAATCTAGACTGAAGCAGAGGGACAGGATTCACTCGTGCCTGTTCAGGCCATTCCACATAGACTTTACTAAAACCCCCAGCTAAGACATAGAGGAGGAAATGAGAAAAGATTTCCAAAGGAACTAATGAAAATTGGTCTGAGAGAATTTCTGGGATAGAATACTCTTCCTCTTCCTTTGTACTTTTCACTCATTCATACCTTTACCCCTTGGTTTCTCCTCTTCAGTTTGCCAGAAATTCCTGCAGGCTTATCCCGAGGAGCAGAAGCGACTGTGGGAGGTGGAAGCACCAGGAGATTGGAGCCAGCGAGTGAATATCTGGTTAAAAATTCAGATGGAGTTATCCCCTTCAGGAGGTGAGTTAAAACAAGCAGTTGTGAACTTGGCCATGGTAGTTACAGTTTTGTAAAGATAAGATGTAATCAAGGGTTGGGTGGTGATCCTGGAAAGGTGGTGGCTCTGTTGGAGAAACTACTGAGTGTGCAGTCCAGCTCCCTCATCCCTTCACAGTAAACAGGATAATTCTTAGAAATTACGAGGTAATGAAATGGAACCACAGAGCATCTGAGAGATACTGAACAAAGCACAGTCTTGGCATAAAGTGGCTGTAGCTCCCATTGCAGTGCACTCAGAGCAGGGTAGAAGTTAGCCCCAAAAATTCCTGTTGCACAACATGGTGTCTGGGTTATAGACAGGGGTTTGTTTCTCTGAAATTGTTGCAAAGAAGAAATTTGTATGGCCAATGGGCAGTATGTTTAGTTACCTTCAACTGCTGCCAATACCAGTCTTGGATGGAAGCACAGGCATTTTCATTATGGCTTTTGGAAGATTCCAAGTACTCTCCTACGGGGTAAATCCTTCTTGCTGGGAGCATTTTCTGCTACTTCATAAAAGATAGCAACAGAGTAGGGAAACTTTTTGACAGTTCCTGTGTGGATCTCGTTGGTATAATCTGTTCAGCTGGCTGGAGGATCCAGACAGGCCCCTCTGCTGCATTGC
This sequence comes from Platyrinchus mystaceus, assembly GCA_035041135.1. Classification (NCBI taxonomy): domain Eukaryota; kingdom Metazoa; phylum Chordata; class Aves; order Passeriformes; family Tyrannidae; genus Platyrinchus; species Platyrinchus mystaceus. The sequence continues at coordinate 4,181,487 of JAWWLV010000018.1, forward strand.
ACACAAGCTGTGGTAAGCACTGCATTCCAAAAGAAGGGCACACAGTGTCTCTTTCTGGAAGTGCAGCAAGGAGTGCTCCAGAGCAAATTGCTCCCATGCCTTCCCACATCCATCCTGCTTCGTGTTGGCTCGGGGACCTTCTGCTGAGACACTGCATTTCATCTTGTCTGCAGCACCCACAGGAGAGTTAAGTCAGACTTTAGCCCTAGGCTGGGTTCCTCTGAAGCCATTATATCTGTGTTCCTCGTGCTTTAAATCACTAAAACCTGGGGTTGCTCTTTCATTTAATCCATCTTGCTAAGTGCAGTTTATTAATGGCAATTGAAGAGAACTGTGATCAGATCAAAACCCAGCAGATCCTGGAGGCGAGTATACTTTTTTTTTTCCTTTCTTCATTTTGCCATCTTCTGCAAAAACAAACAAACAGACAAAGAGAAATGACCCAAAACGTGGGTGAATATCGTTCCACTGGAGTGGCTGTCAGTAAAAAAGACATGAAGCTGGGGAACTGCCTTGGCCAGCTCTGCACATAAATGACACGGTGTCTGTGTGTGCTTATATTTATTTATAAGGATTGTGAATTGCAGTGTGATCTTTATGGTGGAAGGGAGCAGAAGCAAGTGAACTTGGCACTAAAATATGTAATAAAAATCTGCTTTTTAATCTGTGAGCTCCACTCTGGTGCACAGCATCACTCTTTACACTAATTGTGCTGAACAGGCTTTATTTTATCCATCTTCAGTGGAAGATCAACCCACTATAAAACTGGGATTTGAAAGCGTGTGTTACATTTGTTATATCTGTTTTACATATCCAGTCTGCTTCTCATGCTTGTATTATCCCAGTACTGTGCATATTTTGCACCCAGAGAATTACCAAGGGAGGGTAGAGAGCAGATAACACCTGCTGAAACTAGGGGAGAGCTCCCCTGGTTTTGCTTTGTCCTAAAGGCTGCCTTATTCTGTCTGATAGCCAGGGAGGAGATAGCAAGAGGGTTTTCCAAGGCTTTGTGCTATCTGTTCATGGTAGATAAAGCAGAAACATCATCTGAGTGCAGGAATCCTTTATCATCTGACCCAGTGTGTGCTTACCATGCCTGTGAAGAGAAGCTTGTGGTTCCAGAGTTGTGGTGTAGGGACACAGAGGGGAAAATGATGGGAATGGAATCCCCTGGAGTGACATGTTTATGTGTTCCATGAGTGCACAGTCATCCAGATCACATGCAGGTGTGCAGAGGACACCAGGACCTGCTGCAGTAGGACAAAGGATAATGATTTTAAACTAAAAGAGGGTGGATTGAAGCTAAATATATGGAAGAAATTTTTTACAATGAGGGTGTTGAGGCACAGGTTGCCCAGAGAAGCTTTGGCTGCCCCATCTGATCTGGGAGTGTTCAGGGCCAGGTTGAATGGGGCTTGGAGCAACCTGGTCTTGTTGAAGGTGTCCCTGCTCATTGCTGGGTTGGATTAGATGAACTTTAAAGGTCCCTTGCAATCCAAACTATTCTGATTCCATGATTCTATCTTTAGGGCCCCACTTGGGAACAAGGGCTTCATTCCTACTTGCTGTGTTATGCAGAAAGCAAAACACAATGTAATTTAATATTGTCAGCTCCAATCTGGATCTATGGCAACAACTGTGAAAATAGACAAGTCTTATTCTGCTCTGATTTCTTAGATTCCTGTTGACATTTGCAATGCTGTGTTTTGGAACAAAATTACTGAGAAGAAAAATTGAATATTTTGCTCGTATTATATTTTTTTTTCCGCACCAGTACTCAGGATTGAATACCATTAACGTTCCTGTAAGCATTCTGCAGTCATAGATATTCCAAAGCAGGTTTCTGTTAACCCTGAGGTCAGAATTTTAAATTTTGCAAGGTTCTGTGGCTGCATCTAGTGGCAGTTCCTGTCAACTGCAGCTGATACTTGTGTTTGGATGTGCTCAGATACACAGGTCCATATACACACACCTAATTCTGTCTGCACACATGTATCTATAAAAATAAAGCTTTTTAGCATGTTGTCACACATAGCTGCAGTGATTCATTCTGAATGAATTTTTATTGTTTGAAAAATGTAGAGATATAACTCCACCAAATAGTCTCAGTAACAGGAACACGGTGACATTTCTCTTCTGGGGCTGATGGGAGCAACAGAAATCATTTCACAGGGTTTGGTTGTGGTTGATAAATCTACCAGGCAGTGAACTGAGCTGCTCTGAAGTACTTTAGTAATATATATAAAGCATGTAAGTGTGAAACTTGTGCAGAAATAAGCAGACTGAGAAGAATTAAAATCAATTTCAAGTGATTGCTTATAATCCTTTATCTGAATTGGTCAAAGTACCTGCATTGCTGAAAAGGGAGGGAGGGAGGGATATGGGTCTTCCATGTGTAAGAGATAAATGGATTATATATTTAGTAAAACTTTCAA
>JAWWLV010000018.1:4184021-4258390 GCA_035041135.1 Platyrinchus mystaceus
ATGGAAGTCTGCTAATGTTTTTTAATCTCTTTCTGGGGCAAAATATTCACCCCATTTCTCCAGAGGCTGCAGTGGGCTCTCATATGGACAATACTCCTGCCAGTAAACCCAGGCAATCAGATGTGGACCAGATGAATAAGGTATAGTGACTAATTTGCTATTTTATGATTTTGTTTTTCATTGATGGCCTTGTGAAATAGTGAGGTTTAAATATCAGGGACTGTCACAGTTACCTAGGGGTGTTTTTTACTACTACTACCTACATAAGTCTTTGTGGGTAATCACAGCTACATTATATATATATATATACACACAAATATATATATATATGTATATAACTGGTACCTCTAGCTAACTTGCATAGCTGTAATAGTTTAGGAGGCTAAAGACTACAGTAGAGTTTTCACTAAATGGTTTAATTTCATCCTTACTGAAATAGGGGATCTGTAACCAAGCTGGAATTCAGAGAATTACAAGGTCTGTTTATGGAACGGCTTTCTGAACTTCCTTGAGGTTCTTCCTGCGTGGAAGAGTGTGGCACCTTTAGAATGAGTAGGCCAAACTCTTTATGGTCCTAATTATTTTATCCCACTGCTGAGCTGTAGATCTGACCATGCTTAGCTTTTGCAGGAGCAAGGCCTAAAACAGGCTGTGAGGTTTGAGTGAAGCCTCAGCCTGGGAAGGGGTACGTGCGTCTGAGAAAACAAATCACAGTAACGAAGCTTTTTCAAGTAATAAAGAAAAAGAAGAGACGAGTGGAAGCAAAACAAAGAGCTGTAGGGGTTGTTTCCCCAGCACATTTTGGTTGCCACACAGTTCAATCAGTTTGTTTTCCTCAGACTTGTGTCTCCCAGGGGAGCTGTGACAGCTCTGGCCCCCGTGTTGCCCGTTCCTGTGTGCTGTGCTGCGGTCATGGCTCCACAGCCCACCCAGCCAGATCAAGGCTCCCTGTGCTCCCAGTTTTCTTTATGCTGACACTTCTGGGAAGGCAGGCAGGGCAGCAGGAGTGAAGCTGTTCCATACAAACCGTGCAGTTGAGTTCCTTGCCTTGCATGTCCGTGGCAGTCGTGGCTGACAGAGGCGTTCTGTGTTGGGATCGAGTCGCTGTTTATCTTGTTTGTGTATTATTTGGTGTTCCTTCTGTGTCGGCTCTAATTTCAGGGTGTTGAATGCTTTCCTGGTGCTGGGAGAGGGGCAGGAGATGCCACAGAGAAAAAAGATGACACAGCAGCAGCAGGGACTCTAAACCCACAAGGTCCTGAAGAAGAGGACTTGGAAAAAGGTGCAGGCAATACTCAGCAACACAAAGGACTCAGGAAAAGAGCAGGCCCTGGGGACTTGGTTGGAGACAAGGCCACCAAACAATTTAGAACTACACCATAATTGCTGTTTCAGAAATCAGCAGAATTCAGTACGGTCTTAAAAATTGTAATTGACTGTTCTTAATTTGTGACACTGCAGAAATTTCTTCAGGTAAGATGTGATTTTTTTTGCAACACACGTTCTCCGTTTTATGTTTTGTTTTAAATAAAGCTTTTGTTTACTAAATGTCCTTTCTTTTTCTTCTCACCAAGTAATTAAGTAGTAGTTGAGCCTAGTTATTTCCCTGCTCTGAGAAGATTTTATTGAATTTCATGAGGTGTCCAAAAGGGAATAATTGGAGAGCTTGTAGGTACTGATGTAAGAAGATATTTCTATGGAAACCACATCCTGCATTATGGAAGAGAGATACCACAACACACGTTGGTATCAGAATGACAGTTGTAACCTTCCTTTCAGAGTGAACAATTGATCTTGAATTGCTTTCGTTTGAGCTTTTCTAGCAGAAAAATCTGCCTTAAACCCTGTGGTGGACAGGATGGCACACAAAGGCCATTCATGCAGGAAAAGTTTGGTGCAGAGAAGAAGAGGGGACAGAGCTACAGGCATTAAACTGCCTTTCAGTTCAGGCACTGTTACAGTGTATGTTCGGGGTGTAGGACTTTGTGTAGATTCCATATTGCGTGTTTTACTCCTTGTAGGCTCTTTCCTAATGTTTTGCATTTAATGAACTTGGAAATATAACATATTTCAGTGGATTGCTCACGTCGTGGCTTGGTGAAGAAATTTTGTTCTTTTACCACAAGCTGGGTCTGTTAGAATATTTTATTTTTTTTTTTTAGTGGAGACTTCCTAAAGCTTGACTGTTGTCTTAATGATTACAGGTGAAAATTTTAAGGATCAGATCTTTAGTCCAGTGGCAGAGAAGGCTTTGCAAAGAGGTACTTCAGTGCTGAACAGCAGCAGGGGCCTGATGAACCTGAAGAGATCCAGCAACCTGTAATTCTTAAGTCGATGCTTTGGAACAAGGAGAGGTAGCTGTTTCTTTCCAGATACTAATCCAGCATTTCCAGGGAGACAGTTCTGTAGGCAGGCATTGTAGGTACACTGTGGGGATGTGCATTTTCCCCCCTGTACAGCAGAATTGCTCACTCATAGCCCTGTCACCCTGTTTTGGTTTAAGGTTGTGATTTAATGTAACATTTATCCCTGTATCCAAGTAACTCCTTCCCCCCTGAGCTGCTCTGTAAACCATATGCCTGAGACACATAGAAATCAGACCTTCTTAGGCATCTTTTAAAAAAAAAAGAAAAAAAGAAAAAGCTATAATTGGAACCTACAAGTTTTTGCCAAGAGAATTAAAACACTGGATGGTGTGCCAGCCTTAATCACGTTGCTATGCTTCTCTTGTCTCAAAGAAAGTGCATTTAGGACTAACTTTATAGTCAGTTGGTCTTCAGATTGTTGAAAAGTCACAAAGAGTGCTATGAAGACTGCTGGAAACTCCATGTCCTCCTGTGAAGCAGCCTATTTTCTTACTTAATGTATGGTTAAATAAAAACCTTTTTTATTTAAGAAAAAAAAAAAGATATTTATGAAGAGTTGCAATACCAGTTGCATCTAAGGATGATAGAAAGTCATAATACCTCTACTCCTGAAAGCTGATTCTGGGGTTGCAGAAGCCTGGCCTCATGTCTGGTTTGTACATAATATTGTAATGTCAGGGTAAGGTAAACTGGAGTTGTTCCACCCAGAGAGGAACCTTAAGAAATTTAACCTGAATTAAATTTTTCTACAAAATTTTATCTAAGAAGGCCCCAGGAAATGCTATATGAATTTATATTAGAATAAAGGAGATGGATAAGGTACTGTGTGTGGAATGGGTGGACAACTAATGAGATTCAATTCATTCTGTATCTGGAGATACTTCGATTTAGAAGAAAAAACCATCAATTTTTCAAAATCCTCCAACTGAATTTGTGTTTAACCTGTTAACCAGTGACCCACAGCCTGCATTAGCAATCACTTCACTGCGTGCTCTCACAGAAAAGTTGCTGTTTTCCTCTGTGTGTGAGTTGTCTTTCTTGAGTTTGTTTAGCTGTTAGTTTTCTGTGTCTCTTTGATCAAAAATTCACGTGGTGGCAACTAAAGGTGCATTTGCTGAGGTGGTGTTGGCAGTGCTTGGTGCTCTCTAATCAAAGTGATCACATCAAACTTGTGACAATTAGAGCCTGGAAATCTGAGGTCCTACTTAACTGTTACTAAACTCCTGGGCCACGGGTTTCAGGATGGCACAGGCTTGCTCCATGTTAGTTCAGACATGCTGACTTACAGAACAATTAGTCTGAATATTGATTTTGTTTCCTTTTTTTTTTTTTTTTTGGTTATATTAGTGCTTTAAGATATCTGATTAATTCTGAAGCTTGGACTTGCAACTCTTCTTAGCAGTCTGAAGCTCTTCTTAGTGAGATCACAGGAATCATAAGAGGGTCTGAAGCAGAAACAGTTCTAGTAATTTTTGCTGCCTTAACAGAACAGAATAGAAAAAACCCACCCAACAGCACAAACATCTTTTTTCTCTCAGTGGAAGTTCTTTTATTTGAAAGAAATCTGCATTTACTCAAGGACAGGACGGTTTCAGAGTGCTGGAAAAGTTGGCAAAGGCTTGAAAGAGCATTCCAGTTCTTGGAGTTAAGTTTTCAAAGCCTTGGATTTAATCTCTTTCTGAATCTCCACTCTGGATGTGGCGCCACACGGTCGTGTTTCTGCTCAGGAGACAGGGAGGTGAGAGTGTGTGTGTGGTGTGAGAGAGGGAGGTGGCAGGTCTGCTCAGAGGGAATTTGTACCTGTAGTTCTTACAAGCACAGACACTTAAGTTTGGTCTGCAGGGAAGATGTTAGACATCCAGCTCAGTGTTAGCAGTGATCCAGTGGGTGTGTGCCAAGGGAAAAAAGCGTTGGAATCGCTCTCAAGACAAGTAAACATATGGATTTGAAGGCTAGAAATTTCATTACGTTAATCTCTCCTGATGCTTCACATAATGGAAGCCAGACAATTTCATGCATGGTCGCTGCATCAAAAAATCATTGGTTTTGGTTGAAACAACCCGTTTTTTGAGAAGGATTGTTTTGATTTGGCAGTTTTGATTTTCAGATGTTGGGCAGTGGGAAATCTGCCACGTTCATTGGCAAGTTGTTCTAAAGTTTTGTCTTTACAAAGTGCATCCAGTTACTTTAGTCTGAATTAATTTTGGTTTAGTCTCCTGTGATGGATTTTGCTGTTCTGTTTCATGCTGGGCTGTGGCTCTGGTGCTGTCAGGATTCTTTCAGTGTGGGGGTGGAGACCTTGTGGTCCGTCATGGCATCAGAGCACAGCTCTGGTTTTTGGATCTGCCTCTCTGTGGCAGATTTTCCTGGCCTTGCTTCATTCTCCCTGTCCTTTCAGATAGATTTTCAATTTTTCAGGTTCCTCTAAGATGCCTAAATATCATTAGACACCCCCCCATTCTGGTTCCAGTCACACTGAGTGTTCCAGGACTGCCGTGACCTGTGGGTGTGAATCATCACAGGATCCTTTCGTGCTCATGGGTGTCCTAAGGGTGACCATGCACTGTAAAACTTGAAGCTTAATTAAGAGGTGTCTGTTTTAAAGTGTTGTCTGTGATGGCTGCACTGAAAACGCAGCTGATCCTGTGTCACCTGTACTGGCACCACGAGATGGCACCATTACACAGCGTAACTGTGTCACCATCTCCTGGGGGCTCGAGACCCTGCCCAGGATTTAAATGCATCACTCCTTGGCTTGGCTTCTTCAGATGGAGGATGAGGGTGTGGTAAAGCTTGTCTTGTGTTTGTCATTCAGGCTCATTTATCTGTGGAGTCTTTATTTTTTAAAATATTTGTGAAGCCAAGAAGTCAGAGTAGGACAAAATTCAAATTGCATCCAGACTGTGCCCCTCCATTCTCTTGTCTCATCAGGGTGGGACTTTCCATGTAGTATCTCATTGTTTCCCAGCAGATGCTTCTGTCGTTGTTGTTCAACAGATAAATTGAGCACCTAATTTTTCATTTCTGTCCCTTCTCTGTCTAACACACACTTTGTATCAGAGAACTACTGAGCACTTCCTTTCATATAATAGCAGCTGCCATGTAATATACTGGTAATATTCCCAGCGTTAGAAAAGAAAGGATGGTCTGTATTAGCCCTAAAGGTTAAATTTTCTTCCTTTGCTACTGTGTTTTACATGTGACCATTTCAAAGGAGAGAAGGGCAATTAAGTAAACAGATGATTTAATCTAAATTTTATTTTTAAATTTTTGGAAATGTTTATTGTTTAGTTAAATTGATAAAACAAAACTTCAGCGCAAAGATGAAGTTGTAATTAAAGGCAGGTCTCCATCCTAATCAAAGTTTGCAATACAAACATTTCAAAGGAAGTTGTTCTCTGTTCTTTCACTTGCTACTGGAAAGCCCAGTGCTAACTCTATTTTTGGGGTGTTTCCCAGTTCTCCAGGCCTGCAGTATCACTCCATGATTACTGTGGTGTGATTGATCCCCCTGCTAAGTGACAGGAGCTCTGTTCAACTCCAAGTTTATCACATCAGTAACTTGGGCCAATATCCTTCCCTCCCATCTCTGTAATGACATTCATGTATTATGGGATCTGTTTGGACACTCCTGGAATTCTCTTGAAGGATCTGCCAGAAGTCACCTTATTGAAATTTCTGGTGCCTTCTTTCTGCTGTGGTTTTTGTGTATAATTTTTAGAGTTTTGGGAATAGAAATTAAGCACTAAATAACCACTCTGGACTTGAGTGATCCATAAGACTACCTAACAGGTAGGTGTCAAAGTAGAAAAGAATCAGGGACGTTCAAATCCACATTTTAGTGTCCTTTCCTGTGGATGAAGAAGGGAGGGAACAGTCTGAAATTCAGCTACCTGGATCCTTCCTAACATTTGCATATTAAGGATGTTGCAGAAAAAGAGGAAATTAATGTGTCCAAATAGAATTTCTGCTTTGTCAAATTTATTGCTCAGCTGCATAAACGAAGAATGCATCCAGCTGTAGTTCATTGTTTGGTACTGACTTAGGCCTTCCTTTATGTATTTCTTGTTACAGATGAGAATGCAATAAAATATAAGTACATGGGAGACAAAATTAGGGGTTTGTAATTAGCCTGCTTTGCAGTTTCTTTCTTCTTGCAGTGCAACTTGATGGTGAAGTCTCAGTTTAATCTCCTCTGTTTGCCCTAGACTTTATCCTTGATTTATTGAATTTTTCTATCTTGAAGGTTGTTGGGGTTTTTCTTCAGTGGTGTGTTTTTTAAGAAACCTTTTTGGTTTTAATTTAAACTGAAGGCTCCATTTTTGGAAGATCAATGAATTCCATCTGGAATAATTCTTTTCTCCCAGCCACCTGACACTTAGATGAAGTTGAACTTTTTTTTTCTCCCTTCTCAGGGAGGAGATCAGAGGTTGCATTCACCATGATGAGTACATTTGGGATGTCGGTATTCATTCACCAACACTGGATTTGTAAATTAATAGCTCAGCCTCTCTGGACTGTGGAATGTTAAAGGTCAGCGACCATGAGAGGGGAAACACTTCAGAGCTCTGTGTGCCCTCTGGCCAACACAGTGGCCTTGGCTTAATGGCATTAATTTCATGCTGCTTTTAAAAGGTACAGATGTGCAGCATACCTTCAATCCTCCTACCTGGAACCACTAATCCCGTCCCAGCTTTCTGCAGGGAGCGGGCAGGGAGAAGAGTAAAGCCCTTCCTAAAAGGATTAGTTCCACTGACTAATTTTCTGAGTTTCTCCTTGCTTGGCATGTCCCCTCTCCTCCAAGCCTTTGATAAGTATCTTAACTAAGATGCATTTTGGTAAATGCTGTCTTCAAGCAGCATGATATAAAAGAGCCTTCTGATTCCCCCACCCTCTCCAGATCTTGGGGCTGGTTCAGTCTTTTTTAAAGCTATTTCACTTGTGCTGCATGCAGAGCCCATCTGCTGTAATACAGACTGAAATGCTGCTTTTATCCTTGTTTGCGTGGAAGGTTGGTGGGTAAATCAATTGGAGTGAAAGACACATTGTCCCTCTTTGCTCCATGTCACGAGCACAAATATCTGCCTTTTAAAGTGTCTCTTGGTAGAAGCCAAAGCCTTTGGCACAAGCCACCTCTGCTAGTTTGACCTCCTTTGTGCATCTGGGATGGAGGAGCAGCTCTGAGAAGCACAGAACAAAACCAGCAAAATAGCAAGAGAAAAGGTCAAGAAGGGGTCTTGCTCCCTGTAGGCATCAGAAGTTTCTGCAAGATGATATTTAGCATGTCCTGCCTGAACAGTTAAGGCATCAAAGGCACGAGCACTTCGATAGGTAATATCCTCGTGAGTTGTCAAATAGGTTGCAGAGCACGTTGCTCTGCCACGCTGGGGGTGGGAGGGAGGGACCTTCTGTCTTTCTACTCATTGAGGTAACTGAGACTGGGAGCTTCAGAGAGCCTTTGCTTCCACAGATGGATATTCCATGCTGTGCTCTGTCCTTGCCTGGCTTTTGACTTACAGGCCTAAGCTCACAGAGCGGTGCTGTGGCCCTACAGGGGAAGGGGAAGGCAGGTTTATACCAAAGACAGAGCTGACACCAGTTCCAAGTAATAGGAGTGCTTGATTTTTGCCTCTGTGTTTCTGCCTGGTTGCAGCCTTGCAGTGTCTTACTCTCAGACCAGCCAGTCTCTTTGATGCAGCATCATTACAGTGACAGAGATGATTCCCTGTACCTTCCCATTCCAGCAATGGGATGTGAAGGGGAGGTAGGACATACTTGGGTAATTCACCTCTCAACATAGCAGGGTCAGGACAACCAGTATTGCCTGTCCTAGCCAAGGGTATTAGCAGTCCAGGAGGCAGACAGTATCCTGCTGCTCAGGACCTGGAAATGCAGGGAAATACAACCCTGGCAGCTTTGACACTGGATTATTCTCTATTTGTGGCAGTGGATTGGTGTAACTCTGATCAGAAAGAATCATCTCTGCCAAATCCTGTGTTTGAACCCCTGCCCAGGACAATAAGCTCATATGGAGATGGCATGGGCCGTGTTCTTCACTGTTGTTACAGATTTTTCACAGTCCTCTGGTTTCATCTGCAGTTTTTGGTGCACAGGCGCAGTTCTGCCTCTCCCCTCCTGTGCAGGGGTAGCTCAGAGCCTCAGAGCACTCTGCTCTCCCTCACAAAACCCTGCCAGCATCTGCCATCAATCCAGAACGAGTTTCCCAGGATTCACTTGTCCTCACTTAAAAATAAACATGGACTGACAGGTTTTAGATATAATGCCTGAGAAAAAGGAAGAAAACAAGCGAGCACAGAAGAGAACTCAGTTAATAGAGAAGCACATGATACAGTGCCAGTTTGGCTGCAATTTTTTCTCCTCCATGGTGAATCTCACTGTGTTGCTGTTTCTGATGCTGACCTTGCTCGTTCAACAGCCATATTTGGGCTCATCAGTCCTGACTTCTTGATTCCAGCCTCAGTTTGAGCCCCACTGTGTCCTGACAGTGGATATTCCTGGGAGCCAGAACCCCACACCGTGCACTGAGGGAGCAGTTGAACCCAGAGGTGCTCAGGCTGTAGATAATGAGCAACTAACAGCACCACTTGTTGAGAAATACCATCTCAGTGTGTGCTGTCTGGTGCTGAGGAGTGAACTCATGGGGAGGAAGAATTAGCCATGATGTATTTTGGGCTTTATTGAATTCCTTTCAAGCTTTCCAAATCATTTGCAAAGGCAAAGATGAGAGCTTTAGCAAGATGGTAGGTTAAGGAAGAGAATGAGACTGTTGGCTTGGAGAAAGAGGGGTGAGGAATTAAAGCTCCTTTGTGGAAGTAAGTCTCTTTCTTCATCAAACTCTAGTTTTGACCTTCCTAATTAATGTTGTTGTTTTTCTTCTTACTGCAGTGCAAGCTGTCCCAGCCTGACCTGTTGGTTCACAAGATGAAAGGGGTTAACTCATCAGAATGGAGATCCCCTCTACTGGCTTATCCAAATCTTTACTAAAAGTGTGATATATCCATGAACACAAATAGAACAACACATCTAAGAGTTATGTATCTGGGAGTTTAAAGGAGGGGAGTGAAAAAAGGAAGAAAGTATGTGTTGCTTTGAGGTTATTTTAAAAACTGAAACTGAATAGGTCAATACCCCTTAAGCTTTTTGGTCTTTAATTCTCTTAATGGTATGGCAGAAATCGTTAATTGTATTATTAAAAAAGCTTTGAAGACTGTATTAATGTAATGTGACCTCGGATCAGTCAAGATCACATTTTCATTATGATTAAAAGATTCCTTGTCCTGAAACATTGATCTCATCTCCAGCTGGCTGTGTCAGCCAGAGAGGGGCTGGCTGCACGGCAGGGCAGTAGATGGCAATATTGCCTTTCATTCTGCAGCTGCTCTGGGAGAAATGCTCACCTCGGGAAAGGGCCATGAACTTTTCCCCTCAGCTTCCAAGAGCAGATTTGCACTTACAGGCTGTACTAAATATTCCAGAAGCCAGACAATTCGAAATTCCATTTTGAATCCGAATTTCTTCAGTGAGTGGTGTCAATTGCTTGAGTTACAAACTGCAGCAGCCAAACAGGCCTGATGCTGCATGTCAGCTCTGAGAATGGGCATTTATTTACATGTTGGGGACCAGCAGCATTGTCTTGTAGCAGGGATTCAATGAGGCACTATATGACCCCTGGAAGTGACATCTCCAGCTTGGCTGTTGTGATTTGTTCAGGTTTTTGTTGAGTTTTCCTCCTTTCTGGTGTTACAGGGTCTCACACACACTGGCTATGCTGTGCCTCATGTGCTGTGCTGCTGAGTAGACAGACAAGGATTTCAGAAGGCAAGTGACATCTGGGGTCAGGGATTTATGGAAATGAAATCTGCTGTGGCAGCTCGAGGGTACGGTGTGTGTAAAGTGCTGTTCCTTCCCTGTCCTGGGAGCACATGCCAAGTGTCTCCACAGTTTTGGGAGGTACCAAGGTGATCTCCCTAAAACCTCTCGCCACGCAGGGTGTTGCAGGATGGTAGCACGGTCTCTGGGTGATGGGAAGCAGAGGGGTGTGCTGGCTGGTGTTAAAGCTTCAGTGCTGCTGACTTTTCTATAAATAACTGCTGTCTGCTGTAATTGGTCGTATCACAGTCCATGGTGATCTTTTATATTATTGCTGTCTGCTGGAAAACTCCCGGAGGCATAAAATAGATACCGGGAAGTTCCTGCACCCAGCCCTGTGTTCCCCCATGCAGCACAACAGGGTAGAGCAGAAACAGTGTTTATCAGCAGCTGATGGAGAATTTTCTGCAGCAGGAAGGATGGAAAAAAAGAGAAGAGATTGCACCTCTAAAATGATAGCAGCAGGCCATCTTTCCTGCAGGATATTGCTGGGTGTGTTGGAAAGAGAAAATCTTCGTAGGGTTTCTAGTGTGGGACTGAATGGGTATTATTATTTATCTCTGACTCACTTATGGGTATTTTTCAGCTCTCCATAAAATAACAGTGTCTTGCAAGAGATTGAAAAGTAGAGAAAAATGTCAGTAGTTGACTTGTGTAAGGTGTGTGTGTTTAAAATGTGTAGTGTTTTCTTATCCTGAAGGATTCAGAACCCTTCACAGACAAGGAATGCTGAATGCTCTGTGACAACCCCCTTAAATACAGCCGGTATTTGATATGAAGCAAAACACTGAGGTGAAGCTGCTTAGCACCTGGAATTGATGTTTTTATGGAAGGAGGGCAGAAAAGCACTGGACTTAGATGTTCAGGAAAGGATTTTGAGTGGAAAGGGTTGAATTGCCAAGCTTTGCTCAGCAGCAAGCATTTGAAACAGCGAGTGGCTCTAAGGCCAGCAGGTGAGTGTGGGTTGTGTCCCCCACACTGGTTTCATTTCTACCTCTGTCTTAAGCTGCATTTGCCCCTCTACAACACAGTGTGGTACCCTGCATGCATCACAGAATCTGTGCTTCACTGGCCTCATAAAAACTTTGCTCGTGTCGACAAAGGATTTATTAAAACTGAAATCTTTCCAGCATTACACAGAAGCTGGCACAGAGAACAGCACTGTGGAGGGACTTGTCAACAGCCTCTCAATTGACTTTTGCTGACTGATACTTCAAGATTAGATGCTATTGTAGGGCATTTAATGTAAGAAATTGCTGGGAGGTCTTAGCTTCTGTCCTGGTTATTTGCTATTGGTGGGAACTCTTTGGTTGCAGCAGTTTGGTTCTTTGTGATGTGGAAGAAGCATTGAAAGTCCACATAGCTTTGAGTCAGAAATGTATCTTCCTTCAAGATATGCCAAGAAAGTGTCAGTGTGACAGAAGCAGGGTGAAAAGTCTACAGGGAAGAGAACAGCAGGATACTTTCTGTGGCCTCAGACAGCCCCACCAATTGCTTCCTGGGGCCTGGCTTGGAAGCAAACTGTGCTGGGTGGTGTAAGAAGGCAGATACTGAACCAAAGCCATTGCTCACTGATGGAAAGGTCTCAGCTATTCTGGCCTGGATCTGCTCATCCAGGAAGATGAGATTGGGCAGGGTGTAGTAGGACATTGTCTGCTCTGGATACTGAAGTCTCCAGAGCAATGAGGAATCTGGCCCTTGTGCAGCACAGCACTCCAGTGACATCAGACCAGGCTGGGACTTACTCCTGCTGATCTTCTGCCTTGGTGTCAGCCCTGCTGTGTGACAGTGGCAGTTTTTGTGGGTGAAGATACATACCCAGAGTGTGATTCAGACCACCTGATCACATTCAGCTTTCCTTGGTTTCCCTTCTTCCAGCCAGGATCCCCTGACTCCATAGTGAGTGCTCCCAAGTGTCCGCTGTGCTCCTGGAGTGACAGGCCTGCATTTATCTCAGGTGCCATCAGAACCAACCTGCATGTGGCCTGTGTGTCAGGGCTGGTCTTAAAATATTGCAACAAGAATTTAATATCTAAAAAAACCAAACAAACAAACTAGAAAGATTACAGATGTAATTGGCAATTGGTAGAATACTCTGGAGAAATGGGAGGAAAACCTTTAATAATACCTGAAAATCCAGAGAATTTCAGGTGTTTGCCTTCATTTGAATACTGTATAGGCAGAGTCCTCAAACTATAAGTGAACCATGTCTAGTGAAGACAGTTCTCATTCAGAAACAGCAGAGATAGAAGAAGAATAGCTCTGGGAGTGTAAAATCCCAGCTAAAAACAATGCTGCAATCAAGGAAATGAGCACATCTGGCACAGCTCCTGGAGTCCAGCAGTGATCCCGAGTGACCTGCTTGTACTGGGAGAAGATACAACAAAACAGAGAGTTATGCCTGGAGAAGACTGTGGTCTGCAAACTGCAGTACAGAAGCTTTACCACCTGCCTTTGAGGACTCTGCACCAGCAAAGAGCCCCTCCAATCTTCTGGAGGCAAACTGGTGCTTTCCATACTCCTCTGTGCTGCTCTGGCACCTTGCAGGAAGATAAAGGTAAGCTGGTGAGACACTTTGTGCCTCTTTCTCTCATTCAAGCACATCTTTCTCCTTCAGATGACGACTTCTCACTGTGAGGAGCTAAATTCGGGAGGGAAGGGGAGGTTCAACTCCTGGATTTTTGTTTCACCAACAATTATTTTTTTTTGCTCTAGTCCTCAAGTTCTGAGAGAAAAAAATGAGCAAACCCCTCTGGCACCAGTTTTCACCCTGACAGTAATTTGAGTAGAAACAGCTTTGCTGGTGAATAAATAAATAAATATTATATGAAAAGCTTTGGATGGAGCTGCCATGTTCATTCTTGTTTCTAAAGCCCCCACAGGCCATGTCACATATGTGGGTCATGGGGTCCATTGATTATGTGTCAGACCCTTAGGTGTCAGTAATCAATAACACTAACCTGCAGAAAATGCAGCAGAGGTTTGCTAAACCAACTCTTCACATTGTTCTTTTTCTTGTCTTTTAAGTTTTCTGTGCCTCACTAACAATAACAGAATTCACACCAGCACAGGCAGGGCAGACAAAAAACCTCATTTGGCTGCCAACTCATTTACTGTCCGTTTCCATCTGATTCTGCCTGGCTCTTGGTGAGAAGGCAGGATGAGGAGGGGCAAGACAGGAAAGGGTATTTCCAATTGAATGGCTTCTGAGAAGTAGAAATGAAAGTGATTGAGTCGGGAGGACCTAAACATTTTGACCCCGACAGCTTATTAATATTTAACAAGGTGCCAGATTTTTCTTTGACACTGGAAATTGTTGCGACTGTCTGTCTCCAGCAGACTGAGTCTGCTTTCTCAGTCCACCATATCTAATGTACCTGCTTCCAGTCATGAATAGTCCTTATTCACAAATGCTTCCCTTTATTTGCTAGTTCTGAGAAGAAAGAAGGTAGTTTGGCAGATTAAGTTGCGAATTTTTTTCATTCAAACTTCATATCTCTGTATGTTCTCAATGGGTCACTGAGCAGACTGTGGTTTTCTTGTGTTGATTGTGGTTTTTAGAATCATTCCTCAAATAACTTTTAACAAAACATTTATTTGCCTTTTTAGTTTGCAGGTTGCTTGTGAGCTGTTCACTGTGACAGTTACATCTTTTAAATGTAAGCAGCTCTGATGAGATAAATATAACAATTTTGAATTCATATTCTCACTTTTATTTGTATTAATGCAATACTTCAGGATGGTTTATGAAATTGGGATCCTGTTGGGGGTGGGAGAAACATCTATGCCATAAAGATAATGCAGCATTGAACGAGCAATACTCAATAGAGGAGATGAAGAGTAGAAGAAAATAATATGTTTATGTATTATTTAGGTGGTCTGCATTCCCACTCTTTTGGTGCCTGTCTCTGTCTCCCTGCATTATCTCCATGGATTAGCTTCCTAATGGGATGCACAGACCTAAAGGACTTTGCTAAGGTCACACAGAAAATTTGTGGCAGAGCTGGATATTGAATTGCTTTGCCAAATCTCAATCCAGTGTCCTGAATAATAATATTAAAAATAATAAAATAAGGACTTCTAAATGTCCATAAACATTTATCATTCTCCACTCCCAGTTAAATTAAAAAATTCCCTTTGCTAAAGAGTTAGTTTAGAGTCAAATGGACAGGGAGGATCCCTAGATCAGAGGGTTGTTGGGTTTGGCTTTAGGAATTTCCAGTCCATGAGTTCTCTATGCCATTTTTGTGAATCTCCCACAACATGGGTGTAAACTTTGAGATCTCTAAGTATTTAGGATTTTCACTTGAAGATACCTGTCTGTCTACTTTGGTAATGTTCTCATTGAACCCCAAGACTGATGTCAAGGAACTTCTGTCTTTTTGGCTTCTTTGAAGAGTAGTCCAGGATATCTTTTAAAATTTTATTTTTTACTGCTCCAGCTGCTCTGTAAAGTCTGATTCTGATAATTCATCTGCTCCCCTTAATAGAACTAGGCAAACGTGATGATTTGAGCTTACAGTGTGTATTTATGCCTTGCCACTGAGGAATCAGCTTCCATTTTTGCATTTAGAAAGTTTTAAAATGAAACCTGAAAATATTTCCCCTCTCTTTACAATGTTTAAATCGCAAAGCACCCTGTTGCTGCCTTGAGCTTTCTGCATTGGGTAAAATCAGTCATTTCCATGATAATCCACTTACAACTGTGCTCAATTACCCACTTGGGCTGTGAGCTGCCAACTGTTTGCCTACTTGCAGAGGATAAAACCCATTTGGAAAAAAAATGGGTAAAAAGTGAATGCCAGGAGGGGTAAAACCAGAGGGAAAGACTACCAGGGGAGAAGGAATCCTTGGGGTTGAGAACAGAGGCACTGGAGGAGAGAGAAGAAACATGGGGAGTGCTGAAAAGGCAGAGAATCATGAAAGAAAAAAAAAAAGCCAGAAGAGAGAAGTTGGTGGATGAGATCTGGTCTAGCAGATGGAAGAAGAGATTTATTCCCAGCTTTGCATGTGAACTTCTGGATGCCCATGGACCATTTGTATCACCTCCTTGTCCTCAGCTTCACCTTCTGCAAAACAGGTCCTGTGGTACTTACCCTCCTCTGAGATGTGTGGATGGGAAAGGCTAGACAAGAGCTGCAGTAACAATGGGTGTCCTGATTTATTGGTTTTCCTTTGCTAAGCCAGCATTTAGCCAATGGCACTGTGCCCTTTCATGTGTAGGAGAACTAGAAACCTAACGAAAGAAAAACACACTGCTCCTCAGCTCTCTTTCGGGAAAGGAGGGAGGCTTTTAATTATTCAAGCATCTCCTTTTCAAGTTGCTTCTGGTTTTTGAATCGTTATCATTATAGTTGTTAAGGTTATAGGCTCTACATAAATCATTTAAATAATAAATAAGTCATATCATTAAGTAATACACTGGTATTATTTATGGCTGTAGGGAGAGGGTAAGAATATTGTGGATGAGATTGTGTTTAAAGTGAAAAGAAGCCTTTGTGGGGCTCATCATTTGAAACACTGCCTTCTGGACTCATGGCATTAGCTTTTGGAAGCTGTCCTGGGAAGTGGATTTGGATGCCCCATCCCTGGAAGTGTTCCAGGCCAGGTTGGATGGGGCCCTGAGCAGCCTGATCTAGTGAGCAGAACTAGGGTTTGGAACTGGATGATCTCTGAGGTCCCTTCAGATCAATTCTATGATTTCCTCTGAATGAATTAGCACCAAAGTGTCTGTCTCTGGTCCTGCTGTCCACTGAGCACAGTCCTGTCTCCCAGACCTTGTCCCTCGTGTCCCTGATTTTATTCCCAGGAAGGACCAGAGATCTGGTGTCAGGAGCCCTCGGGATCATGGGGTTTGGGATGGCAGTGCTGCCCTGGGAAGGCACTACAACACTGTCAGGCCTTACACATGGAACACTGACTCCAAGTCTGTGCTTATGGGGATGAAGCCCTGATATCTGCTGGGCTGTTCTGAAAGTCTTGTGTCTCAGCTTCATCACTGAAATCCTCTCTTCATCAGTAAAACCAGAGAGAGTCATTTCAAGCTGGAATATATACATTTATAATACGTGTTTGTAAATAAAGTTAGGAAGGTATCACTTGCAAAATCTTATTTCTGATGGGGAAAATCAAATTAATTTTTAATATATTGTCATTAGTGTTCTACTTTTTGTTTTTGCTTTGAATTTTTGTTCATCTGTTTATTTCTCCCTGGCTGAATTTTCCACACAATTTGAGCATTTGAAAGAAAAAAAAATAATTGTCCCAGCTAGTCTTGCGTGTGGATCATCATTGCCAAGTGCCTGGGAACACATCAGTTCTGTAATTTGATAAAAATAAGCAAAACAGTTACAGAAGAAATATCAGTGGGTGATGAGAAGTATAATTTTAATAATAATTATGTTTCTATGCAGGGTGATAAGACTTAAATTCTCTAGAACTGAGGAGTTTAGTTTTCCACTGACAAGTCCTGTCTTAAGGGTGTGTAAGCACAATTTCCTGATCTCTGCTTTTCAATTACCTGGGTGGACCTGGCTCTGGTGAGGTAGAAAAACTCTGGAGTTTCTTTTCCCCTGGGGCAGGATCCACCCAACTCTTTGCCAGTGAGAAACACCACCAAGTCCTCGTGACCAACAGTCAGAAACCTGCTGCTGTCCTTGCTCTTGGTGCACATCCCCAGCTGGGACTTCAGGTCACTGCACTAAGTGCATTTAACCAGCACTTTCTGCTCCCTCACCCAGCCCCACCAATCACTGCTGGAGTTTCCTCCTGCTTATTCTAAATTGGCTTTAATTTTCTTTTAAATAATTCTTAAGTGTGACTTTTTCAGTACGAGACTGGGAACTATGACTAATTATAAAATCATTACATGATTAAACTCAATTAACTTCAAATAACCCTTGAAATTTGCTTAATGTCAGCCCTTGGCCCTGCTTGAACCAATAAATATTGCTCACCTTTTGTAAAGGGGATGAAAAGAGGTGGTTGCAGAGCGTGATTCTTCAGAGTCAGCTGAGCCAGGGAATGGCCTTAGAGAACTGGGTTATACTGGTCCCACAGGGTTAGTGCTGCCACCCTGAGAAGGGGAGCAGAGTCTCCTGCCCCTGACTGTGATATTTTTTTTCCCCCAATATTTTTCTCTCAAGTAATAAAGCTTTGAAAATTCTATTCAGCCTTCCGTTCCATGGTCCCAATCTGCTTTGCAAATGTTAATAAGGGTTAAACCTCACAAAACCACCAAGGCATGGGAAAGTACTGTCGTCCTCATTGAGGCCAGGGAGACCAAGGCACAGATGAGTGAAGTGAATCACACAAGGATCAGCAGCAGGAGCAAAATCCTAAGAGTTCTGAAGTCCTATTTTATATTTTAGCCAAAGCCATTTCTTGCATGATGCTGCAAGTTTCTTACAGCTGCATGAGAGAAAGGGACTGTTTTCCCAATTAGTGGCCACATCTGGTCATTGGGATTTTGTTGGTGTGGGTTTGTTTGTTTGTTTGTTTTTCCCTTTATGAAGCCGTCTCTGGATCCAGTCTGTTTTACTGCTAGATCCTGGCAAGATTGTTGGCAGAAGTGTGCAGAAGAATCCCAGCAGCTCTATTTTCTGTGTTCAGTTCCTGGAGGACAGAAGGGGATGTCATTATTGCTGCTGTTCCTGGCAGTCTGCTCTGACTGGGA
Source organism: Platyrinchus mystaceus (assembly GCA_035041135.1). Taxonomy (NCBI): domain Eukaryota; kingdom Metazoa; phylum Chordata; class Aves; order Passeriformes; family Tyrannidae; genus Platyrinchus; species Platyrinchus mystaceus. The sequence continues at coordinate 4,201,953 of JAWWLV010000018.1, forward strand.
AACTGGAGCGGACACTTGCATTGTTCTCGCTGAAGGTAGTCAGGAGATGATGGATAGAATTTTTCCAAGAGGTAATTAGATGGGCATGGTAACTAGACAGTCATAAAGATGCCTGATCATCTACTCACAAACATCCCTTGTGTGGTGTGCTGGCTGTGAAATGTTCTCCCAATTTTATTGACTTCCAGCCCTCCTCAATGCAAAATCTCAGCGTTCTTGCCGGGTCCTGCCTGAAAATGGATTTAGAGGGTCTTGGGGGAAAGATTTCACTTCTCCCACCCTTTTTTTTTTCCTTATTATTTCTTTTTCCTGAAGTCTGCACTTGCTGTTGAAATAATAGTATTTGGGAATGGGCTGTTGAGGAAGTGGGAGAACAGTTGTTTAATGCACCTGTGTGCATTAAAGCAGTGTATTTGGCATTCAGAATTTTAAACACTTAATTTTTTTTTGGCATTTTATGATGAATGCAAGTGACTCATTGGTGTGGACTAGTAACAGTGTCTTTTTTCTTTTGACTGTTGGAACTTGTGTAGCTCTTGATAGACTCTTGAAGGCCATCACGTGAGGTCTGAACCCATTTGTTAAACAGCAGAAATAGTGAGAGAGAAAGGATGTAAACACTCATCCCTAAACATGAGCATTATATCCCCACTTGCTGTTTGAGTCTGGTTTCATGACTGGGAGTGCCCTCAGGTCATCATTGACCAGCTTGTTCGACTGTGACTCCTGAATGATGAATGTCTCCACTTAAATTACAGATCACTGCCCTGTAACAGGAGTCAGCAGCATTATTGGCCTCTGCAGGGGCACCAAAGGGTGACTGGGCAGTGGTGCAGGGCTTCACCTGCTACAGCACTGCTCTCTCCCTGACAGCAAATGGGCATTTGTCAGCAGTCTGTTCTGTAGGATGTGTGGTGGGGAAGTTTGGCTCAGCACTTGCTGTTCTGTCTTCTTCCTAGAGACAGTTCTTCTGTCTGTGGTACTGCCCAGCAGATTAGTTAGGGTCAAGAGCTTAATACTTGGATTTTTGACCTCTGAATGAACCTTACAAAAAATAAAGGCAAGGAAGTCCCTTCTGCAGTGCTCTGTCCAGTCCTCAAAGGTAGATTTGAACATCAAAGGATGTTCAGGAAAACAGAGACATAGTTGTGTTCTTGATATCAGAAGAGTGTATAAATTCCTCTCATCTCTTCAGGGGAGAAACATCACCCACGGGTCTAGTTCATGTTTGCTGTTTGTATTGTATTTCTCCTTTTGCCATGAAAAACCCTAATAAAAATAGTTTAACAGGAACAAGTTGGGGTCCAATATGGCTGGGAAGGGAAGAGACCATTACCTGTCACTACTTGCATTAAAATGGTTTGTAGACTGGAATTAGTTTGGGAATGTCCATCACCGTGTTTAGATAAATGAAGACCAGGTTATCACAGCAGACTGCCTGTTCCTGCTTTAGCTGCTGGGGGCTAAGTGAGGTCCTGTTTGCCCCTCAAAGATGAGCCAGTGCAGCACAGGCAGCGATGGTGGGTGTGCAGTCCAAATTTGGGCTGTTCTGGAATGTGCTGCAGCCACTGCAGAGTCGAGGCCGTAATTTCCTCCAGCAGCCTGCAAACCCCTCTGTATCAGCCAGGCAAGAGCCAGTTGCAGTGGTAATTCCTCTCTGTGCCCCTGACAGATTGATTTTGACCCTCAGCTTCCCCTTCCACCTGCTAATTACTCGGTCACGTTCTCTCCCAAAGCCCTTTCCACCTGGCAGTGGCCTGGTTTTGTCATTCTCCGGTTCTGCTCTCGCCCTCTCCACCTCTTGGCTATTTGTTCTTAAAACCCTCCCCTCCTCACTACCTTCCTCCTCTTCCTGGCCATCCAAAGATCATCATTAATATCCAAAAATTGGATACCCAAAATTCTTTTGGATTTTGCTGACTCACAGCAATCTGGTCCCTAATGCCTCCTGGTTGATAGGGGAGGGGGAGTGAAAATCAGGGTTTTCCCTTTTAATTTGTGCTTTGTCACTGCTGGCGTGACCTTTAATCAGGTGTCTGGCTGTTGTTTGCTTGCTGATGGTTTTTACAGAATGGTCCCTTGTAAATATATACAGAAAGGGCAGGAGAGTAACTGGAGATTGTAACCACTCTTATTTCCTAGGAGCCTATTAAAGATGGTTTCAAGTTTATCCATCCGTCTCTTTGTCAAGCTGCCTCCTGTGTCCGTCCACTTGTGCATTTATTTAGGAGTATATTAGGTACTGTATCATCCTCCAGGATGGTAACAGTGTGTTCCAGGATACAGCCAGAGCTGCAAAGTGCACTGAACCCATTATAAAAAAAATAAAAGGGCTTTCCTTGATGGCATTTAGCTCAACAAACACAGTTTGTCAGGGATGTCTTTATCTCCTTACATTTAAGCGATTAAATGTTGGTAAAAATAGCTTCAGAAATAAAACATGAAGAGAGCTTCTGGCAAAGCCCTGTCCAGTTTAATTCATACATTAAATATTTGCTAGTAGGGTCAAAAGCTGAATGCTTAGATATTTTGCCCTTTGAATGAACCTCACTAAAATAAAGACAAGGAAATCGGTTCTGCAGAAGCTGTCTCCAGAATACCAGGATCAATTTAAACATCAAAGGATGGAGAGATCATACAGTCAGCCAGCCATATTATTCTGCACAATTAATACTCACAGAGGTGTTTCCTGAATTCGGAATCTTGTGCGGGGAAGATAATGGGAAAATTTCAGATTTTTAATTATGTAAAAGACAGTCCTTGATCCTTCGCTCCCGAAAACCAGAGCAGTTTATTTTGCATTAATGAATGTAGAAAACATCCCCCAGCCTCAATCTCTGCCTCGATGCAATCTTTTTTACAGTCAAATTAGCATTTATATTTCTGAAGGTAATTTTTAGACAACACAATAAATAAATGATACGCCGGGAACCTCCCGGTGGATAAAGTGGTGCTCACAGGGCATTTCCAATGCAAATTGGCAGAAGGTGACTTAATGGTTGGCTCTGCTGATTTTGGGCAGCAGTGAGCAGGGAGGGGTGAGGAATTCTGGGTCCAGTGCTGGGTTTCCCAGCCCTGCAGCTCCTCCTGCCTCGGCAGGAATGTCCTGTCAGGGATTAGCTCCGGAGCAAACAAGCTGGCACAGAGGGCAGGACCTCTCCTGGCCTTAGGTTTGTACAGGATCTGTATCTCAGACCTCTGGGTTCAAAATGAACTATCAATAGGTGGAACTGGAGCTGAAACTTGCCTGAACTCTGCTGGAAGTCTGTGCAGCTCTTGCAGAGGCTGCAAGTCACACTTGGGATTTGTGTTTCTGCAGTGGCTTTAATCTGGTTTAATAATTTCTATGTATGCCTTATTTTAACAACATACTGACCATGTTTTCTGGACTGAAGGGATTGATTATTATAGTTCAGAATTATCATTTTAGTATTGGGATTTTTTGATGGTTACTAAACTAACCTGAACTTTCTTCAGTCACTGTATTTAGACACTTTAAATAAGTGTCTTCATTTTTTTACGTGCTTTCAAGAGTTCCTGTGCTGTTAAAGACCATACCATGACTTATTAAATTGCCTCACTGAAGTATCAATCTTTCAAAAATCTTAGCCATGATTATTTTCTCACTCTGTGTGTCCAAAATCTGTTTGTTTTTTAAGTAGGGGACAGAATTGCATCGTGTGGATTTTATTTTGTGTGTTGTTGAATTTGGATGGTAAATAATATTAAGAACAGATTGAAGTAAATAAAATAAGGCCCAAGATCCTGATCTTTGTCCACGGAAATAAAGGAAAATGTTATCATTTGCTTCCATTGGGTCTATCAGAGAAATCCAGTGAGGTGCTGAAGTATTTGCTTAGTTTGGCTCATGTGGCAGGCAATGGGGTGAGTTCAGCAGCAGAGCTGTACATAATTAACATCACAGAGCTGTGGGTTCTGCATGTGAAAATCCAGGCTATTGTCAATTGTGGTTTCCTTGCCAACCATATCTCAGCTTTCCCACTTCTGTAGTTGTCTCTATGATGCTTTGTGCAGTATTATTACCCCTCACCTAATACTGGAGCTGGAGGGAGCTGCAAAATCTGGCTATTATTCTTTCCATTTGAAACACATTAATACAAAAATAAAAATACAATCTAAGATGCTTCACTTCCCAAGTAATTCTATTCCGGAAACATTAAAATAAGCAGACTTGACATTGGGAATGTTTCAAAAATACGTATTTTTTTTTGGCAAGTGCTTGTAGCTAATGAATTTGCATTCATAAATGTAAGCATTTATAGCAGGATCGTGATTAAAGCATTAAAACCGACTCGTCTGCCAGACTGCAGGTCATGGAGCTTGAATTTCATGTTTTGAAAATTTCATACTTGGAGCCAACTGCTTGCCCGAAAATTACAGGCCAAGACTTACTCCCAAGAATTACTTTCTGGTGAAGATCAAATAATGAATATATGTTTATGTCTGTGGAACAGGAGGAAGATCATTTCACTACTGGTGTCTTTCACTGAATATTATTTGGGCAAATGGCCACAGAGAAAGCTTTCTTGAATTTCATCTTGTTTCTCTTTGACTTCATCCCCAGAAGGTACTGATCTGGCTGGACCTGCAGCTGTGGGCAGGGTTCGTTGGTTCTCAGCAAATTTTTGCATGTTCTTGGCAGCATTTTCTGAATTGGAATTATCTGTTCAAAATGCCAGGAAGAGCTGCAAGGAGCACCAGAGCAAATGTACTTCTAGTCTGTGCTTAAGGTATAAGCAAGACCTTAGTCCTGCTCTTTCCTTGTCAAGACAGTTGTTTGCATTGCTTGTTTCCATGTTGTTTTCATTGAATGTGTAGATTGGGAGGAAAATCTTGTGTCTTCTCTATCAAGGTTGCTTTGTACATGGAACACCTCTCTACTCCATCTTATGCCATTCAAAGAATCACAGGGTATGCCAAGTTGGAAGAGGCCCACAAGGATCACAGAGTCCAACTCCTGGCCCTGGAATCATTTAGGTTGGGAAAGACCTCCAAGATCATCGAGTCCAACCTTTGACCCATCACCACCTTGTCAACAAAGTGCCATCTCCAGTCGTTCCTTGAACACCTCCAGGGATAGTAACTCCACCACCTTCCTGGGCAGCCCCTTGCAATGCTTAACAACTCTTTCCATGAAGAAATCCCCCCTGAAATTTTCCTGCATGATCCTCTAGGATACTTATGTGAAGGCATGTCTAGGGGTGAGTGCAATATCCCAGCCTTCCTCCCTCAGGAAAACGCGATACCTCCTCAGGAGTGTGGAGCAATTGCACCTTAAAGCCCGAGGGAAGAGAGCGGGATCTGGCACCGCTCTTGTCAAGTCAGATCCTCTTTGTTCTGGTTCCTTCCCAGTCCACACTGGGTAAGACAGGGGGATTTGGCAAAGCTTTTGAAGCTTTAGTTCCTGGATTGCAGTGAAGCAGTTAGTCCTGAGGAAGAGCAAAGGAGGGGATAGTGGGTTGTCCTGTGAGGACAGAGCCAAGGAGGGAGAGCTTGGAAGACCTTAGGCTGGTCCTGCTGCCAGAAGCAATGTATTGCCATACTATGGCCTAATTTTCTTACCTAGGGTGTGTTTAAAGAGGGATTGGCATCAGGAACAGGCCATTAAGCAATTGAAACTCTAATAGAAAAACATAACCTTATCACAGACTTTTTTTAAAAAACCCTCGGAAAATAGCTCAAATATAAGGTTAATTGGAGCCAGAAATGTCAAACTAATGTAGCAATTTACCCTGGGAGACTGCCCTGGCCTTTGAGTATAGCAATAGTACAGACTACTGAGTAGAATAGTGAAGAAATATAATAGGATTTTATGTAGTCCCCTGTCATATTAAACGTTCTTTGCAATTAATTTCTTGTTGCAATGTTATTTTCACTGACCTATTTTTTTTTGACCTCCTACAATCTTTAAGCTACCAAAGTAGGGCATACGGGAATTCACATTTCCTAAAAAAAAAAGAAAAAATTAAAAAAAATCTTAACTTAAACCACTATCAGGATACACACACTGCAGTGTGGACTAATATTAACTCAGAGCAGGATAAAAATGCCATTGGCTCATTCTGGAATAGCCTTTAGTCTGGGAGCTGTGCTGATCCATTCAGGAAAATGCTGCTTTTGAACAGCTCGTTCAGAAACAAGTGGGAGTTTTCTTGGACTGAGAGTTGGAGGATGTCTGCCCAGTGAATGAAACACAATAGGTGGTCCCTCTTTTCCTCCTTCTGCTTCCTGGCTCTGTTCCTTATACCGTTAACTGGATGTCAGACTGAGATAGCTGGTTATTGTGATCTGGTCTGATTAATCCAAAGCTGCTGGACTCAAAATGATAAAGTCCCAAAGTTGTGGAATAACCAGGGAAAACGGGTAGATTCCCGCTGTTCTGACTCTGAGTGAATCCCTTTCCACCCAGTTTGGATGCATAATCTGTTTTCCTTTTTTTAATCAAACATCACTGAAGCGATTTGCTCTCTCTATTTTTACACAGCTTCCACAGTTTACTACAGAAATGGCTGTATTTCTCTGGAGGTCTGATGTTTCCTGACAGCATCCCTTTGTCTGAAGGAGTGAGTGGGTAGGATAGTTAAATCCCAAAATAGATCATTCCAGGGGAGTGTGAAACCTCCATCACAGAGACAGACAGATGTCTGCTAGAAACAATCAAGTGATTTGGGAGGGAGAGAGAGTGGCATGGTCTCTGGCAGTCCCTTTCACTCCTGTTTTATTATTGTCCTAAAAGATGGAAAGTTTTACCCCAGGAGAGTTTACCTGGTGTCCAGGTTTGCAGTCAAGGTGACCAGCTCAAAGGAGAGAGAACAATACAGGCAGGAAAACTTTCTGATCTTGAATAAGAACTCTTAACATAAGCCCAAGTGTTTTCCAAGCAAGTGTCCTTAATATTTTTCCCTGTGGTAGTAAAGATTTTTTATTTTTAAAGTGGAGCTGGAACCAAATATCACTGAATCAAAGAAGCCAACATTAATCAAAGCACATAAAAGATGTTCCTCATCAGTTGCCTGGAGCAACAGAATCTACAGTGTATCATCTTTCTTATGCTAAGCTGGAGGAATTCAGAGAAGAGAATTCTGTCTGTTTGCTCTCAAATGAACACAGAAATAGTATTTTCAAGGTTTCTTTGGTAGTTCAGTGATTTGGTCCCTTCAGCCATCATAATTTCCAAGTCCACACTTAGACTTCCTGGGAAGGTTTTTTGTAAGAAAATCAATCAAATGGGCCTTTAAAACTAAATAGGTGGTGAGTTGCCTCACCACCCATTGCCTCCAGACAAAGCCATAGGAAGTGCTTCCCTCTGTTATATTGTCTGTTCTGTTCCCTGTCTGTCTCCAGGTCATGACAATGGTACCCCATGGGCCCTTGTTGCCTCACTGCAGATGCATTTTACTCTTATTTCACAGTACCTACATGGAGCAAGCAACTCAGCTGGATAAACACACATGGCTTCCTGTTCAAGTAAGAAATTTTGCCCTTGGTTCAATATTTTCTGGTGTTCCCTGGTACAGAAATTAGGGCTGCTTGTATTTGCTGTGTATTTCCAGAATATACAGTTGTTACCTAAAAAACTTGTGGACACTGAGTACAACCAAGATGTAAAAAGGCCTGAATTTTAGATCTTTGCTGGATTGATTCTTACACTTGAGCTCTTGATAAAACACTCGCTAGCAAAACCTCTTGGTCCAGCCTGAGGACAGCACTGGTGGACACCCAGCCCTTTGCTGTGGGTGGCACTGGCTGTGTGTGTGTGACCAACCTGCAGAATCACCGAGGTTGGAGCTGTGTTTATAGGGTTTTCTTTTTCTTTACTAACAAGTCCCAGTGCCTTTTGCAGAATGCACATTTTACCCCTGGGCTGAGCCCCGTGCCCGGCTCGGGGCTGGGACATGTCGGCATTTCAGCGCCAGCGACACTTTGCTCTGGTTGTTACAAGAGGAAGCGAAGAACAGAAGTTCCCCGTCTCAAACTGCGGGGGGAAACTCAGTGTGGGAGAATGCAATTATCCAAACTGGAACATGGCCAGGATCCTGGAGTTAAGAACACCCTCTGCTCTTGCAAAAAGTGTCATAGGATCTTTAATGACTGCTAGTGGTCAGCGGGCTTCACCTCACATCTCCAAGACTGCTATTGAACAGATCAGGAGTGTGGGTATTTCAGTCTGTCGTGTAACACAAATATTTCTGCGTGGCCTGTGGCTGCAGCCTTCAAGTTGAGGAAGGAATTGTGCTAAACAGCCAGGGAGGAGACATTAGTCTTGATGAAAACGATCCCATGAAAGGCAGATGACATGCAGTTGGTGAAGAACAGCTGAGATGTTCACTGAAGTGCCTATAAGGTAGTATTTGGGGTCCATCAAATCACCAAATCTTCAGTGACCATCAACATCGTGTCGTTTGGAGGAATGGAACAAAAAAAGGTTTACAGCATCCTCTGTGTAATAGGGTCAACTCCTGCGGAAATCTGTAGTATGACTTTACCCTGATTTCTGTAGTAGTGGGAACTATGTGCAAATGAGTTGGGAAGTGGGTGTAAGTGGTGAGATTACATTGTGCTAATTAGCCTGGCATTGATGAGCTGTACAAAGCCTGGGAACTTCCACAGCAGGAAAGAGAGCACATCACAGAGAATCCCTTTCGTCACAACTGACTTGTGCCATGGGACTTCAATTAAAAACCAGAACAGGCCACATTTAATCGCTTTAATGAGAAATTAGTTTTTTAAAAAAGATCATCTTTTTTAAGCTGTCTGTCTAATTCTAGCAGTGCAGCCCATCATGATGGGAGATGAGGTGCTAATTATCTGTCTTGGCTGCTTTTTCTGAGCACAAGGTTTGTTATTCTATCCTGCACCTGGCACCACAGGCTCTGGTGTTTGGGATCAGTGGGCATTACTACAGTGCCAGCTGTAATAAAGAGTAGAAGGCCAGTGATCCTGTATGTTGTTAAAATGAAGAAAGACTTGCACAGTTCTCCCCCTTGGTACATCCCAGTACATTGGTACTTACACCATAACAGTATTATCTCAGGGAATATAAGTCTGCTACAGGATATTGCCACTTTAACCACCTGAACTGCCTTTTAGTTCCAGTTTCAACTCGATGTCAAAAATATTACCCTGTTTAAGATTAATTTGTGACAAAATGTCATATTAATACAGCCATATTTCCCAGGGGATAAATATGGCCTTTTGAAGAGCAGCCATGGCTGAGTGCTATATAGGACTACAGAGAATTATCAACAGGCTTTTGCCTTAGCAAATGTCATGCTACCAGAAGAATGGAGCAGTTTGCAGGTAAGTACAGTGTACGAACTGTTTTATTGTAAGAGGGAGGTTATGATATTTTCTTCCTATTAATCCATATCTCATCCCTAATTATATTAGCACCTCTTGGTGAGACCTGATTAAGAACCTGCGGAGGAAACTGTCAGTTGCCTATAAATCCATCAGCATTGTATCATGCTTATTTTTGGCATATTAGCTATTTTGGGAGGTTGATGTTTACCTCGAGGGTTGTGTATCATTGGTAGAATTACTTCTGATTTACACCAACGGGTGTGCAATCACAGTTGAGCTCCATGTGATGCTGAGGAGTTTACTTGTAAGGGGGCTAAATCCAGCACCAGTTGTAAGCAACTGTAATTCCAGTGAAACCGATAACAGCTGCACCTGCATGTGCTAAGCCTGACTTTGAAACAGTTTATCAGGTATTTTCTTTGTAGTGAAGTAGAATAAACTTTGTATTTCATTGCACCTTCGGTACCTGTAGTGCGCCTTGGATATGTCTGAGCTATTGAAACCAAACTTCTTAACAGCCCTCAGATGTAAAGAAAAAGAAGATGAAAAAAAGTCCTAAAACTAATCTCTTGCCTCACAGCATTCCACCAAGATGACTCAGAAAATGACAAGGGAACCAGACTGCAAATTAGGCTCTAGTGCTTGTTGAAGACATTTGCCACCGGTTAAAATGAGTTATTGAAACAGTAAAGCTGAGGACTTCAGAGAAACTTTGATTGACAACAATAATTACAGCTATTCTTGTTCCTATAAGAAATACAGTGCAGGCTAGGCATAATAAATGTATGAAAATGATATTCAAAATCTGAGCAGAAGTAGATGCGAGTCCAAACAGTTTAAGTGTCTTCTGTACAAATTCCTGTGCATTTTTATGTGTTTAAAGTATCGGTAGTTACAAGGCAGGTGTGTAGATTTGCTTTACATGACTAGCCAGCTAAAGAAGCCTCTGTGAATAAAGGCTGCCTTGCACCCCAGCTGGGCTGTGTGGCAGAAGGCTCAGGCTGGGGGTTCTGCAGAGAAAATGCAGTTCATGGGGCACTTCCACCTGACCTTCATCTGTTGTCTCTGGAGGAGATGCCTGATGATTGTTTGAGATACATCCAGATGTTGCCAGATTGGTCAAATGATTTCTTTTGTACCGGAGGACAACACTGTGCTCAGCCTGAGCTTCCACAGTGTTCCTCCTAGGCAGGGAGGAGATAGAGTTGTGTGTGGTCTTCTGTATCCACACTCAGCTTGGTGCTTCAGGTGGGGAACTGCTGCAAAGACCTGAAACCAGGAGCTCTTCTTTCTGGCTTACCAGGCTTACTCACATCTGACAGGTATGTGCTACCAAGGTCAGGCTTTTTTTGCTACCAGGAACAGGGGTGGGCTCAAAAGGGTCAGGAGTACTTGAGTCTTAGGTGTTCTTGTGTGTCTGTATCAACTAATGCCACGATGGACTAACGGGAGAATATAAAGCAATGTTTTGTAGCCAGTAACCTTTGGTTTTGTCTCCCTAGCTTGATACCTGCCTTGCATTTCCTTCCCCTGCTGCTGCAGTCATGGCTGTTACCAAAAGCCCTTGTCCCCCTCTCACACAGTGAAGGCAGGCTTGTAGCTGTGCTCTGCTAGCAGGTGGTTCCAATTGCTGCACTAGATGTTTCTGTGCTGTGAGAAAATCACTTCTTCCCTCTTCCCTGTCCTGGTCTGAGAGCTGGGTTCATTTTGTGACACCAGGCAAAGGGTGGAAGGAGGCAGCACTGTAGCTGACCCTTCTGACAAGGCCCCAGCAGTGCCAAGAAAGTGACTGGAGACCAGGGCTTGGTTTTATTGAGCCTGTTAGATCTCATTGCTGGAAACTGTTCAGCAGGGTTAACATTCACAGGGAGAGGGAAAACAAAGAGTTGGTCAATCCACAAGCACCAAGAAAGAGTTAAATTAATGGAGGAAAAGGAGAAAAAAAAGACTCTTAATGCTGGAGAAGGACTCTGCTGGCTTACTTATCAGGTTCATGCTGAGCCCAGGCGTAATTGGAATGTACCCTTTGTAAAGTTTATTGGGTCCTGGGGCAGCTTGTTACTGAACCGGTCAATTAATCTATTTTTTTTTTTAATGAGTTAGGGGATTTCCTTTTGTGGAAAATCACCAGGAAACCTGACCAAATGCCCACAGCTTGGGGAAAGCGTGGCCTTAACATATAGAAAACCCTTCCTCCACAATTAGGAGAGGAAATAGACACCTCCCCTTATGGGCAGCATATTTGACCAATCCAGGGACAAAATAAATGGGATTTCACCACTGACTTGCAGGTTGTCGAAGGAGGATCACCATGAAACAAGATTACTTGAATGCAGCTTGGTGTTGAAGGAAATAAAACTGTTGAGTCTCCCTGCTGAGAGACAAATGATTTCCATTTAAAAACCTGTTTGTTCCATGCTGTAACTCCCAATGTAGCAATAATTAATGATATCAGAAGGTTACGAAAGACATTCTGTTGTGCTTGCTCTGTTCTAGGCATGAAATTGGATTAACATGAAGATAAACTTAGACTTTAAATCTGTTGAGGAAATCAGTAATTATGTCAAAATTCACAAATACTAATCTATTTAACTGTGGCAGGATACTGTTCATCTATCAGCAAAACATCCTGCCTTATCAGAATTCCCCTGAAAGGTTAATTTCTTAAAATATTTGGATTTTCCAATGATAGAATTTTGTAGAGATGCAGCTTACTCAGTAAACACAAACAATCTTACCTCTGGAAACATGGTTATTTCTGTTTCAGTGGCATCCAGCCAGTACCCTCTCATGAGGAAGAATCAATCTGCAAGGTATTGAGTTAGTCCTTGGGCTGTGCTGTGGAGAGGTGACCACCCATGGAAGCATCTGACATGAAAAAAATGCAAGGTATGGCAGTGCAGACTTATTAAAAGTGCACCTTTGCTGCAAATGAGCACATGGAAACACTACTGGCTTTAGGGACAAGCACCAGGGACAGTTGCAAAGGCTCTGCAATTAATTTAGGTAGAAATTCACTGAGGGTTGGAAGGGGACAGGACTCCATCTCTTATGTTCTCAAATATTTCATTACTCCAGTGCTGGCCCTGGTTCTGCTGTAGCTAGTTTTAATCTGAATGCTGTAAAACCCACAGAGTTGTGTGAATATGTGTGCAGTGCTTCAGCCTGCAGTGAAACCTGCTCAGGTGTAGCCGTGTTGCTGCTGATCCTCCTGGGGTGGAAGCTGGGCTTGGTACAACTGCTAAAATCACAGTCGTACCTTCCCATTGCAATTTAGATTTACCCTGAGGGAACACAGTTAGCTTTGAGTGCCCATTTAATTAAGTAGCCTGGTAGTGCAATTGTATTAGAAATAGAAAAAGTAACCTTCAGTGGTAGATTCCCTTCTCAGTGGAAATGGAGGTAGTGAGCACATGTATGAATTTATTAGGAACGGTCCTCAATAACACTGACCATGAAATGTGCATCTAAAACCACTTCAGGCTTAGAAATCTGTCTAGTGCAAGAAAATTGCAGTAGTTTCATTCTTTCTCCACTCATTTAAAAATGCAGGGAAAAAAAAAAAAAGGTTTCAGATCAGAAAGGTGTTCAGGAGGATGAGAAAGCCGTTTTTATAGTCAGGTGTTGATGGGGCAACACAGAGATGGTATCATCTAAAAGGCTGGCAAGTCTCTGAGTAAAATGTTAGTTTCCTTTTGTGCACAAAAAAGGCCTGTTTGTAGCATCAAGTGTGTAGCAGGTGAGAGAGGTGAGTTTTGCAGCTGCTGATTGTTAGGAAAACCTAAGCTGAAGGCTAATAGGTAACTCCAGTATTTTGCTGAGCAGGTCTTAGAGCAGAAAAATGAATTTTTTTGCCCCTAGGTAGGAAAAAATATAATAAGGAAATATTTTTACAAGTAATAAGCATCTTAATGTGTTTGCATAAAGCAAAACAAACAAAAAACTCTATATATATACATCAGCCATGTCTAGCCTCTTCACCTCTTCTTCACTGAAGAAGTGAAGTCTGTGGTGAAAAAGAGTACACAGCCTCCATCGGTATTTCTTGTAGCCATACAGTGGTTTCTCAACTCCTCAAAATCTCTCATTCTGCTTAACTGCACATAAAGCTGACTCCTTTTTCAAGTGGGGGATTACCTGGTTGTTCTACTCTAAAAATCCCTTTCACTTTTTTGAAGATGTTTATCAAATCTCCCTCTTCTGTTTTCTGGATGAGCTGTCATCATGGTAAACATGAAGAAAGAGGGGATGAAAGCAGAGTGGCTGGGGGTGGGTTTTCCACTCCGATGCAGGGACAGGCAGGGACAGGTCTGGTCTTTGCATGTGGCTGATCCATGGACAGAACGTGGCTTTTCCATTTCCTGGCTCAAGGAGTCAAACCAACCCCCCCCTGTGCTGTGCCACGTGGGTATTTCTGCACAGAAACTGGGAGGACAGGCTTGACCTGTGGTGGCAATTACAAGACACTTCTTGCTGTTGTTGACTTTAGTCAGAGCTACAAAATGTTTGTGTGGGGGAATTTTTAAAGTTCCTTATGTTTTTAAAATATCCAGACCAGTTTATATGAAATGCTATGATGATCAAGTCAAACATAAAGGTACTTGCTTCATTATTTTTCATTTTACTCTATACTACTTCTCTTTACCAATTTCTTTTCAACTTTTTTCCTATGCCCCTCTTTTCTTTTTCATTGGCTCCTTGCATGGGCTCAGCCATAAAATCATCTCTCTCTAAAAGAAACATCCTTCTATTTATTGTGTCTGTTTTTTATGACGACTTTTACTTTGAATTTATTTTATTTAACAATACCCTATTTCTTTCCTTTCAGTACATTGTAACTGCTCCTTCCTGTGTCATTTGGAACTGGCCAAAGTTGGCAGATCTCAAATTTCTTTTGCCTCTTTGAAACGTGCAGATTCTTTCTCCTTCAGTGATAATGGGCATTGTGTTTCCTCAGAAATATTTTTGGGGCCTATTATTCCTCAGCCACTTCAGTTGGCAAACTGAAGGCTTGGAAACAAATTAGCTTGGATGGCAGCCCAAGCTGTCAAAATGAGCCTTCCATTCATTACTGAATCATCCACCTCCTGCATTTAGATCTTCAGCCCCACTTTTCCAGTAAGCTTCTCAGTTGAGTTCTTGGAATTCTTTTTTTCTGTCACTTTTGAACTAACTACTCCAGTCTACTTCATTTATGACCACACAGCAAAGCTACTTCCCCATTATCTGAGAGGAGTGAACTAATACACCAGTAGAGAGGGCACAGCTGGTCATTGGTTTTGGTAGAAGATATTACAATTATATTTTTCTCACATTTTATTTCTCTATGAGTTACCTGAGGCCGAGGCCTTGATCATTTTGTCAGGCAAGAAATTCCAGGTAGGAAAACTGATTCCTACATGGGTGTCATTAAAGTCATATTATTAGTCTTGCTCTGAAATGATTTGGGGATGAGGTAGGAAAGTCTTGTATATTTATGTCCCTTGAATATTCTCTCCCACTTCTTTCTGGGTTTTGGGTTGGGGTTTTTTGTATGGCTTTTTTCTGCCTTTTTTTTTCTTCTCCCCTGTCTTTGCCAACAAACGTTTTCTCAGAGGAATAAATCTCTCAGAAATATTGTGTACCACCTTTCCCCCTCTTCTCCCTTAGTGTCAATATGGACTTTGTAAAGGGAATTTCCAGAATAAAATGTTTTGGTCTCAGATATGAATTTCCCCAACACCATCATTTTAGTCAACTTTTTTGTGTTTCTATTTCAGGCAGTACTTTTTAAAATAGAAAAATTATTCTGATTGTTAGTGAAAGGTAGTTCAAGCAAGTCAACAAGTTTGAAGGTTTCAGTACAACCTGGAAATAAGCTGAACTGTGTTGGCAAATTTGTGGAGGAGAACAGTACACAGGGAAAGGCATATCTTTGACACTCTTTCTATGGGGTTGACAAGGAGAGCTGGTGTAGAATTTGCTACATCTTATCCCATCAGGAAAGACAAGGAGCCTTCAGATTACTACTGAAAATTTCTCACAAACCCCTATGAAATTACCCTTGATTATATGGTGCAGTTCTATCTGAATGAAGTCCAACAGAAGGAAGGGAAAAGAAGCAAATTTCTTGGCTGAAACCCACATTTTCAACATGCAGTGTTAATATTAAAGAGTCTGGAGAAATTTCCCCTGGCAATGCAGCTGTCGGGATGGATGTACGGGAAGGAACAAGTGTCAAACCCTGTAAAGTTTTAAAAAATAAAGTTAGGAAAAATGCATGTATTTATTACAGAAAGTGACCTTTAGTCCTTCATTACTGGTGAGCCTGGTACAGAAAAGGTCTTAGATTTTTTTCATGGGAAAGGTCTCCGCTTTATTTCTTATTTATCTCTAGAATCATGTAGACCAGCATGAACTGGGACTTGGACAACAAGAGCCTTGGACCACAAGGACTTCAGATATCTGCAGAAATAAAGACTCAGATCCCTGGAGAGAGCTGGGGAGGATTTCTAGGCTGTGTAGGTCTAAAGCAGGTAACTGTTCCTTTGGCCACTACTGCCTTGTTTTGCTCTCAAGCAACATTTTGCTGCTTGGAGCTGCACTCTCTATTCAGGTACTTGCTGATCTTCCTAAGCCCAGGTTGGGCCAGTAACCCCAGCAATTCTACTTTTGCTCTGCTTGTCAGCAGGGAAGTGAAGAATAAGCTGAAGAAAGTGCTTTTTAGATTCAAGTTCAGTTGTAAATAACTGCTGCTGTACACAAAAAATCAGCATAATGATGGCATGGGATGAGCTGAATATTGCAGAAAGTGTAATAAACCTTGATTTTTTTTCTAATAACAGGACTCTTGAGAGATAGTAAAAGCAGATCATGAAGAAACAGGACACCCACAGGCCTCTCTGTCACTGTCAATAGCAGTAGTGTTATCCATAGATGTGGCCTGAAACAGGTTCAGTGTCAAGGCAAGAGCTTGAGGTTTCTGCCATCAGGTGACAACAAATGCATTAAGCATCAAATTGATAGGGAGAAGACAAGCACAGCAGGGCAAAGAGAGGTTTTCTGTGATGTATTGTGTAAAACTGAGGCAATTTTCTAAGCCATTTTTACTATTCCCACATAAAGATGGATACTTGCACGACAATGAGTTGGCAAAGAAAATCTGATTGCTGTTGCACTTCTTGTGATGGAACTTCATCTCTTTTTTTCCTTAACCAACTTCTCTAGAATTCTGACCCAATTATAATTCTGTTACAAAAATAAATTAAAAAAAAAGTTCCTGGAGAATTTTATGAGATTGTTCTTCTAAGTGAGGTAAGCCTATTTCCCTTTTTTGTCATACAAAAATGTTGTCTCCCCAAATTAAATAGGCATTTAACATAAATACACTGTGGTGATTATTGCAATTCAGGGACTAACGATTTCCTTTTTCTCCAGCTTTCCTGCTATGCAGTTGGTTGTGTTTCCACACTTATGGTGGTGAATTAACTCCCTGTGGATAATAGAGCTTCACTTGCAGCAGATGTCAAGACTCTTAATCAGAATTTAAGTAGCTTCAATTACATTTACTTAATTCACTTTGGAAGTGAAGTAAGTTAAATTGAATTAGGCCTGCTTTAATTCTGAATGAGTCCACACAGATATTCAATGCATTTTAGCTAATCTCTTCTAAAAATTAATTCAGATTCTGTTTGCAAGTGCTCTCCAAAGTACAGATACGGAGTCTGTGGGTGCTGGAGATAAGGAGTAGGGAGGGACAGACAGTGCTGGGTATGAAAGAGGTGCTTGAGAACATTTAGGTGCATAGATGAATGTAATTCTGTAGCAAACATGAACCGTATTTAGCCACAGTGCACAAAATCTAGACCTTTTTGTGCCACCTTAGAATGAAATTAATTCAAATTGCAGCTGCCTCAAGCCTGGGTTTGAAAGCAGGGGGCTTTATGGGATGCATCTGTGATTAAAGTCATTGAAATTGTAACACATAGACAGGCAGGATGGTGTATGAAACCAAATGTTTATCTGTTCCTTTACCTATTATCAACAGTGATCAACTCAGAGCTTCTGAGAAGGATAAACCTATGTACTAATCCCTGGTATGTACTAATTCCTCTGGCAGAAGTTAGCAGGGGCTCAGCATTTCCTGAGGCAGAAATGGAGTTTTGGAGTAATTATTAATTGCTCCTAATGGATTTTCCCCCATGAATTGCACTTTAGCACTTTACTAAAACAGAAGTGTTTACTCTTACCTGTATGATTTCTGTCATTTGTGTTCCCTACCCATCCTTTGTGTGTAGAATGCAGTTCTGGGATTAACCCTACAGGTATGTGGCCAGTGTGACTATTTCCTGTAAGTCAACAACAAAATAGAAAATGGCCTTGTGCAGCTTGCAAAGTTCTGATCCACCCATGTCTTGAAGGAGAACAAAGTCCTGGTCATCCTCTCCCAAAAAGGATGTGATAGAAAAAGAGAAGGAACAGAGGAGGGCAACAAGGATGTGCCAAGATCTTAAATTACTTTCTGAGAGGATTAAATAAAATAGGCCAGTTCAGTTTGGAAGAGAGACAAGTAATACAGGTGTGTGTAAAGTCATAAATGGCATGGGAAAAATGAACTGGAAATGGCTGTTCCCTGTTACAATGTAAGACTAAAAGGGCAGTGAAGGGAATTTTAAGGCAGCTACTTTAGACCAGAACAAATAGAAGTGCTTTTTCACACAGGGCATAATTCAGTTGTGGAACTTATTGCTGACAGATATGGATTCAAGAAGCAATTAGACAAATTCATGGAAAATAGGTCCAGCAGGGGCTGTTAAACACACTGATGCAGATGCAACCTCTGGCTCAGGAAATCCCCTCATGGCAGATTGCCAGGAGCTGGAAGGTGGAAGAAGCAGCACTCCAGGCCTGATGTGCTTCTCTGTTCTTTCTCTGAGTGACCACTTTGTGTCCACTTTTGTGACCACTTTTGCTGCTTAGTGTGGGTTTCAGGCCTCGAGGAAAGATTGTGCCTCTTAGGCTTTTCCTTATCCTTTCTTGGGCATTGCTTGTATCACACTTATTACATCATTTAATTCCCTTTCTTTACCGGGCCGTGTTCTATTTTGGGGATTTGATGTTTGGCAGTGGTGGAACTGTACAGTATGAAACATGAAGTGTCAGCCTGCTTTCATGACAGTACAGTGATGCATAAGCCACCATAATTAACCCTGTGGCAAAACACATGGGTTCCACATCCCCATCCCTGCCCACGTGGATGAAATGGGAAAGATTAGCATTTCAGTGCTTACAGGAAGCTCTGCAATTGAGTGTCTGGCAGAAAAACAGGGAATGGATTCCAGAATACCTACCATTAGACCTCCATCCTTTTAAACCACCAGAGGTTACCAGTCACTGGTGGGACTGTCCAGACTGCCTAGCACCATTATAAAGAAAGGTGATGCATTTCTAGACTGGACTTTCATAATTTCCAGTTTGGATTGCATTGATTCATCTGTAGAGGCTGAGTGAAGGCAGAGAGATTGTTTGGCTGGAATCATGCCCTTGGAATGGAGAGCAGCAGGGAAGTGTTCCCTGCCACAGCTGTGTGATAGGAATGGGCAGCACCAGGTACAGTCATGGAGATACAAAGCCAGCTCCTGCCTCAACGCTAATTTCTTGCACAGCATCAAGAAAATCCTCTGTCCTTCAAAGAAACTGGTTCCCAAGGGTGAATATACCTCTGTATATTCTGGTGTAGAAAGACCACAGCTTCATCCCTTTGTCTGCCTTTTCATTTCTCTTGGGTTTGGGCTTCACAGAGCTCCACAAACCCACCAACTATAGATCAATGTACCTGATACTCTTATTATTGCTGTATTCAGGTTCCCATTCTATGCTCAATGATACCCCACTGGTTCTGGGGGAAAATCTTTGTCTTTTTCCTTCTGTGACTAAGAAATGGCTCATGGTGCATTGAGCTCATAGATTCTCTTTGATTGCAAGTCTAACCTTTCAGCATGAGGCTGCTGGTGCAAGTGAAATCAAAAAGCCTTTGTGAAAGTGTCTTAACAAGCCATGGTGTGATCCTGTAAGCTCTCACCTGGCTCCCAGGCAGCCCAAGCTTGACCAGGTTCTTATATATTCCAGAAGGCTGCTAAAAGGTGGTTTCAGGCATATTGTGCTTTCTGATTCCTTGCCACAAAATAATTAAAACCTTGGTTTTGCACTTCCAGAGTGTTTGTCCCTAACACTGCCTAAATGAATCACATGCTGTTTTTCTTAACCCAGAGGGGATAGATTTGGAGTCACACTGTGATAACTCCTGAGTACAATAAACAGGAAAAAATAAAGGCAACCCCTTTTCTCATGACAGCCTCCTGAAGGGAGAACCACAAGCACTCAGCTGACTTTGCAGAATGAAAACAGTTGATACCCAGAGCCTGCTCTAAGTGTGGGAGAATAAGAAAAACTATATTCAGGATAAAGAAAAGTGAGGTATCTGCCATATACATGAGCCTGTTCCTCAGGGAGGAGCTCACCACTTTACACTGTAATACCTGTATGCACTGGCCTGCCTTCATCCTGAATGCTGGCAGCTTTTGCATTTTTGTCATCTAAAAGCTGCTGCTCTGTCTACATAGCTCTAAGGAAGAATAGAAAGCTCTTCTGTGACTGTAAAAGTGCCTAAATCAATCAATAAATATTGGTTTTAATGAGTGTTAGGTGCCCCACAAGCCATATTGATGTGAACTGGGGAGAAAAAGAAAAGCCTTGAGAGATGCAGGTCTGTTCCCCCAGGAGGTGTTCAAGTGTACTTACTTTCCTGTACTTTTGGCTTTTATAGTGAAAATAAGCTCCTAAATTCCTTTGAAGAGCTGAACTTCTACTAATTTAATAGGAAGAGATTCTGGTGCCTGTATGAGGCTGCTGCTAGGGCCACATTAATAACTTACCATTTTTTTTTCAGCTAATCTTTCTGTTTGTCAGGGATAGTGGGGGTCAGTGACTTTCCAGAGATCCCACAGTGGGACTGTTGTAGGACTGTAGTAAGAACCCAGGCCCATCATTTCTGAGGTCTGAGCACCACATGCTGTTTCTTTTCAGGCTGGCTGTTGATTTGAAATACAATAATTACCAATAACTAGACGATGCTAATGAGGCAGCTTGCAGGATGATGAGCTATGTAAAAGCAGTCTGTAGTGAGTCCTGCCCAGTTCAAACAAATCTACCTGCTCGGTTGTGTACAGAAAAGAGGGTTTTCTATCCGTGGGTGAACCCTGTCAGATTCCAAAGGGAGATACTGAGGAAAGGGAAGGAGGATTGGGCTGTCAGATCACAGGCTCTTGTGCAGTGTAGGGGAGAAAAGTAGCAGATATGTGCAGTGCATGTTCATGAGCAAAGGTGCCTCTTAGGTTAATTATTAAGGCCAAAAATACGTTGTCTTTGCTGCCTTGGAAGAAGTGGTGGGGGAAGGAGATGAGCTTGGCTCTCATGGGCACTGAGAAGAGAGCAGGCCTGGGTGCCCTGGTGAGATGGGGCACTCAGAGAAGCCACCAGCAAAGAGTTTCCAGTTCTGAGGCTCTGTCCTCAACAGTTCAGCTGCTTTGCACGTTGCAAAAATAATAATTATTGTTTATTAGGAGCCTGTCCATCAGCTGATGCCGCAGGTGCCTCTTGAGGTTAGACTCTAAAGCAAATTGGGCTGCTGCACTCAATAAAGAGAATTTTAATCTGTTTCAGAGCAACTGCATGACACTGAAGTCATTCTAAGGTTAAGTGGGAAGGAGTTCCTGGGAGCTGAGGTTATAGGAGAAGTATATGTACAAACAGTGTCTTTCTTCAAATACAACCAGTTTTGTGGGTTATGCCTGTGCTTATTAAGGCAGAACAGTATGAAAAGGGTTTGAAGATTGGAAGCAGATCTTAGTGCCTGCCCATTAAATGCCTGAGATGTGAGAACCAACTTTTTAAACTCTACTTTCATGATTGTCAAGTCTGTGACAGGTCACTGTTTAGTCTATTATCTTATCAGCTCGTGGCTACATATTCATTGGAGAGAGATGAGCTGTCCATTATATGTATTTTGTACTTTTATGATGAAAGATAATTTGTGTAAAAGCATCCAGAGCGTAGGCATTTTGGGATGCTTTTAACATATCAAAAGAATCTGATCTGTATCTGTCTTTTTCCTCTAGCCAAATTATTCACCAGGAATACTGATTCTTTTATTTCCTTTCCATTCACTTTCCATGCAGTCTGTGTTAAACACTTTTTAAAAAAAATTAATTTAATGTAATTTTATTTTTTATATAAAGGGAGCAGAACAGGGAGTGGAGGGTAAGACAAAAAACCAAAGACATAGAAATAAGAGCTTTTTGGATTATCTTTAAAAAAATAATTCCAGTTATTTATTCCATCAAATATTGATACAGAGAAAACATTTTTTTTGTTTGTTTATTTGCCAGATTGGGAGAATTTAAAGGAAGAAAACAAACAATCTGGAAGAGACTGAGTTGTTTATAAATCTCTACTTTGTTTTAGCGTAGTGTTGAATGAATTGATCTTAGTATATGTCTCCAGTTGTCCAATAGAGAAGATGCTTCTGAAGCTGCCAGGTTGGAGGCTCGGGAGCAGCGTTAAGTAGCCAAGTGGGTCAGGTCTTGGGGTTGCAAATCTCCTTTTTCTGGAGATGTTTTTGGTGAAGCCAGAGCAGTTTGGAATGATGTGCATTCTTCCCAATCACGTGGGATGATGGAGATACAGCACAATAAATTCTTTGACCAGAAAAAGATATTATTTTACTGGGAAACTGTCTTCCACCCCTCCTCCTTTCCCACGTGAGGAAATACACCGTTGCCATGGAGTTGTAGCAGCCTGGTCTACTCCTTTTGCAAGCCTCTCAAAGTTTTAACCCTTTTTAATATGCCACTTGTCCCCTTTTTCTTCTTGGACAGGAACTCTTGAGTTCAAGCCTTTTGACAGCTCTCTTACTTTCTTTGTTTTTGTTTTTGTTTTTTTTAAGTTAAATTTCATAGATGTATTTCCAAGGAAGCCATGGATACCCAGGGCTCTGAAAACCAGAGATTAAAATCGTCATATAAAAGACCTAGGAAGGTTCAGAGTGTATTAACCTGGTAATGACTGTTTTAGTGGTTATTTTATTTGCTTTCAGATGTTTTGCAGAGCATATGCAGCGTGTCTAATATGTTGTCTTGAGGAATATATCAGGAATATACCATAGGAATGGCTCATACATGGTTTCATATAGCAGTGGAATTCATAGCTGTGAGCTTCAAGTAGTTTTTTATGCTCAGGGTCTTTGTGTTTTAAGGAAATGCTTCGTGCCCTTATAGCACCTTTTGCTCCCAAGGGCTTGCTCCTGATGTGTCAAAGTGAGGAGTGACTACTTGATTTCAATCAGAGATTCATGCCAGTGCAAATCCATGGCGAGATCAGTCACTGGTGAGATCAGCTGAGTTTTCCCAACAAGATTTAAGTGAGGTCTGCAGGAGCCAGCCAGGAAAAAGGAATCATTTTAGTGGGAAAAGAAGGATAGTGAACTCCCTCTGCTCTCGGTCCTTCCCCCCTCCTTTCCCTCTGGTTTGGGTTGACAGTCACAGTGTTCTCCCTCAGTCTCGTCTTCCCACCGTGTTGCTTCTCCTGATTTCTGGTTCCCTCTGCTCCTATTTCTGCATGTGTTCACATTTGCCTTTGCAACTCAGTTCCCTCATCCCTCTTCTCCCCTCTCATCCCAAAGACACGGAGTTATCAGCTCAGGCTGTTCCCTGAGCTCGCCCTTGCTCTCCCCCAGTGTATCTGCAGCCCAGGGATGATTCCACAGCTCTTCCTAAGCTCCTTTTAACTCCCTGTGGCTCATTTCTTGTTGAATCCAATCTTGTACTCATTGGCCTTTTGGGTTTGTGTGAGGTTTTGGACTGGCTTCTCCAATGATTAGCCATCCATCACAACAATTAACCAGCTCTCCTTCCCATTCCAATCAGGAGGAAAGGTGTTCCAATCACTCCATAAGTGCTTGCTTTACATGCAAAAGTGCATGTCTGCATTTTGCCTTCAGTAAATAGTGCTGCATTTTTAATGAGCTTGTCCCTAAGTAACAGATTGTGCCGCCAAATGCTTTAAATTTCTGTCTTTTCAGATTCTAAAATAAGTTTTTGCTGACTTTTTGTTGGTAATGGCTGAAGGGGATGGTTTTCAAAATATGCATGGCTGGCACCAGCTGAAGATTGCTTTTTATTTTACTCATGCTGAGTGTGCTGGCTCTTTTCTCTCATTTATCCCAGGGAAGCTTGTTTAAATGTCCCTTGCATGCTGTAATTGAATCCACTGTAGGATCTCAGGCTTGTAGCATCTTTCTCTGGGCCTCTGGAACTTCCTGGGGGTGAAAATCTGCGTTTAATGATGAACTTTGCAATCTGAAGCCTTGTGTGAGAGACTACCCAAGGAGTGAGACAGGAAATATGTTGCTGTGCTCCGTTTTAATTCACGAGGTAAATGAGGGGCACCGTGGGTCACAGCCATAGGTGTCAGCTTGAGGCTGAAACGCTCAGCAGTTTGAACAACAGCATATGTGAGCCTCTGCCCAGAGCTTGTTCTGAGCTGAGAAATCGGTGTGAAGAGAAACGTGCTCTTACTCTGTAGTTTCTGAAGGAGATTTGGCAATGTGAAGTCCCAAGGGTCCAGTGGTGCCTTTTGAATTAAACTTGGAATCAGTGAGTTGAGTCTATTCAAATGTTCAGTTGTGGGGCCAACTTGCCATCATCTGATGTTACTCAACAGGTTTTAATTAAGCCAGTTATCCTTCATGGATGTCAACAAAGCCATTCCAACTCGTGCATTTTAAGAATCCTTACAAATATTTCATTTTAAGTGCTGTGATATGGAATTATATGTTAAGATATTTTTTCAAAATGGGGAACTAGAATGGTTTTGGGTAAAATGTAAGAGGAAGCAGATTTCAGGGAGATTTTCAGGGGGTTGTTAATACATAGCATCATGTATAACCCTAATGTTAGGCCCAGAAGGTGTGAGGCCTGAGAAGAAGAGCTTGTCACCTGAAGCCAGTGTGAGCACAAGGCTGGGATGTAACTGAAGGAAGCAGAAAAGCGTAGCATTTATTTTGTTTTTCATGGTGGTAATGGTTATTTTAATGTTTCAAATGGTTATTTTAATGTTTCCTCAAAGTGAGGAAGAACTAAACTTACCCAAAGACATACGAGATATGGATCTGACCTGGTAGAGTACTGTAGCCTGATAGGGTTTCTGGCATATACAAGAAACTCTGGTATGAGACTGGAAGAAAGTCATGAACAAATTGTCTCCTGGGAGAGCTGAGGAGGGCCAGGATGAAAGGGGAAAGAGGGGGAAGTGGAGAGAGGAAAAAAAAAGAAGTTGTGCAAGGTGCAGAATGTGAAAACAATAAGCTTTGATGTGATGAACATTGGCTGGGAAGCAGAAGGATCTGAGGATGGCAGAGAAGGTAGGTGACTCTGGATAAATGGACTGGAGGGGATGAGGGCAGAAGCCTGGAGGGGAGAAAGCTTCAGTGAGATGAGGCGTGAGATGAGTGAGCCTTGGCTGAAAGGCTTCAGCATTATAAATTGGGCAGGCAGATTTAATGGGAGCTTTGACGTCGGGGAGAAGAGGGAGGAAGAGCTGCAAATGCCCCTAAGAATATGGGTCTGTGAGAAGGACATCGCCACTGGCAATGTGGAAAGGAAGGAGAAAACGCATTAACCCCCCCAAAGGCTGACAGTTCAGAGGCTGAAATTCTGAGCACACACAGGGGGGAGGCAGCGAGCACCGACTGCCCCGTTAAGCCCCTCTGGAGCTGGTGTAGCTTTTCCTTCGGTGGGAGGAGGGGGGGTCACACTTGTGTCAGGGCACTGTGCCAGCCATGGGACCTGCTAGAGAGGTGGGAAGTAGGTATTTTAAGGCTAAAGTGTATTCCTGCTCCCAGAGCAAAAGGGGATGTCAGGGAAATAATGTGGCTGTTTGTGATACCAATTTACTCTGCACCTGAAGTATTGTTCTCATCTCTTCCAGGGCTCTGCCCTGGAGCTCTCTCAGTCCTGGCTGACTAACCCTGGTCCTGCAGCCTTCCAGGGCTGGATGTGCTTGTGTTCACGGGGAAGGTGTGCCAAGGCACTGCCTTCCCTTCTATTGTGTGTGATACTGCAGTCCCTTGAGTGCCTCCTTCCCTTTCTCATCACCCCACCTGGTGAGGAGAATCTGGTCCTAGTTTTAAAGCTCTAAATCTGATTTGGTGCTTTGAGAGAGATTCTCACCCCCATCGTGTTGTGGGTCCTGGGAGTGTGCACATACAAGGACATTCACTGGGCAGGCCTTGGGGACTCTGCTCCCCTTCTGGCTCCACCCAGAGTTTTTCTGTCCTTTGGGTACACCACAAACACCATGTTTCTCTTCTTCTTCTTTTTTTTCTTTTTTTTTAAGTGTTTTGTGGCTCTCCTTAGGCCACATGTGGTGCACAGTGTAGAATGTCAGCTGTGAGGAGGACACTAAGGTTGACCTGAGGTGCTTGAACTTTGTGTGCCTTTTTGATATGGATTTTCCAGGCTGTGACTGTAACAAATCTGGAGATCCCTTTTCCCTGCTCCTTCTCCAGAACTGGTGTGTTTGCTCTGGTGCACATGGACCAGAGGCTGCCCCTCTTCTTCATCCAAAAATGCACCACGGCATCTGGTCCTGGTCCTGCCCAACCTGACACACCTCTGCAGGGCACTCATTTTCGGTGCAGCTGTTGTCAGTCTGGGTCTTTTAAACTCAAATTGTGATGCCCACAATGTGTCAGTGCTTTTGAAATTCTTGTCTAAATGGCTTTATAAATGCAAGGGAATAAGATGGCAAATGTCAATATGGCGAAAATGTGAGTGTTCAGGGATATTAAAGGGTGACATTTCACAGGGAGCCTCTCCCACTCCTTTTTTTCTTTTCTAAGAATGCCCAATTTTTTCAGTAAGCCACTTTTCAATGCAGACATTGCAAGAGCCTGGGTTAAATTTATCCTTTCCACAACTCCACCAACTTCAATAGAGTTGCACCAACACTTGTCCCATCTTTTGTGGCTGATTAATTTATGTTCATTTTACTTCTCCGGTGCCAATGAAAGAATTTAATAGACTCTTATTGTTCCCTGTAGATCCCCCGCTCTGTGCAGAGAGGCATCAAGCTCTGCTGTGGGTTGGCATTGTTGTTCTTTCTCTTTTTGATTTCCTTCATGGAACAGAAAGAGATTACACCAGGGGAGCTAACTGTGTACTTGGCTCTCCAGGGAATTCAATACACGCCTGCAATTAACCTGCATTGAACTGGCCATTGGATGTTGCTATTCCTCCACAATAAACACAGATGGGAGGCAGTTTTGACTGAGTATTTGTATACTGCAGGTTGGCAGAGCTCAAGTCAAAATAAATACAATTTCCAGACGGTTCGGATCCTTGCCTCTCCTTTCTGCTTTTATTTATTTTTATTTTTTTTTTTGACAGAGGAATGGAAAAATCTGAATAGTATCCAAAAAAACTTCTTGTTTGGCCCCCAAAATAAGTATTTCACCTAAAAGCTGAATTGATTTCAGATCTCAGCCCTATTAGTCTGTCAGGGAGACAGTAAAAGGGGAGAAAAATTTTAATCAGGATTTAGCAGGGAAAGCAATTCAGTGGGAGGGAAAGTACAGTTTGAATTGCACTTAATATCACAAGCTCTCATCTTGCTGGTGCTTGGAACATTGCACAGCTTTACTCCTCTCATGGGCAACTTGAGTTCTGAGGATTAAAATAAGATTCTGAAGGTTTGTGGGCGAAAATACATCTTTATGTGTTTCTCAGTCTAGAAAGTGAAGAGAATATGTTCCAACTGGATTACTTTTTTTTTTTTAAAAAACTTGTTTGGGGAGGGAAGGCTGTGTGTTGGAAGGAGCACCTCATTAGCTATTAATTATTTTCCTCATTCACAAAACCAAGAGGTTTCCTCCGTTCCCAAAAACGGGTTGTCAGTGGGAAAACCTGAGCTCTGGGAAGATTTAAAAAAAAAAACCCAACCAAAAAAACCCACCAAGCAAAACAAAGCACAGTTGTTAAGTTTAAAGAAATTGAGCTAAGCATATAAAAAAAATCTGCCACCAGGGTCAGACTTGATGCCATGTGTATTTTTTTTTTTCATTAAAGGAGTGCAGATTTTGAGCCCGAGCTATTATTTCAGGTGACTTGAGGCCCTCCGGGGGCAGCAGTGAAATGAAAAAGAGCACGGCAGCCTGCTCTTGGAACTGATGCTCACTGAATCTGAAAGGTCATGTCATGTTTTCTGGCAATTGACTCAATGGTTTTGGATTCTACAACATAAGGTCGGGCCGTTTTCACTCAGCACATGTTTACTGGGGAATGTGCCTTCCAGTTGTTTTCACATTGACCTTATTACCCTGCCACACTGATGAGCCTGGCACAAAACCTACTTTTTGTATTGCTGTGTGCACCACATTCCCTCTCCCTTTCCTGCCCCACAACGTTGTTCCTTTGGGCTGCAGATGGAGGCTTTGGTGGATGCATTTCCCCCCCTATCCTAAGCCTCTGCTTCCCGTGCCTCTGCTCCAGTAGATGTGCAGAAGCCCATTGGCTGCACGTTTTGGAAGGACAAGAGGGTGCAATGGGATTGACTGATGTTTGGTTCCCAGATTTAGCCATAGGAAAGCTGGGGAAGAGAGGAGACACAGGCTGTAAACTCGAGCAGGAGGGTTTAGAGCATCTGATGTAACATCCCTTCCCAGTGCTCCTGCAGTAGAGGTGGCTACACTGGGAGGGCTCACAGCCCGGGGCTGGGATGGGCTCCACGCTGAACAATGTTCAGAGGGATGGAGGCAGCACTTCCCTCTCCTCCTGGTAAATCTGCTCCTTCATGCAAAATAGACTGGCCGAGCTTTACAGGGATAAATAGAATACTGCTGCTATTTCTGCAGGCGCCTTGGCAGCTCTCTCTCCTTGCAGCCACAGAAGTTCTTGTGCTGAGAACACAATATGCGTCTCCACCACCTTTTCAGGCTTAAAAAAGTGTTATGGGCTTCTGTCAATTTTAGGAGTTACAAGTTAAAGACGAGGAGTTTATTATTACTTGGAATGCTCCCATGTCTTAAGCAGTTTGAGACAAAAAGGAGCTCAGACATTTGGAAAAAGTCATTGATAGAGGGAAGGAAATAAGCCCGTGAGTGCTTTCTTATGAATGCATTGCTTAACCTTGTCCTGCCACCCACTTGTCAACCCTGGCTGCCCCAAGAAGAAAAAAAAATGCTGCAGTGCTTCATCATTGTTTGGATATTGCTCTTTCAGTAAGGTCAGAGCAGACTTGCAGCAAACCCACGAGTCAGAGGGTGAGGCACACTGTGATGTTACATGGGAGTGTCAGGACCTTTCAGAGATGAGAGGTTTGGTTCTGGCTTGGAGTTTGCTGTCTGAGCATGGCACTGACAGGTTATTTTTGGAGACAACTTCACAGTCTGCTCATCAGAAACACCGTGTAAGACCTAGGGATCAGTTATTACCTTGGGCATGTTTCTGTCAATAAAATGAGAGCCTGCTTTGAGAGAGGCTTCCAGAGTGGCTGTTACAGCCACCAGGACGGGGGCAGTGCCGCTGGTCCTTGCCAGTGACCAGCTTGATTTAAAAGCAAAAAAATGTCCTAGTCATTGTTTGCCATCAGGATAGCTTCTGTCTGTGTGTTGCACTTTAGGAGGAAACTTGCTGGAGAATTGTGCAGGAGGCTTTCTCGATGCTGTGGGTTGACTGGATTCCTAGTGCAGCCATCTCCTGTATCACATGCTCCGTGCTGCTGGTTTCAGTGTTTATTTTCAGGGTATAAAGCACCGTGCAGATATATCCAGTGTAGCACTGGAACAGGATCACAGAGCTGTGTCAGCCCGTTGCTGTGTCCCAGATCCACACACAGGCTAAAGGGGTGATAATTGCTGAGGAGGAGGAGGGTTAACACGTTGGCTCGGCTCGGGAGGTGCTGATCATGCTGTGTAGACACACCAGGCTGTTTGGCACCGGCTTCATTGCCACAAAACCAGTGGGCAGTGTAGAAAAGCCTGTCGTGGCAGATTGTTCCTGAAGTCTCACCCGGGACGTGGCTGCTCATGCAGCTTTTAGAACCTTAATTTTGTGAGACTTGCAAACCCATCTGATTTTGCAAGTCCATGCTGTGCAAACCACTGCCTGACTTAAACCCTCAAGTCAAGCTTTCTTGAACAAAATCCTGGCTTTTGTCTTCACGTGGTGGACACTGTGCTCTGACAAGCATGGACTGTGCAAGCAGAGCAGCTCTAGAAAATGCTTCTAAAATTGTATTTGTCAAAGTCTAGAAATTAGTATTCATCTCAGCTACAGGACCAAGGCAAGGCTTGAGAAACGCATGTCCATTTTAAACTGGAATAGAGAGTCAGTGATATGCTGGTTCTGGGTGAATTTCCCTTGTTTTACAATCATATCCATTAGTTTATTTCCTTTGATTCCTATAGTTCCAGTCTGTTTTCCCAACACTTTTGTAGTGCTGCATACATATTCACTTTGAGTGGGAGCCATTTTAATGGATCAGCCTGCTGATTTCACAAGAGCCTGAAGGGTAAAACTCCTTGGAAGAGTGTTCAAAACTCAAGTAGTTTGTGTTGGAAGGAAAAATCTAGTTTAAATGGTGCAATACCCTTTCTTAAATAACATTGCAAATGCCCTGTGGCTGTTCTGTTCTCACTTTAGGTGATGGCTGTGGATTAAGAGCCTGAGGCCTTGGCCAACATCTATAGGCAAAGCAATGCATCCCCAGGGCCTAATTCAAGGAAAGTTGTGCAGGTGTCATAATTAGCAGTTTCCTGTTAAAGCTCCACAAATAAGCTCTAATCCTCAAGGCACTAGTCTCTGAAACCCCTTGCAGATTTGTTTTCAGACCCAGTAATATTCATCTGTAACCTTTTTTTTTTCTTAATTGCCCAAGCTGCACATTTAACTACCCTGGGCCCACTGGCTTAGATTCTGCCGAAAATCAGATGTGAACAGGGATTAATGTTACTCACACTGCCTGCCCACCATGCCCAGTGCAGCTTGCCCTTAAATGAGGCTGAGGTGTACAATAGTTGAGTCAGAGCTGAAAGGAGAACTTTGGTTTCCTCTGTTACCCCTCCTCACCCTTCTAGGCCAATAAACATGTCATAAAGGGAGGAAAAAGTGTGAAAAGTGAGGAAGCAAAACACAACCCTTAATGGTCTCTACATGTGCTGCAGCCACCTTCAAGTGAAAGTTGAGGTACCAGATTTTTTAGCACTTGGACAAAGCTCCCCCCTCCCAACCACAACGGAGCAGGGACTCCCAGCACAGGCATTCCAGGACAAAATAACATTGGCACTGCACGTGTGTGTGTGTGTTCATCTGCAGAAAGGGAAAAGAGAGGGAGGAGTGTGTTAATTGGAGTGTGAGCACATGTCAGGCAGGGAAGGGAAAGTTTCTCAGATCCCACGATCAGCAGGGCATCTGAGGACTTTAATGTTTTTCACAGTACAATAAAACTACCAGTGCCAGCTGGAGTCTCCAGCCAAACCGTATGCCTTGGAGCTTAGATGTTTCACATCACTGAAGGCTACATAATACTTTCAGCTGGCATTGCCTTCCGTTTGATATGTCTGGGGATGGAGATAGTTAGTTAAATAATCACATGGGCTGATGTGTTAGCTCAAACAATGGGCCCTCCCCCCTCTCGCCAAACACATTTTGGGAATATTAGTTTGGGAAGGGGGGCACAAAAGCTTTTCATCCCTGTTTTCCTGATCTGTTCCTTTCTTTGTTTAGCCTCTAAGTGTTGACAGGTTGTGATGATGTTACTTCTCTTGGCGTGAATTTTTGTGAGACGAAAGGAAGGATTTGGTCAGGTTTTTTCAAAACAGATCAGAGATAAGTCAGAGAAAAATGAGAGCTTCAAGGCTTGTTTGTTCTGAAGGGGAGAATTTAACCTCAGTACTGGATACTGTGGATTAGGGAGGTTGAATAGGAAACCATTTAAAATAAACTCAGTATGTGCTACCTCTTCAAGTTGCAAGTAAAAAACCCAGAAGTTATAAACATGCAAAGCACGTGGCAACGGAATCATAATTTTACTATTTACATTTAAACAAAATACACTTTGGCCAGCCATGAAAAATCTTGGGCCTTCAAAAGTCCCTTTAAACCATGAAAGCAGTACCTGGGATACTGAGGTACTTGTGGAAATGTCTGCCTGGTGCTGTGACCCTGTGACAGGTTTTGGTCATGCTGTTGTTTAGGTGACCATGAGCCAAGCAGAAATGGAGAGGGAGCTGCTGCAGGGACATATGACTGATCATCACAAATAGTCCTCCAGCATTTTATTTTCTAGAGCCTTTGTTAAAGTTTAAAATGTGGTTTCCAGTGTTCCAAGTGGGCAAAATGGTAATTCTGGAGACAGATATATATGGCTTTGTGGCTTTTGGTGCATGGAACTGGAGGTGATGGATAGCACCTGAAAGGGAAAAAATAACATAGATAATTCCTGTAGAATTACTGTGCTTGTCTGCATAGGTTCCTAAAAGCTTGATACCTTTCACTCCAGGTGATCTCAACCAACCTTCTTACCATTAAAATAACAGTAGATGGTCCTTAATCTTGTAACTTTATGTGTCACATACAGCAAAAAACCTGAGCAGATGGACAGGAACAGATTCCAGCTCAGCTGGGCACCTGCAGGGCAAATGTAACATCCTGTGTTCATTTCCTCTTTACACTTCGGGAAGCAGCAGTAGGAATGCTTAGGTGGTGGGAAAGATTTTCCTATGGAAAAGAATAAGGATGAAGGACAGTTTAGGATTTAAGTGTCTACTTTTATTCCTGTAATGTATGTTACAAATGAGCAGGAAAGAGATAGGGTTCCCTTTTCTTGCTGGGATGCTAAAATTGGGGAGTTTTGCCTGGTTTAATTCCCAGACCAGAAAGCACAAGGAGGGCAGACTGTTGGGATTTGCTCTGCATGTGGTAATGGAGGCAGGATAAAATGTGTGAAATGGAATGGTCCCTCCACTCTCCTGCTTACCCGGTGCTGGAAAGGGATTTCACGTCATAAATTCTGTACTCCTACATGGAGCCTTTGCTTTCAGAAGTACTGAACTACCTTATCATCTGCATCAGCAGGATTCTCTAGCTGTGTCTTGTCTTTCTTCTACAGTTTTCATATGAGGATTTTGTAGGAACCTTGACAATCTAGACAGATGACATAAAAGAAGCTTTCTAGCTTGGTGCATTCTTGAACTTGCTTCTGTTTATCTCTTTCATGGCTCCAGACTCAACGTTGCTAAAACATAAGTTGTGAGTGTGCACTTTTCACTGACATTTTCTTGCAAACTTTTGACAAGGTGATAAAACCTGTTTTCTTGTCCCCACTTCGTTGTACAGTGCTGTGTGAGTGCACATAACCGAGGATGATACACTGGCATCTCTAAACTGATGTTATGCAAACAATTCTACACCTTCCTGTTTCTTTTCTCAGCAGGAAATCACTCTTATAAACAAACAAAAATTGTTGCTATAATTCTGTGACACACTGAGACTATTGACACTGCCTGTAAATGATTAGGTTAGGGGGGAAGTTCATCTTTGCTTTCTATATAATCAATGGAGAAAGCTGAACTTGCTTTTAATATCAGGTCTTAAATCACACTTTGAAAAAGCCTGTGTCTTTCCACTCTTAGTTAATGAGTGCAATCACCCAGATGAGACACCCACAGTCCTGCTAGATTTCGGTGGTGCCCATGCCCTATCTTTCAGTTGTATCTATCCCCTCCACATCTGCCTGAAGGGACTGAAACATTCATCTATTTACAAAGAGAATTATGTGAAAAGAATGAGGGGTTTCAATGAGGGAAGCACATGTTTGAAGATGTTAATCGCCCACAGCAGTGGCTGCTCAGTGCCTGTATTGCTGACTACACTGTGTCACACAAGGAAACCACCTTTGCACATGCAGTCACAAGCTCTCTTGATTTGTAAGGTATGATGTCATACTTGAAAAAAGCATTAAGAGTTATGCAGGAAGGACAGAATACTTCTCATTTCCTGGCAGCCCTTCAAGTCTTGACCTCGTTCCAGAAAGAAAACAACCTGTGAAAACATCAGCTCCTGTCAGCAACTGCAACTCAGAGAGCAGCACGTGCTCCCTGTGCTGGAAGAGCTGTGAAAATCCACAGAGCACCATGTGCTTGCACTTAAAAAGCAGCTGTCCTTGTACCTGCACTCTGATGGCAGTGTAAGTGTTTACTCAATATTCCCCAGCACTGTGGTGTGGGCACTGGGAGTGTCACAGGTGGAAGACGGGTGAGACTTTGGAGTGGTGGAACTTCCTCCCCACAGGTTTTCAGCAGTTGTACAAACCATCAAAGACCTTCCTGTACAAGGTAAATATTAAAGTGATCGATTCCCTCCTTCATCTTCCACCTGGAAGTTACTGAGGGACAGCAGTGGGAGAGAAGTTGGAGAGGTGGTGCCGTATCACACAGGTCTGAATGAAGGACCTGGGATTGTCTCACTTCACCCTTGATATCTGTCTGGAACTGGGAATATCTTCTTCAAACTTCAGCAGCTTGTCACACTAGGCTATATTATGTCCAGTTATGTTACCCTGGAACCCTATCAGATGCCCTTTATGTATTTGCACTGACTGATTTAAAAGGGTCAGTCAATGAAATCAATGGAAGTGAACATGGGGCAGCAAAAAAGAAATGCTTTCTCATGCAGCACAGGAACTTGCTGTCACAGGAGGTTATGGAAGCAAATGCTGTGGATGAATATCTGTTTAGGGATTGCTGATCTTTGGAAAAAGTTACTCTTGCAGAAGTATCTCTGTCTCTTCTGTTCTGCCATTGCTTCTTGGTCCTGCCTCCCTTATTTTTCCCTTTTTGTGCTGTGTAGCACAACATATGTTAAGGGTAATTTGTTTTGTTCTGAAACTTGAGCCGTGGGGTGCTTTGAGAGGCAGGTCAAATGGACTTCATGCCCCTCAGAGCATGAATTGGGGCAAATATGATGTTCCAGAACCTAGTGTTGTCTCTTTAGTGCAAGAACACTTTTTTGCCCCTACGTGATCTACACTAAACATCCCCTCTCTGTCCCTACATTACTGAGAAATTCTGTGCAGCAAAAGGTACCTTTCAGTGAGTGCACAGTGTTCCTCTTGAAGTGAACAATAAGCCATTTCCCCTGAGTTCCATAATGAAAATGCCCTTTTGAATTCCTAAATACATGCTGTGTTGAGTAACTGTTGACAACTTTGAGTTATTCAGTACCTCTCTGCATCTACTTGAGCTCTTCCAAAGTTCACGAAGCCATTGTGATAGACTGGAAGTTATCCTGCCCTGACCTAGATGCTGTTTTGCTCCAGGCTCAGTGTGTCCCTTGTTATTAATCTTATTGTAGGAAGCCTTGAATAACCTGACTGGAGTCTCTCAGTGATGAACAGTAGCAGGTTATGCTCCATTTTGGTCGTGAACTCTTGTACATGAAAATACCCTGGGAGTGTTGGCTTTGACTCTGTGTATGTGCAGAATTAAAAACTCCACAGTTTCTGCCTTCTGGATTTATGGGGATAAATCTTAAGTTTAGTGGAGAATTCTACCTTTTTTTTTTAATCCCCTCCCCCCCCCCCCCGTTACTGAATTATCTTCTAGCCAGTTAAACAAGGCCTCTTAATAGAAACAAGCAATACTTTATGGGACTTCAGAATTCCTTCTCCCCCAAATTTGAGTGTTGCTACATAAACACACTTCCCCCATGCTCTTCTGTCTTGAGGCATCTCTGTAGGCCCTGTTTCTAACTACCCTTCGAAGAGGTCTTAATCTCAGAGAAGAACTAACTTGTCTCACAGGTGATTTTTGTTTTGCTTAAGCCTCCTTCTCATGCTTCAATACTACTAATCTCAAAGTTGCTGAAATCCTCTTTGAAGTCCTTAATTATTGTATCAGTATGTGACCTCTTCTTACATTACAGGCATAAGAGGCAAAACTGAGAAGAAGAGCCATCTTTATCTGATCCCTGTCCTTGATAACCACAGGCTCTGGCATTTTGGGCAGTCAGGAGACAGAGGTACCACTCAACAGTGAGAACAAGGAAAACTATTTGGAATCAGGTGATACACTGCATACTGGGAAAAATGCACTGGCAGGCACTAGATCTGGAGTCACTGAAAGAGATGGATAAATTCAGAGTCTCTGGACTGGATCTCTCTTCCCAATCCTGGCCCAGCCTCCCTTGAAGTCCTGTAAATTCTTTGTGTTCATAATGCCTTTGGTGGAGTTCCACATTTGTTTTCTGTTGCTTGAAGAACGACCTCCTTTTGCCTGTTTGAATGTACCTTTCACAGGCTTTATCTCACTCCTGTATTGGAAGAGATGGAGACAGTCCATTTCTGTCCCACCCCTCCAGACCACTCATGATTTTACAGACTCCTGAAATAAATTCTGTGTCATCTCTTTTTGAAGCTGAAGTCCTAAAGAGTCTGTAGGAGCCCTCCTCGTACAGGTTTTCCATACTGTCTCTCTGAAGGTTTTCCAATTCTGTTAGACCCCTCTCTGACATGAATTGTCCTCATTGGAGAAAAGTGGGATTAGAATCTGGATCTTCTTCTTCTGGGTTTTAATTCTAAGGAATTCCCTTCTAATATCTGCTTGTCTGCATTTGTGTTCTGAAGAGTCCTGTGTTGGTGATGAGGGATAACCCTGAACAGGTTATTCTTCATCCATGTTTTAGGAAACAGAGGCAACCCAAAGGAAGATGAAAACAAAAGCTCCAGTTACATCATGATCACAAAGCCTTGAAAATGAGCTGGGGCTGATGATGTTTTTTAAATTGGGATATACTAATGGCCTTAGCAGGTTTCATCCCTGAGCCAGTTTTACAAGCAATCCTTTAGAATTGTTTCAGCAGGCCCTGCTAACCAAGGAACATCTGCAGTGTGGATGTGCAATGCACAAGGTAAACTCAGTTTGTTTTCTGAACTCTGGTTTCAACCATCTGCAACCATTTATCTTGGTTCCATCCCTTTGCACACAAAACACTGTAAAAATGCAAAAGCCTACAACTGGCACAATGTTATTTTTCTGCTGCCAGTACATCCCCAGAATGTGGACTTAGTGCCCCAGGGTGTTTTTTTTTTCTATGGAAGACTTCATTCCATAGCAACCAAAACACATTTGGATCCCAAAAAACATCCTAAGTATTAAAAGACTCTGGCTTGTCTGCTACTAATGGAATCCCCAGCTCCTATGCTACTTGTTAAACCCCTTAAACTAATAAAGCAGTCATCCAAACTCTGACCTTGGGCTGACAAATACATAAAATCATCCAAACCCGATCGAACTCTGTGTAAAAATTGAATTCTGGCACAATTAAAAAGATAAATAGCTGAAACTTGAAAATAAAGTCATAGCCTAAGGTAATGTTCACTGTTTAAAACTCGAAGTTTTCATGGCAAAGACAATTTTTTAGGTTTACTACTAGCACTGGGAGTTAGCCTCACTCCTACTTGGCTGAATAAGATGACCTGCATCTGGCATCTCTTGAATAATTTTGAAAAGCAACCCTGGCATTAAGGACCAATAAAACCTGGGGTTGTTTCCATTAATAACCTTCCCTGATTAAATGAGAGAGATCAGGAATAAAAGGGTTCAGAAATGGAGGTCATTGTATGGATCATTCTGACTATCTTTTCTCTGTTTCTGAATCTTCTCTGGGAGCATGAAATGTTATTGCAGCTTCCAGGTTTAAGTACAAAACATGAACAAACAATGCCCCAAACTGCTGCCTGCAATTTTAATCAGCCACATGCCACTAGGCTTACAAAAGAAATTTCTGACCTTTTTTCTCACAGCTTAATTTTTTTCCAGTCTCAGTTGTGTTTGGGGACAATCCACAGATTGGTGATTTAGGCTGCTCTGTGAGGCACCTCATCTTGACTCTTCTGCTGAATTCTTCTCAGTGCTGGCTGGGTAATACTTGCATGGAGTTACAGCAGCTGCTTGTAACCCCTTTTCCACTTCACCAGGCATGGAGGTGTTTCAGTTTCCTCAACCATCCTTCAGTCTCAGGGTAAGACAGGAAAACATATCGTCTGTCTCATTTGTTCTAAGTGCTCTAAATGTTGTGCTGAAATGATTGCCAATTATTAGAAGCTGATTGCCAATTATTAGAAGCCCTGGGAGGTCCAGGTTCCCAAAACACTGTATTCAGCTGTCCTTTTCAGAGTCTCTGCTTCTTCAGAGCCCACCACTCACATTATCTCACCAGTCTGGCTCTGAGCTGCTTCGTTGTTCCCTCCATGTTGGGTTGTATTTGCCTGTTTTGAAGTGCCCTCTCCTTGCATCACAGCCTTGTGTTTCCACTGCACTGCTTCCCTGACTTGCCCAGCAGTCCTTGCTGGGACATCTGTACTGTACATTCATTTCTGACCCAAAAATCCTGGGGAAGATTAGGCTGCTCCATGACAGTACTGGTACAAACCTATTTCTGCAGAAATAACAACAGTAATAAAGTCATGTGTTCTCTGCAGAGGCTTTGCCAAATGTAATGTTATGGCTGGCTACTTATCAGAGCTAGAAGCTATTTATTTGTGATGTTATCCACACCATCTTTTTTTTTTCCTCTGGAAAAGGACATTTCTATTAAAGCTTTCTTTTATTAAAACCCAAATCTCCACAGAACTCTTCCACATCCAACATGGGAAATTTTTAGCCAGTTCTGCTTTTTCTTTATCTGTATCTGTAGACTTTATTTACTTGCTAATATTTGTTGCTACATGCGATGCTTTAGTCCTACTTAATTCAAATTATAACTAAGGCATTTGGGAAGACTTGTCTTCTCAACTCCCACCTTTGCCAGAAATTGAGCACTCTCGGTTCTCGACCCTGAAATGAGGGACAGAAAGAATTCCTGTGTCGTCTGGTGAGATTAGAAGATGATTTCTCAAGCCTTTACACCTCCCCTATCTCATGATATGTGTGTGGTACCAAACTCAACAGAATTTCTGTTGTTGGTACTTCTGTGTGCTGTGGCAACCCCAGCAATACTTGAAAAAGGTAGGATGGGGTGTGATTTTAGAAAAGGGTGAAAAGTGAAGATGGCTCTTACCTTTCCTTGAGGCTGTTCCACTGATTAACGTTGATGAGCTTTTCAGAGTCAGGATTCTCAGGGTCTTCTCTCAGAGGTGGCCAAAATTAGGGACAGAAGAGGGCAATGGATTGCACAGCCCCTGGCAGGATGTGCCAAGAAGTTTGGCATCCCAGTTTAGTTTGTAGTATTTATTTCACTGCAAAGTAGTTTCATGGCAAGCAGTTTCTTGCTGTCAGAGGCACTTTGCATTCACGTCATAAATTACTGTGAGCTTTGACAAGTCCTTCAAATCTGATTTCCCCTTTCCTTGCCCCAATGTGTTACAAAAATGGCTTGATGGATATTTCGAAAGTTGACAGGCCAGTAGATCTTTCTGAACTAAAATACATCCTGGGTTTAGTGGCATCACAGAAGCCAAGAGGGAGAAAAGGGAATAATGTGAAAAGGTGTTCAAGGATGGGGTTTTTTTCTACAGCCACAAACCGTGAGCTTTTGAATATTATCCTTGAAGAGAGGAGAAATCTGTGTTTAAAAACACAGTTCTGGTATCAGTGAAGCTCTGTTGAAAATATAACTTGTTGTGGTCTTTTAATTTTTTTTTCTTTATGTCATTGTTTCATTTTGTACATATTTTGTATATTTAAAGCAGAATGATTCTTACTAATTGATTTTTAACTGTTCTCTCCCTGTTGCCTCGGAATCTTTTCCAGTAGTGTGTGCTCGCTAACCCTGACTATTCAGAAATAATACTGAGATTAGACTGTGATTTTAATTTTCTAATCTTGGTCCTCCTTTGGGTTGTTGTTTTTTTGGGTTTTGGTTTTTTTTTTCAAATTTATAATTTATTTGGTTCATTGTTGTACATCACGAAGATGCTTGAGCTCTTGATTATCTTCCTGTCATCAAACCAGAGTGCATGTTCTTCTTATGAATCTATGCTTTGATGTCATTAAAATTGCATTTTCCCCTTAGAAAAGATTTTCTTAAAGTTATCATTTCTTTTGACATGAATTTAATACATTAGACATCACTTTTATTAATGTAACTGGATGCAACATATAATAAAATTCAGTGAGGTCAATGCCTAGCAAAGAATTTTATGAGAAAAGGCATTTGAAATGTGATTTTAAAAAGTATCTATTTATTTCCTTATCAATGTTTCTAATAACAGTTTGGCACAACTGACAAGCTTGAGTGTACTCCTCAATTTAAACCTTAGTTCTAATATCTTGTGGTCCTTCAGCTTCAGCTGCCTTCCTGCTGAAGGCAGTGCTTGAGCATGTTCTGACTGCAGTAGCCTCCAGAAATGGGGATTTTAGTAGGATAATGAATCAGGAAAGGGCAAGGGGAAATCCTCAACGTTTACTGGGCATTTCACCTGAACAGAATCTGAGAAGGAACATCAGGATGTGCCCCGTGATCCAGAGTAATCGTGTTAATAGTGCTTTAAAGGAAACCAGCATCTGTTTCATGGGATAGAGGACAGAAAGCTCTGCTGTTTCGAGTGTGGAATGTTGGTCCCGACAGCAGCGTTGTCCCCCATGCTTTGTGAAGAGTGCTGTGTGCCCTTTAGTGTCCCTCTGGATCATCAGGAGAAATCCATATTGAATGAGTTTTTAATTTTTCATCTGAAGAGTGTCATCTCCAGTATCAGCCTCACTTATCATAATGCTGACACACAGAGTCTTCTGGAGCTCGGTTTAGAGGGGAGAAAAGAGTTACCAGTCAGCAATATCAAAACTTTGTTTCCAGGTTTTCTTTCTTAGGTGCTTTAAAAAAAAAAATAATCCTAATGCGTGGAAATGTGAATATGAAACATTACTTAGGTAAAAGGAGAAACTTTTCCTGGAGTTGGTGTAGTGGAATATCAGCAGATGGAGAACAGAGCCCAGTCCCTGTTTTGTGCTTTGCTAGCCTTTTGTTCTATAAATATAAATGGAGGCTTTTCTTGTTGTCTTTTTTTTCTTTTCTTTCTTGGTTTTGTTTGTTGCTTTGGCACTGCAGATTATAAGACCGGACAGCTTTCATAAAGCCCCTTGAGATGTCTCAACCTGATGAGGTGCTAATTAAATGGAAGTTGTTGTTGAAGTGGGAGAGGGAGTGAGAGTTCAGGGCTACCTAGTTTATACACTGCTTTAGTTGATGACTTCAGTGAAACTAAACAGGAAAACTTCAGACACTTATGAAATCACAAAACTAGTGCTAACTGCTGTTAGATAATTCTCAAAGCTTTATTGGTTCAGTTGGGATGAATGCCAGGGATGGATCTTAGGTAAGATCTCTTGAGTCTCCAGGAGTGTGTAAAAACACGACAGCAATTCCAAGGTCTTGAGTACAGAGTTTGTCCTTCCTGTCTTCAGCACAGGGACAAATTTCACCAAAACTGTCCTCACCTTAACTCTTTTTTGTGGCTGCATTTTGTGTCTCATGCTGCTCTTAGCACTCTGCACAATCAAAAGGCCTTTGTTTTGACTGCTGTTGAGAGCCAGCTGAAATTCTAAGGTCCAAAGAAGCTATTCAACAAATTTACTTATTCATATCTCCAATCTCTTAACAGTTCCTGGAATCATGTCTCACATTTGGCTTGTACATCTTACTTTACATAATGATTTAAGGTCACTCAGAATGCGTCACTAAATGTCACGCTCTTCAAATCGTAAGTGCAATCAAAAAAATGTTACTTGTTCTGAGGAGGAGACAGAGGCACTTATGCTCACCTGGTGCTTTGTAAACAAAGTTTTACCCTTGGGGTAGGCAACATAATGAGAATGATCACAACTTACTAGGTAGTAAGAGGGTCAGGTGAACACCCCTTACTCTGAAAGCTTTATGTGAAGCTGTATGTGAAGCTTTTTGTGAAGGACTTGTGTGGGTTTTTTTTTTTTTAATTAGTTTGTTTGTTAAAATTGGGTGTATAATTTAATGCAAAGTAGGTGGAGTAGGAAGATGAACTTTGTAAACTGCTTGAAGGACATGAATGTGTCTTTCACTGAGGTGAAAAAAAAAAGAAGGAACACGGTAAACTAATTACTTTGAGTCTTTGTTTTGAATTTGCTTTGAAATCTGAAGGGATTTTGCCGGTGTCTGAATTATTTCTTGCCATGCTACATATAAAAAAAATCCAGTAATTTTGGTTCTATATTTCATTAGTATTGGGAGCACTGATTCTGTAACAACCCTAAGTTTGGCAGAACTAGCTTTGCTGCATAAAGAAGACTGGAAAAGGTAACAGAGCCCGTCTCTGTGCTTAGATCTGAAGCTGGAACTAGGAGACAAGGATAGACAAAAGTGGCTTCACTTGCTGTGCCCTCTTAGCTGGAAAGAGGGGTTTGACCATCTGTAAATATATCTTCAGTGATGCTGACTGAGGAGGGCATCTTGCCCTTATATGTATCATCTAAGAACTAAGGAGTTTTATTCTGGCATGTTAGAAAGATCAGTGTAAGCAATAGGTTGAAATGGCACAACTACAACATGTCATGTCAAAACCCAGGAATAAAAGTCAGATGAAATTTGGGAGTCCCCTTTGAATCTGCCACTGTGACTGGAGTTTGGGTCTTGCTTTAGTGTGTTCTCTGCTCCCTACAGGACCTGCACCTCCCCATCATCTTGGTGATGGATATTGCATTTGCACAAAGGAAAAAATAACCACATTATAGTGAGAGGAAGCCAAGTGTATTTTTTTTTCTCAACACTCTTTTCAGGACCTGAAATCTGGTAGATACAGGGGCCCAGAGCTGTTACATGAGGACAGGATCGATTCAGTCAATCAGAGGGAAAACCTACTGTCAGACTCTCAGACCTTTAACCTGCTCCTCAGAATTATTAGAACTCCCAAATCTCTTTGCAGGCCTTTTCTATTAGACAGATATTCCCATGTTTTGATTTTTTTGCTCCAGAAGTAATTTTTTTTATAATTACCTTCATTGAACTGCACTTACCATCTGTGAAGTGAGAGGCACTTAAATGATTTATTAGCCTGAGTTCCTAAAATGTGCTGAACAGCATGGGATTGATCTGGGCTAGTGACAACCAGAGGATACATGACAATGGGTAGGTGGCCAGTGTTTGATGGAGCATCGTGCTGTGCTGTGGGGTCTTGCTCTGGGGGAGTGTGTTGGCTCCCTTCCAGTTGCACAGGAGATCGATAAAAGGCAGGTGTGCCTGGGCTCAGAAATACAAAGAAATATCCTGAAGCACTGTTTTCCTCTTGAAGAAAAAATCATGGGGCACTGTACCTCTTGTTTCTGAAGTACTCCCCCCCCCAACCCCATAGAAGCCTCTGTAAAGCTTTTTGACAGCAAAGAAAAGCTTTCTGGAGTGCAAAAATTGATTTGCATTTGCTGTCTTCTGTGCACTGATTGAAATCCCGAAGGCTGATTTTGGTCCTCACTTTGTTTCTTGTCTTGGCAGTAGTATCCATGATAAGTAAGATGCTTTCCACAGGCTTTCCTCAGCCCTGAACGAGGTGGTTAATGCTCAGTGGGGTTCAGCACAGTGAGGAGCACAAAGCTGAGCTGTGTGGATCCGACTATGAACATCCCTATAAGCACTGCTTAAGAGGAGAATAAGGTTCCTAGCTAAGCAGGAGATGGGAAGGAGGAGTATCTGCCTTTCATGCAAGCAAAATCCTATCTCTGGTAATAGGCAGGGGCTCCTGTCTTACATCTCCAGCTGCATTCTCATCTGAGCAGAGGCTGTGAGACCCTGCTACTCACAGAGCTTCCCCATGTAGCAGAGACTCACAACTTCTGCTGACCTCAGAACACAGCAGGAGCTGAGATGAAGCAGCTCCAGCCCTTCACAGTGATGAGATGCCACCAAACAGCTGATCTCACAGATGCAAGTGACTGCAGGTGAGCCAGAGCCTGCTCTGTGCAGATTGCCTGCAGGATCTTCACAGGAACGTTGGCAAGGAAGAGGAGGTTGCCAAGCTGACTTCAGTGCTGTGTTCCTGCTGGGGGTTAAGCATCTGCCTCACCTCTTTGCTCAGCACAAACTGAGAGAGTAAAAAAATCCAGTACAGACACTGTGTTAATCTTTCTTTTCACCCCCCAGTTTAACATATGCTGAGAAACACAGGACTGAGCTTAGAAGGAATAACAAAGGGGATGTGTTGGTTTAGTCCAAGCCATGGAATATCTTGGATGAGCTCTGTGATTTTACAAGAGGGTTCCAGGTCTGGCTGTGTGTTGCAGTAGTGAACAGGAGCTGTCCTGTGGCTGGCAGCTGGCAGGAGCATGACGTGAGTGGCTCTCTGAGGACAGTTTGCAGTAGCAGATAACTCAGTGGCTGGAATGATGCAAGTTGACAGGGATCAGCTACAAACCCACCCCAGGGCGTTTCTGTGCCCCCAGCACTGCCCTGCAGACAGGGGTAACACAGCCCACATGGTGTCCTGCCTGGCAGGGGAGGCACTGCCACAGGGAGGGCACAGAGCAAACTCAGGCAGC
This sequence comes from Platyrinchus mystaceus, assembly GCA_035041135.1. Classification (NCBI taxonomy): domain Eukaryota; kingdom Metazoa; phylum Chordata; class Aves; order Passeriformes; family Tyrannidae; genus Platyrinchus; species Platyrinchus mystaceus. Next base: position 4,245,862 of record JAWWLV010000018.1, read on the forward strand.
AAATGAGCCAAGGGGGGAAAAGGAGGTGTGAGGAGATGTTGGAGGGCTGCATGGACAGGATGGGGTTGGCAGGGAGTTCTCTCTGTGTCTATGGCTCAGCTTTACATTTGCAAGGTGGTTAAAGGCCTAGGGGTGAGTACAAGGAAAGCCCCACCAGAGGAAGTTGTGCCGTGTGTAGGGTCTGCTCTGAGCTCCTGAAATTTCTGGGATTCAGCTGTCATTTAAAGCTGCACGAACTGGCATAGCTGTTACTATGTTTGTACTCTGTACTTAGATGATCTTGAGACAGGTTTTGGGATCTGAACACCCATATCTACCTAGATACAGGGCATTCTTCTGTCTTCTAGTAATTGTTCTCAGCAGCCCAGTTGCAACACTCTTACTTGAAGCAATATCCAGTGTCACATGCCAGACAGTAGATGTTGATGAATTTGTTCCTCCACTTTTTCCACAGTTATCTCTCCTAAAACAAAGGTTCTCTTGTCTTGCACTACCTTCACTGTAGCTGTTTCTCCTCTATCCTGAACTACCCCAAACTTGGAGTTAGTTCAAACTCAGCATCATGTTTATGAGGGGTGGGAGAGGTGAGTCTTGGTTACCTTGAGGAAGCACAAAAAGAGTGCTGGGAAAAGAAAACCTCAGGTAATGTTCCTCTTCACTGGCTGATCCATCCATATGCCCTAGAGTGGCATGTGGCCAAAAGGAGTTGGTGAGAAGGAGAGACAGATGGCAGCATGTGATCTGGAAGGAGCACAGGGTTTGACACCCAGTCAGAGAAACTAAACCAGAGCCCTGAATACTCACAATTCTTTTGGTGTAGTTGACATTGCCTGATTTGTTATACAGATAACAAGATTCAGGCTGGCCTCTATTCCAAGGATTAATTTTGGTTTCCTCTTTATTTTGAATCTGCCCTTCTGCCATATAATGCTGTTTCATCTGACCTCCAAAGGAGTGAGTAGGTTTGTTCACGGTGGACAAATAGCCCAGAGGAGCCAAGGGGTGGAGAGGACAGATCTTTGCAGGTGGCATTGAAAATTTAAAGGGTCTTCCAGCCAAAACTCAGATCTTTTCTCTTTTATTTCACAGATCCTCCCCTGGCTCCTTCTGGACCTACAGCCTGGGCTGAGGAACTGATGTACCAGTGGAGATGTGTTTGCTGGAGAAATTGTTCCTGAGATATGGTTTCCTGAGGGACACAACACATTTAATTCCTGGGAGAGTGATGGGCACATCTCAGGTGAGAGGTGCAGGACTTAACAAACCCCCTGAGCTTGGCAGGGCTCCACGCAGGAGGAAGTGTGAGTGGTGAGGAAGGATTGCTGCCAGCTTTGTTCAGGGTTCACTCGTGCTGTCCTCAGATTCCGAGGGCTTGGGAGTTCAAGGGAGAAAACAAAAGTAAAAATAAAGTGAGAAACAGCCAGAGAAAGAGCAAAATGTTTTTAAAGCTCTGCAACATCAACTCACGAGCACTGAGTCTGCAGGGCACAATCCAGTGTAAACTGTCTTTGGGAGGATAGCTCATTTATGCTTAATAATTAAAGGAATGATCCTTTCCTACTTGCTGCACTGAAGATTAGTGAGGTTTTTTCTCTGCCCTGCTAACAGTTGCACTGACATGTTCATAATGCTGTAACACATTTCTCTGCACATACAGCAGAGAAAAGGGCTCGTGGCAACGGGCCAGAACCACTTAGATTGTTTTACCAGGGGCACACCAGAGACCAGGGAACCCCAGCAAGGAGTTGCTGCTTCCAGTCCGTAGCACCCCCTGTTGTGACATTCCTCACACTGTTGTCCTCCCCCCACGATACTTCAGATGACACAAACGATCACTGTTGTCTTTAGATATAAAAATCAGTTTAACTGAAGCCAGGGTCAGACTGCTGTGAGTGTTTTCAGATATATGTTTCAACTTAGTTTTGTCGTCCTGTGAGCTGGAAAATTGCAGCTCTGGGTGAGGTGAAGTCAGGATTATAAACTTTTATTTGTGAGTATGAAACAAAATCTGGTTTGCTCAGATGCAGGTAATGTTGGGGTTTTTTCCCCTCTCTTTTCTATAGTGCTATCCTGCTTCTTTATGCCGGTTTTAAATAATTCTGTTTTGCAAAACAGGAAGGATTGAGAAATTTCAGAAGTAATGCAGGAAAAAGCAGGCTTTCATGCTGCTGCTGTCTGTGGGATTCTGCAGCATCCTGGTGTGATGTGTGGGTGTGTGTGTCCATGTGCTTTTTTTGTCCTCGCCTGCATGCACACACCCGCTCTCTGTATGAATTGATTATGTTACCCAAATACCTCCTAGGGAACTCTCTCTCTTTCTGGGGCTCTGGTACAATTTGTTCTTGAAATTACTCTAGGAATTGTCCAATCCTGTGTTAAACACCCCCACGCTGACACAGATACGGATTGAAAGCTGATGGGCATTAAAATGAAGTGGTATTTAAGCGATTGTTTTTCTGCTCTCAGAATATTTTCTCCTGATAGTTCCTTTCTCAGGAGTGATGCAGATCCTGTCTCAAGCCAGGAGGAGAAACTGGATGACCTCACATGAGGTCACTTAAAACCTGTGAATCTGTAATTTTAAACACAGTAAAAATGGAGCTGTCCCAGCAGGGGACAGGTCGCCTCTCCTCAGTTCCACACCTCAGACACAGCCACTCTCAGCTCGTGGCACAGGTGTCAGGGCTGGTTATCAGAGATAACACAGTGTTTGCACCATCCCAGAGGAACTAAACAGGGACAGCTGGCCCTCAGTGATGGGACTGCTGGACATCAGGGGATGCAGAAACCAAGGAGACAGAGTGGAGAAGCTCCTCAAAAGAGACCAGTTTTTCTTGTTGGCACAGGGAGAGGTGTAAAGACAAGGCTGTGCAGAGGTGTGAACTTGTAGACTCTCAGTTCCCCATGTCAATCACCATTTCAGGTACTGCTTCCTCATCTCCTGGGGCAGCACATCTGCTGACTGTTAACCTTTCAATAACATATTGCCTACCTTGTTATGTTAACTTCCTACCTAGTGTATTATTTCTGGTTTATGGAAGTAATGCCTTTCCAAAACTGTCAGAGTCTCTTCTCCAGCTCAAAACACTTACATTTAGCCTTTGCTCTCCTGATAGCATGGAAAATGTGTTGCATTCAGCAGTGCCAACCCGTGCATGCTGAACATGACCCAGATGCTAGTTAAAGGTGGCAGCATCTCCCAAGGGAGGCACTGAGTGCACCCAGGCACAAACCCTGCTTTTGTGCCTTAACTGTGCTGCCAGAGCACTGCTGATGCATCTAGCATGGAGCAAATATTAGCCATTGGGCATTCCTCCCAGGATGTCTTCTCTTGTACATAGAGAAAATCACCCCATGTTTATCTGATTTGGGCATAAATGGAGTGGGTGGTATGTGGGGAGAATCTCTCAGGTTGTATTCTGTCCTCCAGCTTCCTGAAATACATGTTTAGTTGTTGTCCTCACCTAATGAAGACATTCCAGATTTCTCACTTATTAGATTTCTGGCATTTTGTATCACTGTTTTGGTTCTCCTAGTTCTTTGCACAAATGGCACTTACTCTGTTCTCTGTCCTTCTTTCTGACTTGTTCTGTTCCTTGTTGTGTCCTCTGTGTGAGGATATGTGATTTCCATGGCTTTGTCCTCAAAGAAGCATCAGCCAAAGCTGTTTGTGTGTCTGCACTTGTTTGCTTCCCTCTGCTCTCCAGTGCAAAAGCCTGCTTGCAACTTTCCTGTTTTTCAGTGCCCTTAATACTATTGGGCATCAGAGACATCTGTCCCTCTGGCATGGGCCTCCTCTCTTCCAGAAGTGTCCTCAGTTCCTGACAAATCTGCTCTTTCAACCTTCTTCTCAGCCAGGTATTAAACCTTGGCTTTTTTGCCTCTCTTTCTAGTCCTGCATGGATTTACTGGGAGTGTTTTCAGAGAATACTCATTGTCTCCAGTTTCCTTTCCCAGAGCTGAAATTTTGCTTCCAGAATCTCTTTTTTTTTTTCTTTATTTTTTTTTCTGCTTCTGTATATAATTTGTGCCAAAATGGATTAAGCTTTTCCCTGAAGAAGGCTTTTCCTCCTGAAAGCCAGTTCCTGCTCCCATGAGATCTGCTGCCTTGGCAGTCAGTCCCCATGTCATCCTCCCTGGAGTCACAGCCCCACCTGCCTATCTGCTGATGGTAGGAATCAGCCTCAAGCCTGGATTGAGCCTCCTGTGTGACTGTGCAAAGAGCCCAGGTTTCAGCTGTGTGCTCTTCCTTGGCATTCCTTGTCCTGCTCTCGTGTTTCCCCATCAAGTCTTTGCCAACAGTGCACAAGCCTCAAGCCTTTGCTCAATATTCTGCAGTTTAGTCAAACCTGGACAGCCCAATGCCTTAGTCCCGTTCTTGAGCACTGGCCTGACTCATTTGAAACCAGAATCAAGATTTGGAAAGATGTCCTGATTTGTCAGAAGGCCTTGGGTTAATGGGCCATCCACTGTATATTCTGACTTCCAGCACTCCTAGAGCAGTAGCTCTTACTTGGTTGTTCTGCCAGCAGAAACCTCCAGCAGGTGGGCACCAGGATGTCACGGACAGGTTCCACCTTACAAACACCTGGGAGGTGTCACAACCTCACCCCACCAGCTCTGGGGCTGATGTCTGACATCTCCTGTGTAGCAGGATGTGCAGCTGAGCTGTGAACTGAGCACAGGGGTGTGTCCAAGGCACTCACACATTCTGGTAGTCACTGGTTTGCTACATGATTTGGTTTTCCAGGTGTGTGCTGTTGTAGAGTTTCTGGCAATGTCCCATTGGGATGCATGGACTGTTAATTTTTTATAAGGAGCTGACCTGTAGTCAGACATACCTAAATCAGAAGAGCCTCTTAATCTGAACTCCAAGGTAGAATTTATGGTCTTCTCCAGTTTGCAGTCACTTCAAGGTCTTCAAGATCCTCTATTTTATGTGACAAATCTATGTCAGTGTGCAACTGCAGTTTTTTACATTTTTCTTCCCTTTTTATCTGCATGCTGTTCCCTTCCTCCAAGCTGCAGACTATGGATGGAGTCCCTGGCAAAGTCCTACCAGCCTTGGAGGCTCATTTGAATTCAGCACACTCAATTGTCCTGCTGAGTGTTCTATCAAAGTGCCAACTCTGCTGTATTAACCCAGGAGCAGGGGAAACTGCAGCTCAGTCAATCCTTGGGCCACAACAGGTTTGTTTTATTTAATGAAGTTTGAATCATTTTATGGCAGAACTGGGCTGCAGTTCCAGCTGAGCCCTTTGGAGTCTACACATCCCTCTGTGCTGCTCACCTCTGGAGTGTGCAGCCAAAAATGTAAATTAATGAAGACAAAGAGGAGAGATGTTCCTGACACAGTTATTCTTCTCTCTTGTTAGGGCACTGATGCTCAGGCAATACTGGGAGAAGCTGCAATATTATCACTTTACTCATCAGACTAACATTAGTTTTTTTCTTGGGGAGATCTGTGGCAAGAAGCTGTTGACCAGCTCAACATTTTCTAGAGTTTCTGTCCCTCAATAAAATCACCCTTTCCTGCAGTGCTTTGGTATGAAATACTGTAAATTTTCTCATGAGATTTTTTTTTTTCTCTAGACATATCTAAAACATCAAAGGTATCTTGCTGGAAAAATAAGCCAAGAAACAATGGGTCAGAAGTGGGGAGGTGCACAATGGGCAGCCTGTGATGACTATGGCCCAAGCTCATTTCTTTTTTAACTTTGCCATCCTTCTCTGTCTCATGTAATCATAAATAAGTTAAGTACTTTGCAATCTGTGGAATGTGTTTTTTCACATGACCACCATCTGGGCTGCTATTTCTCTGCCCTGTTGTACCTCTCTGTTGTTTGGGTTACTGATAGTTGTCTGTCTGGTACTGTTTGATTTTAGTTTCTTCCCTTGGTCCTCAACAAGTTACAGCTAGACACTTTCCCTAATTTTATCCTCGAGGTTTACACTTCTCTTAGCCCTAACAAATGTATCTGTTTATTCTACAGTTTTTTTCCTCAATACACTGCAACTTTTAACAAGTGAGTGTTTGTCTACAGGAGGAGATATCAGTCAGGAATAACTCCGGATTATCACTCCGTGGAAGCTCTTTCGCCCTTTGGAAATGGATGCAGAATATTTGCACTGTTATTCCAGAATCTGTGTCTTGTCAGGGAGCCTTCAGACATCCTTGATTTTTTTCTCTCTCCTATTTGAACTCACTGCCCTGTATTGAACAAGCCTTACTTTCAGCCTTCATCAAATCTGCTTTCTCTTTCAGCTGAGATGTTTTCCAGGTGCAGTGGTACCTGAGGTATGATAGAGATCCATCTGTCAGACTGGCTGTGTGTTAAGTGCTTGCTGAAGTTGGTGGAAACTGCTCCCAGATTACAGGGGCAATTGGGACAGTCCCTGAGAACACTGAACCAAACAATAAGCAGCTGTATTCCCAGGCTGCCACTTCCTTAACCCTTCTTCTGTTCTATTCCTCATCCCTGTAGTTATCAGAATATCTTTTTTTTTTTTTTTTTTTCTCCTGAGCAGTGGGTTCTTTTTCTGGCTTTTATAATTCTAAGATGAGAACAGGTAATTTTGAACACTGAGTCACTCTCTCATGCCCAACTACAAAATTTCTTCCTCCCCTAGCTGAGAACAGGGAGTTCTGAATCTACCTGTAGGCCTTGGTTCTTGGTTTGGTGGGTGTCAGTGTGATGTGCTGCTGATGTTCATGCCATTTCAGCTCATGTCTTGATTCTGTCTGGAGAAGCCACTGTGTCCACTGTTAGTGGACTTTCTGGCCTTTCTTGCTTAAAATGGGCATTATCCCTTCAACTCTTTTGTGTAGGTGAGAGGCATCATACAAGGTTTTAAAATTAAATGTTTTTTGTTTGCGTATTTTAAAATCTTAGGCAATGTTCTCTTCATTCCGTGATCTGGGGGAAGAGATGTGTATCACAGATGTGCATCACAGGCTGTTGGTCTGTGGAGGGTGCCCATGAATTAAGTGTGGTGTGAGATGTGCTTATAGATGTGGGTAAAAGAGGGACAAGGGAATAGCTAAAAGCACAGAGGAATCAGAAATGCCAAAGAAGCACCTGTAGACCCTGACTTCATTCCAGCAGTGAAAATCTGCATTACCTCTGTCCCTCATCCGTGTCAAAATACCTGCATTCATTTTCATTACAAGGAAAACTGAAGTTGTAAGATTCCATAATCACAGTAATAGCAGTTTGGCAACATCCTGATCACTGATCTCCAGCTCCTTCCTCTTCTCCTGTGAGCTTTTGGTTCCTCTCTACCCCCACCTTTATATTAATTCTTCCCATTCTCATTTGCCTTTTGCATTTACTGGCACCTCACTTACAACTTGTTCAACTTTTGTTAGTCCGGACTATTGCTTTTAGGGAAGGGATTTGAACCTTGTGGGGCTGGAGAGGTGAAGTCTTACTTCACATCACTGAGAGGTGGACATGGAGACCCTGTGCTAGACTTGCTTCAGGAATGATTGACAGAAGGTGCCTGACAAAAGATGTTCACCCCCAGCATTTGTTACTGTGCAGTGATTCAATGACCTTCACGTCTTGGGTAGGTTTGCTTTGATTTGTAGTGTGCTCAGTGCTCATTCAGGCTCAAAGGGCCAGCCAGGCTTAAGAGATGCCATGGGTCTGTCCCCTCCTGGCAGTGTGCTAGAGCTCCTGGTTTTCCAGACTGGAGTTAAAAAGACATAGAATTAAGTACCTTTGGAGGATGGTGCTGAACACCTGCTGTTGAACAGCAGGTCTGTTAAGTTGCTTACAGACACCTGGGCTCTGTAGGAAATGGATCCAAACCTGTTTGCTCAGTTCTCTGTTTTACCTTTCCACTCTAACATTCTTCAGGGTTTTAAAAATTCATTAGAACTTCTGTGTGCCAACTGGTAAGAGAAGCAGATTGCTCTCACAAGTGGGGGAGCAGAAGACATAGGAAGGAGTGTTCAAAGCCAGGTTGGATGGAGTTTTGAGCACCCTGGTCTAGTGGATGTCCCTGCCTGGAATTAGATGATCTTTAAGGTATCTTCCAACCCAAACCATTTTTTTTTCTATGATTAAGGTCGACAGCTTCAGATTTTTGGGTACTTCTCCAGCATCTTGCTGTGGTACCACGTGCAGCACAGCTGGAACAGCCTCTAGGAGTTGTGTCGTCAACTGACTTAAGTAAACAGGGCTCCAGTAAGGTCAGTGGGAAGATCCCAGTGTAGCCCAGCCGGGAAGTTGGTCACAGCCCTGGGACTGCCTAATCCGCGCGGCTCTCGGCAACACTAGAGGTCACTCTGTGACCAGGGATGGAGCCTGCCGGCGTTTGGGGGCCTTGGGAAGGTCAGCGGCTGCTAATCCGTATAAATTGCTGAACTACAAGCAAAATTTGTAGCTCATTATGAAGCACTTTGATGCGGCATTGCTTCTACCCGAACTTCAGATACCAATTTCCTACGGGGAAAACCCCCCTCCCTTCAGGGGCGTGTTCCTGCCAGCACCCAGAATAGGGACGGCGTTTTAGGCACAGTTTGGGGACATTTCTGCTGGTCTGGGCAGGGTCCCCCACGGCACCTTTCCAAGTGGACGTACCTGCCTCCCTCCTCTCCCCAGCAAGGCTGTCAGCTTCTTATCAGCAGCGTCAGGAATTCATTTAGCTGATGCTGCCTAGCAAGCCTGGGGGTAAAGATGGATTTAACACAGTCACTAGACAGCTGTGTGCTAAACTCGCTGGCTGTGGAACCTATAACGAAAGGATTTAATTTTATTCCCTAATAATCCCTTTTCTCTCAAACAGGTCAGACTAGAGAGGCTGCTGCTACTGCTGGAGCTTTCAGCCTCGCTGGCGGTGTTGTTATTGGTTTCTGGGCTGGTCATTCAGGCAAGGCATCTGTCTTATCTTGGAGAAAAGTTTTCCTTTTAGTATTATTTCTTTGAACTCGTTTACTTGGGGCACTCAAAAAAGAAGGCATCTCTACTTTGCTGTTCCCTGAAATACCTCCGTAGAAGTTATTCTCAGTGAAGGATTTCAGCGATTTTTTAACTCCTACCCCCAAAGAGACCACTGATTTTGGGTCAGGTGAACCTATTTGGAAGTTGGTTGCATAGTTAGCAATTAATTCTGGTTGAAAAATAAAGAATAAAAAAAATTTAAAAAATAAAGTTAACATTTTCTGTTGCAAAATATGCCTCATTTTGACCAGTAAATAAGGCCCGTTCTCACCCTTCCCACAGTCTCCCGAAGGATCAAAGGTGAAACACCTGATATGAGACTGAACAAAACATTTACTTGACCTAAAGCATTTTTTGTGGAGTTTATTTTTTCACTTGGGCCATAAAAGGCTGGTTTATTTGCACAGCTTTATTTGCAAGCCTTCTCTTAGCTCCTGTGGAGGCCAGGTGTCTGCTGGCAGGGGAGGGAATGTGCCCCACATCCCTTTTTCTCCATGGAACCATGCCATTAATGACCCAGTTTTGCTGGAGGTTTCTAATGCTCTTACAAGGGTTTCGTGGCATGAGGAGGCTTTGCACTTCCCCCATCAGGGCAGGTACCTGGTTGTGGCTGGATTCCATGGCAGTGCAAACATCTCACAAATCCAGTCAGAAATAATTGGGATAACAGGGACTCCTTAGTCTTCGTTCACTCGAGGGTCACAGGACGTCAGATTTGACTTTGCTATTGAAGTCAGCTAATGTACTGGAAATGCCTTCATTTTCTCCCTCTGGAGGCAGGGGTTCAAATCTGCCATAAATTACAAGTGACACAGGTTCAGTAGTCTTAATTAAATCCCACGAGGTTATTTTTGTGTGTCAACACTCCCCTTTTCCTCCCTTCTGCACCGCTTGGAGCAGCCGAAGGGCAAGGAGGACTCCAGCATGGGTGGAAGTTCTGGGTGAAGGGTTCCAGTGCTGGAGTCGGGCACACCAAGACCCTCAGCCTGCCTGGTATCAATCTCCATTGAGCTTGTGATGTAGTGGATATTCTTTGTACATTTAAAGCATTCAATTCTGTGCAGGATCGTTATTCCTTGTAGGGAGATAACTGGCTGTAGAGGATTTCTGTTATCCACAGCATCTCTCCAGCCTGGGATTCATTGATTTCCGATCTGCTTTGTAAAGGTGCAGAATAGGGGTGATCGATGCTACAGTGCTGATGTGAATAAAGTGTGTCCCCTAATCTGCATTATCAACAGCCCACTTCTGATATCCTGAGCTGACCTGGTCATGACTGTCTCCTACACAGATAAATACGCTGGCTTTTGCTAACATGCCTTGAAAGCCTTTGGAATAGGAACGAATCAGATCCAGTGCAGCTTTTCCAGGGAGTGGCTAGGCTGATTCAAACCTCTTTTAAGCTAATGCTTTTGTAAAGGCACTATATGTTGCTAACATTTCTCTTAGCTTGGATTTAAATTAAAACCTTTGATTGGTCTCCTGATTCTCCCAGCAGAGTGTTTAAAAAAAGAAAAAAAAAAGAAGAAGCGAGAAAAAAGCCCCCAAGCCCCAAAACATGCCATTTAGAGAGGAACTGTTTAGAGAGCAGGTTTTTATTTAATAAACAGTGATCAATTGAATTGATTAACCATGAACACATTACAGCAGAGTTTGTTGTTGCTGCTGCTGATAATTGCAGTTCACGTGCATGAGAATATTAAATGTCTGTTTGCAGGATCATTTTCATGCTCTTTTCATTTAACAGAATGGAGAAAACAACAACTGTTGACAGTGATTTTGGTTAGGACTCAAGTGCTGCAGACTGTGCCCTCAGGATGCCTGTGCAATAACTCTATCAATTGTGGCCATTTACTCTGCACTTCCAGACATTTCTGCAAACCTTGCAGCTGTTTTTTTACTAATTTGCTTGGTAATTAGATCTTATCATGCTGGCTCCATGGCTTTACATAAACTGTAAGCATTTGGAGCTGCCATGTGAGACATTTTAGGGTTGTCTGTGTTGGTTTGTGCTGCTCTGCAAAGACCAAGGTGCTCTCAAAATACAGTAAAGACAGGGAAGCAGTTGTAACAAATGAGTTCCTGCTGATTTAAGGTTTCCACAGAGGATAAGAGTTTCTTCACTTAAATTAACAACTGGAAGCCATGGATAAGTTCATCCTGCTGGATGCTGAGCACAAACTGGGTTCTCTGCTGCTACCCTCTCTTTCCCTCTTCAGTACACATCTTTGTTTTCAGGAGGAGTTGAAGGCTTCTGTAAAATTATTTTACCATTTTAGATCTCTCACTGATATTAAGGAGAGGAATATCATGGTCCTGTGAGCTCAGGGTCAGGAGCTGTTTTCAATCATGGCCAAGTAATGTGACTGGAAAGACAGTGAGCCCTTCTGTGGCAGCAAAACACCTTGGAATGCCCTTATGCAGTGGTATGTGTAGTACAATTTGGGAACTGTGGATTTAGGTGCCACTGCTGGTGGAATGGCCCTGCCATGGTTCTGTGCTGTGCCAGGGAGAGGCAGAAGATGGTTTAGTTTCAGGGTAACTGAAACTCTTGTTTCATGTCTGTAAGTCATCTGGTTTTCTGTTTTGTACTCTCTGTGCTTTGCACTTTCCACTGGGAGGACAGGCCAGGTTTCAGAGAAGTGTCTTTGCTCTTAGGAATTGAGAGAGGTACCTGTAACATCAGTGAAGGTCCCATAAATGGGAACATTGCAAGGTTTGCATCTCTAGAGTTCCACATAGTCAGGGATGAAACTCCATTAACAGGACCCCAAAGAGAGTTTGAGTGTAACAGGTCCCAGAGTAACATCCTAAGCTTTTTTTTTGTTTGTGTTTAAACAAATCATTAAAGATTTTGCAAGAAAATCTCATGAAGGATGCAGAAATGTTATGGGAAGAGGCAGCTTTTCCAGATGGGTTTTGGTGCTTGTGTTTGTCAGGTGATACTGGCAGATGTCACCATAAAAGTACTTTTGCCACTTGTAAAAGTAGTGGTAGTAATGCAATAGCTGTGAAGGTCTAAGAGGTGTGTGAGGCAATATCTATAGGGAGAAGAGACACATTTTATTGGGTAACTGATATAGATGGGAAAAAAACATGAACTTTTGAGGACAGGAGTCCTACTTTCTGCACGTTTTCTGGAGTTCTGAAAAGACACAGCTCAAGGGATGTACAGATCTTTCAGAATTCACCTTTGATAGCACAGTGAGACTTTCAAAAGGGTTCTGTGCTTTTGGGCAGTTTTTTGAAGCAAAACTCCCGTACCAGTTCCTTAAATTGGTGGTTAAAAATTGATACTCCATTGGAGCTGATCTCTGAAGACTGACTAAGATCTCTTTGGGGCAAGATGGGGGAATGCCCTTGGGACCCCAAGAGCTGATCCTTCAGGGGAAGTTCTCCCTGATTCCCTGCTTGCCATGAAGGATAGTGGTAAAAATGGCAGAGGTGTTCCATTAGAAGAGTCTGCACAGGTGATTTTTTTTCTCCTCCAGAACTTCATAAAAGCTGCTAGGCCATGTTTTATATGGTATCATCATCTCTGTGAAATCATGGCTATAACTTAGTTTGTACTTGTGCCAAAA
>JAWWLV010000018.1:4258490-4360964 GCA_035041135.1 Platyrinchus mystaceus
CCATTCAGTAATGCACAGCCAGGATTTGTGCATCCCCTTCAGGCTCAGTGCAGTAGGAATCTAAATGTTTTTGCCACCCTAGATAAATGCAGTAACTGGAAAAATGAGTGTACACATATATAGCTCTAGGTCTCTCAGATATTTGAAATTCAGTAATAAACCCTTGGGAGAAGTTTCACTTCAGTGTCAAGCTTTGATCCGAGCAGATATACCAAGTTTAAAAAAGTTTAGTTTTAAGTCTTTAAATTAGCATTATAAACCTCACAAATAAATCCTCCAAGTCACTAATGGCTGATGTGCTCATAAATTTCAGGGATGGTGGTGAAGCAGACAGTGCAGGTAGATGGATTTCAGGACAACTAAATGGTGACAGCAGCATATGCCATTGGGATTTTAATAATAGCAGCAATAGTAATAACAATAATATCTGTTTTAACATAAATATAATCTAAATAAGTGGGTTCAAATGTGTGTGGTGTATCTGTTCTGCAGAACACAGAGATAGTTATCCTGGCTCTGGACAAGTGATGATATGGGCAGACCTGCATGACAAATTAATTACCCCAGGAAGTAAATGCTTTAATTGGGAGGTAACACTGTGCTAATACAGGACAAGGGCATCTCTGTGTTGTGGAGATATCTTGGGTTGTTTGAAGGGGCCTGGGACTTTAATATGTGGCAGAACACTTCCCTGTGGATGTGGTTTTAGGCTCCAAGCCTGGCACTTTAATCAGCCACACATGTCCCCTTTGCTGGTGGTGGGGAGGGTGCTCGTTTCTCTGTTCTATGGGAACAAGTGGAGGGAGAATTTACTCCTCAGGTTCTGAAAGCTCTGTGTGAACTTCAATATGACGGTGCCAATTTTAATCAAAGAAATGTACTGTGGATGTCACCTGCATTTTTATCCAGTTCTCTCTGACAGAAATAGAATTCAGAGTTCTGCTAGTGACAGAAAGGGCAGAAAAACCCACTCCTGGGCTCGTTCTGCCTGCTGTTATTCTGCTACCATAATTACCTCTAAACATAATTACGGGCAAGACAAATGACATTTTTAGCTTTGGTCTTTAAAGACAAGAGTTAATTTTAGGCTTTGACCAGAACTATGTTAATTAGCCTCTACCCACTCCCTTTGTATGGAATTACATCACCCAGGACTTAGCATAGGTTGCCTTTCCTGTATCTTTGAGTAATGAAAGGACACGGCATGGCAACCAAATCAAGGGCTGCTGCATTAACAAGGCCACTTTTCTGCCCATTTATCATCTATTAAAGGTGCACTAGTTTGTAAAGTAACACCACCTTCAGCAGGGCCGCCAAGAACAGCTCCTCATTTATTTTCTGCATGGTTTAAGTTGGAGTTAGACCCACCTTGTAGCTCAGAGGTGACAGCCAGTAAGAAAAAGTACACTAATTGAGACATCTCAAGGGAGAAATAGAAGAAAACTGAAAAGGTAATTAGAATGAGAGGGTTTCAAGCTGGGTAAGTAAAATCGAATGGAGGTGCATATTAGGGGTTGTTACAGATGGGAAAGAAAGTACTTGGAGAATAAAAAAAGAAAAATGAATATTAGAGAACAGAGCACCCTTTTCACACTTGAAGAATAGAGAAGAGAGATAAAAAAATAATGTAACAACAGTGGAGATACAGGCTGGGAAAAAAAAAAAAAAGCTCCAGAAGTATGAAGGACATATTTAAATGTAAGAAAGAATGGGAAAAATAATAGAGCAGATCAATTACTAGAGCTGAAGCCAAGGAAGGAGAAACTGTCAAATGAATATTTCTGGAGCTGTGGAAAAGTATCCTTCCTTTGTGGGGGATGTAGCATGTGTTTGGTCTGTGTGGGAGGGGTTTCTTTTGGGGGCTAACTCAGTATTTGAATTTGCTGCAGTGTCAGTATCCCAAATGGAGCGCTGGGGTGAATGCCTGCCTGGGCAGAACTGGGTTAATTAGATGTTGTTTGGCAGAGTTTATAGCTAATGCCAGACCTCCTTCTGGTGGTTGAAGTTTTAGCCCCTCAATGACTTTCCCTGTGTGTCTCTTTTGCTTTGGTGTCCACACTTAGGGACATGTTAAGGTCCAATCTCAATATTTCCCATTTTAAACCTTCCCTTACCTGCTGGAAAAGAATCACCCAGGTTACCCCCAGGTCATTTGCACCCCACACACAGGGAAGCTGAAGTCCCAGTACATTCCCTCAGGGAGATGCACACCCAAACCAAAGCAGCCACGTGAAAAGAAGCACTTTTTTGGTTAAGACTGAAAGATGGCCATTGCTTTCTGTTGTGGTCACAGCTAGTTAGGCAGCATTTCTCCTTTTGCCTCTTCTGGAGGCAGGAGGCTGGAATCACCTTCACTGGTAGGTGGAGAAGTTGGATCATGAATTCCTCTGTCTGCAAGGCAGGAATCCTGGAATGGTTTGGGTTGGAAGTGACCTAAAGATCGTCTCCTAGTTCCAACCCCCTGCCATGGGCAGGGACAGCTTCCACTATCCCAGGTTGCTCCAAGCCCCATCCAACCTGGCCTTAGACACTTCCAGGGATGGGGCAGCCACAGCTTCTCTGGGCAACCTGTGCCAGGGCCTCCCCACCCTCACAGGAAAGAATTTATTCCCAATATCCAATCTAAATTCACACTCTTTCAGTTTGAAGGAATCTAAATCTTTCCCCTTTTGGGGAGGTGGCTCAAGGGAAATCAGTAGAGTTCTGTGTCTGGTTTTCTTGGTGGGATTGCACCAGCTATGTTTATCCTCATTAGAACTTGTTTGTACAGTGCAGGGCCAGGAGTTGAACTCGATGATCCTTGTGGATCCCTTCCAACTCTGGATATTCTATGATTCATCTAACACTGTTTGTAGCTACTAAGCTGTATCCTTGAAATTAATATCCACTCATTGTGGAGATAGAATTTTCTGAGCCAAGTACAGTGTTTGTGGTTTTAATTGATAGTCTCACTAGAGTGTTTTTCTTACTCATTGTCTGTTAGATTTTTCTTTTATAAGCTTTTACTGATAAAATTGTCAGAAAAGGGCTTGTTGCTTCCTAAGAGTTGTACTGGATTCTGCTGCAGATTTCAAGAGCTTCAAAGCTGTTAGTAACACTGGCATTTTTTATCCACTGAAAATTTTTGAGCACTTGATCAAAACCTCTTTTCATGTTTCCATTTTAATTTTTTTTTGTATTTAAGAAAATCTGCCTAGAAACTATAAAAATTTTAATTACATTTCAGAGCCTGACTCTGTTCGTCCTGAGAAATAACTAAGGGCACTTGAAAATTTGCTACATTGAAAGAAGAAAAAACACCCCAAAACTTTAAAAAAGTAAAACCCTCAGACATTTCAAAGAGCACGTGTATCAGAAATTTAAAATAAAACAGAAAACCGGCTGGTGAAGTTAGACATACCCTGGTTATTTCCCATTATTATAAAAGCCACTTGTAGGGCAGGAATGTTCATGGACAGTCAGGATTGAGTGTTTGGTACTAGATGCTGTCTGAAGAAAGAAAGAAAGAAAAAGGTAGAATCTTTGCCCCAAATTAATTGCTTTAGTTATGGAAATCCTCTGACCACGTTCTCAGGATAACAAATAAATGTGTTCCTTTATTTTGGAAGGCATAGCCAGCCTTCTGCAGAAGGAAACGGTGGCAAGTTCAGTGGAAAACGACAGTGCTCTTAGTCCTGGAGTTTCAAAGATCACAAACTCCCTCTAAGGACTTAAAAAACAAAGAAAATCCTGTGACAGAGAATATTCTTCCTCATTCATCATTTGAAGCCCGGCCTCTAAAAGTGTTAAGAACAAGTTATTTTCAATATGAGTTAGCCCCAGGGGATTTGATAAAAGGCGCTTTTCTTTTCCAGCTGGCTAATCAAAAGTGATCTGCAGAAGACCTCAGTGACTTGGATGGCAGTTCTGAGACTCCCCCAGCCTCAGCAAACTTTTCTGATCCAAGGAACCAAAAAAAAAAAAACAAAGATGTGTCACAGGCCTGACTGGATATGGGAGCTGGGAAGACAGAGCTCATTCATCAGGAAGCCTGGAAGTCTCGCAGGGAAAGGTGGGAAACAAATTAGTGTCTCATCTTGAAGCTCCTATAGGTTGTCCAGGACTGAACTGTTAAAAGTAGGGAAAACAACTTTCATTTTTGGGAGGATCTGCCTTGCTTCCAGTCCAGGTAGTGTTACACAGAGCTTTCTCAAAAAGAGAGCTAGTCAGGACTCAGAGTCTGCCTTTCTTAGGCAGATCCTATTTTTGCAGTGCTAAAAGAGCATTTACCAGAGCTGCCTTCTGAGGTTGGTGTTGAAGATTTGGGATTTGCAAAGTTGTCTTTCCTTTCCTGGAAGGAAACACAGACCCCTTTTGTCACATCCCTTAAAAAATGTCCTGTTCTATTCCTTGTGGACATCTCCTTCTGGCACCAGCTGGTGATCCACTTACAAGCGAGAAGATGGATAGCTCTGAGGAAAAGCCAGCAGGCACAAGTGACTGCTTTCCAAATGAAGGAGTCCTGAATGTAGAAATTGTTTTCTCTCATGTCAACAATTTTGTTATTTGCTTCCTCATGCTGCTCGGGGGTCACCCCTCAGGCACTGTCCAGTCAGTGCATGGGATTCATTTGAACATGCTTTCATTTTCTCCAGTATTGGTCCATGCAGCCATACACTAATACCACTGTAGATGCCATACACACATACATATATACATTGAAATTAGCTGTTTTATTGATAACGACCAATTAACGTGATTCCATTTTCAGTAATTGTTGCTTGGTTACACTCACAAAAAATCTGAATTGGAGCAACACGTGTCAGAATAGACCCAAAGTATTTCAAGGTTATGGTTACCACTTATGGTCCAATTTACATTTAACAATCAGGCAGTTGCTAAATGAACTTCACTGTTCTCAGAGCAGAATCTGCCTGGCAGGGACTGTGACCCTGTCACCAGCCTGTCCCTGGTAACACTCGCTTTCCGTGGAAGCTGTGAGCCACATTCCTCGAAAGCACCTCCTTTTTCCATCTGTCTCTTGTTATCTCTGTTTCTGCTAAGAAATTTCATCAATTATTTCCTAGCACTCGAGTTCTGCTTTTTATTTGGGGTTTATTTCTTATGTACAATCGTGCATGGTGTGTATGTAAAATATGTATCTATGTTTATGGATTTGTTTTCCCCATGCTTTGATATTGTTGTTTCTGTCCACATCCAGATCTAGGCAGAAAAATGAGATGAACAAATGGAAACCAGTGTCATTAAATGTCCCCAAAAGCTTCACCCAAATGTTCTAAGCAGGTGGAGAGAACAGATAACATGTGCCCTCCCTGACTTCACTGCTGGAGGGGGACACACACAATAGAGTTTGATGAGGTAATCTTGTGATTTCTCATTGCATCAAAAAACCTGTCTGGTTTTTGAATTTCTGTTTGCCCTTTTGAAGAGTTTAGCTTAAACATCATCATTAATTGGGCTGTGTAGTCCAATAATAATTACTAATAGTGACTGCCTGTCAGCCTGTTTATTCCCAGGTACCTCCCTGCCTTAGTGGCTCTGTCTCGCTCTTTTTTCTTTTTTTTTTTTTTTTTTTACTTCCTTCTAAGCAGTGGGAAAAACACCTGAATAATTCAGCAAGAACCTTTTACATAATGAAAAATATAATCAGCTGGCTGTGCTGAGATATCTTCATTTCTACAGGATGCTAACTCAAGTATTACAAGTGACTGCAGGATTAATGCCAGAACGCTGAAGGTGTGGATACACATTGTCCTCTTTGTTCAAGGCAGTCTCAGCCTGTGTGGAGGGCTGAGAGAAGACCGTGTATTCCTCACCGTGCCTACCTGGTGCCACTTAATAATTTAAATCCATTAATCGCTTAAGATGAACACTTAGTGTTGCTTGACTCACCACCACCAAGTGGAGGGTTTATCCAGGTTAAATAAAAGATCTTAAAATTTTGTCATCTTGCCACAGCTTTCTTTGTAGGAGGCTTCAGTTTTTGTTGGGGAGTGGTGGGGGTGTTACTGTGCCAAAAGTGCTTAAGTAAACGCTAATATCCATACATCATGACTAGATGTCTGAGAATATTAGCTGTTTATTTCTCTGACATACTCTGAGGAGTCTATGGGGGGCTCTTGCAGGAGTCAGGACCTCAATGTAATATACAAGCTTTGATTCTGATATTTCCCTTGATAACCGTGCTCTACCATATTGGGGTCGGAAGTCAGCAAAGGTTCATTGGCTGTTGTAATGCTCACTGTCACCAGTAATAAGTACAAAGGACTGGCTTTAAAAGCTGGCTTATAAAACTTTAAGGAAACTTGGATTGCTTAAGTGAACTTCCAAGGCTCTTCAGGGGCCAAGTGCACTTTGGTTGTCTACTTATATTAATTTCACAGAGTTTAAAGGGTCAAGCAATGCAGTTGGTGATGCTTATTAATTTATGAAACACAGAACCTTGCACTATCTCGCTTTGACCACTTTCCCTCTCCTTTTAGAAAATTTAATATACATTAAAGCTTGCTAGACAGGGGCGCCCTAAAGGATTAAGCCCAAAGTTCACAGCTGGACTAAAAGGTTCAAAGACGTCGTATCCGCAACACTGATTTGATTCCAAGTGACGTTCAAACAATGGAACCAAATTGTAGATGTTTGAGTGTGTAAGGAAACAGCAATTAGAGGAATACCACAGAACGGCAGAGGATTAGGATTTATTTTCCTTAAAGTGGTAAAACTGATTACAGCCTTATTCTTTCTTTCATGGGGGGGATGTGTTTGATCACATCAGCTTTTGGGGTCACTGGTTGTCAAGAACATATTTTGGTGTTACAGCACAGCTTGCCAAGCTCTAGAGGTTCATACAGACCCAGTTACTTTACAGAATATATTTGATTGTTGTGGCCACGTGAACTGAGTTCTGGGTAGGAAAATATTAACCAGAAGGGAAGAAGAAAGGAAAGGGGACTGGAGAAACGCGGTTAGGATTTAGAAACCTGACATAATCGTATTCAGAGGCATTTCTGCATTCTGTTTGCTTGCTTTTGAATTGCTTTGGTGTCTTGTCCAGGGGAGATAATTCCAGAAGTCATTCACACCCGGGCTGCAAATTCGATACTGCATTCAGGTGACAAAGGGAACGTGATTGCAGAGCTACTCAGAAAATTGGAAATCAAATTGGCCGTGATGGTTGGTCTATGTGGTCTCCTTTTGGAATCAACAAGAGGGAGAAGAGAATGAAGGACAGGAAAATGAAGTGTGTCCTGCTGTATGGAAGACGAGTTTATGCAGCCAGAGTTTGTAAAGGGGGAAGCAAATTTCGTGTTATGCCAGCTCTGATTCCTGAGGCCTCAGGGAACACTCACCTTGAGGAATGAGTTGTACTTCAGTGGAAATTTGCTGTTGCTAAGAGAGATCCTAAACCCTGTCCCAGTGGCGAAGACTGTTTATATTGCAGCTGGGCCCCAAGAGCCTCAGAGCAGGTTGTTGTTGCATCACATGCTGGGAGAAAGTCTGTGAGTGGAGAGAATTCATAGCTTTCCTGGGTGAAAAAGGACAAAAATGTGGGGGGGGACAAAATAGCCAGGAAGAATTTTGTGTGATCCATGGCACTGTGTTTCCATCCAGAGAACAGAACTCACATGTCCGGGACTTCAGCAGCCTTACCCTTGCATTTTAAACCCTTTAAACAGTGAGAACAATGCAGAAAATCCCAGAGGACACATGAGAAAGGGGGTTGTACCTAATCCCTTTATCATTTCTTTGCATTTACTTGCTAACAAAATATATTTTTCTTTAGAATGACCTCTGAGATTTTATACTATGGGGTATTTGGTTTAAAATGTGCTGTAACCTTCTTTTTTTTTAAATTGATCAGATCAGCCTTGAACACTCAAAGAAAAATCTGCCTGCTCTGAATATTGCCTGAGGATTTAGAAAGGTCTTTCTTGGAAACAGAAGAACAAGATGAAACAATTATCTGTAAAGCATGGTAAGAGAGAAAAAGAATAAAGGAATGAGTTATGTTTGACTTGTCTTCTTCCAAGAGATGATTTTTTTCTGGTTTTTAGAGTAGACTTTAGATGTGGGAGATTTCCACTGTCTTGCTAGAAGAAGTTTCAAAACATGGGCAGTTTCCCTCCTGCTCTGGTAACTTGTAAACAAAAAAAAAAAAAAAAAAAGTTTTTGTTTTGGCAACTTGATTTGCAGTCAGACTGTATTATTTATTTACTGCTTCAGTTGTAGGAGAAACTTTTGTAATGACAGGTGTCAGTCAAATAAATGATTGTTGTCTTCCACCTGAGCAGAAGCAACACTAAAATTTCAACTGTGTTATTAATAAACAAGGAGCCAATGGATGTGAGAGCATTGGAAACCCTCTGATCACTTCCTCTGGAAGGGCTGATTGTCAGTCACACCTCGATGGCATCTGCTTGCAGATATAATGAAGAAAGATTATCACTGCTGTAAATGACTGCAGTGACTCTGGTCAGCAAATAATAAAGACACTGTCTTAGTCATCAGCCCTGCCTCCCAGGTGCTAACACTGTTAAGTGATATCTCAGTGGGATTTTGGGTCCTCATTTATGTAACTGCAATAGAAAACCAGACGTAATTAATTTCATGCCGTTCCCTGCCCTTCTAAACTGAAAACTCAGTCATGACCAAAGTCAGCTTATTTCTGCACTGATGGCTTAAAGAAGAAGCAGTGAAAGACCTTTAAAGCAAAGACCTTGGTTTGGTATTGACAGATCAATGTAAAATGTTGGCTGTATATGAGTTTTCTCCAGAGCCTCCTTTGGATCCTGATGGGGTGGAGGAAGAGTGAGCCATCAGCTGTGTCCTGTGGAAATAAAATACTCTTTTGGTATTCCAGCTCTTCCTGGGGTGCTGGCTGCTCTTGGGAATTGTACAGAATCCTTCTGTGTCTGTCCTTACTCCCTTTGATTTGTAGCTTCAACTGCGTGTGAAAGGAGCTTAAATATATGGCCTTCATAAAAGGGACAAAAGTGAATTGTAAAATGGACCAACCAAGTTCTGTTGGAGCATAACTAAAGTGAGGAGCAAGGAGAACTTCTAGACCTGCTTCTCTTTTACAGACCCAACCAAACATCCCAAGGACTGCCTTGTCTAACTGGAAGTGGCCCCTGGTTGTCCTGAGTAGGGTACCCAAGTATCTGAGTAGGTTTCCAAGGCTTGGGAAGCTGACTGGAAAAGTTAAAAGGTGCAAGAGAAGTCTCTGACTTTTAAAGCCTTTAAACATCCCCAAATTTCTGTTTTGGTCGCAGATGATACAATGTAGAGTTGATAAATTCACCTGCTCTTTTATCAGGCAATTCTGTAAAATTTCTTTGGATTTCTTGCCTTCCTTGTTGACCATATTCCAGCTGAGTCCAGAACAAAGGGCTAAATCCTGCTGAAACAATCTGTCCCCAGGGGCTGGAGGCTACTGCCTCTAATGTACAGATAAAAGTCAGTCATACCAGCTGCAGATGAAATCACAGAAGAAATCTTGCTAATTAATTGCATGAACTTTGTTTCTGCCTGGCTTGAGATTCTCTCAGCCTTGCATAAAGACCGGGGCACCCATGCTGTACACCTCAACGGGGCTGTCGATTTTCCAAGGAAGACTAACAATTTTTTTTGTGCCTAAAATAGCCCTGCAATTACTTCTGCTCACATGGTCCCGCAGCAACAAAATGGTTTCTGCAAACTGGGTTTGTTCACACGTGATTGAAAAGTTGCCCAACGTTGTTCTGCCAAGTTAGGCACTGATTCAGGTTTATGACCATATCATTAATATTTTAGTACTGCATCAGTAACTGGTTGCTATTAATATGTAGTGAAACAGTGATATAAAAAGGGAGATGTTCCCAGTCATTTGGCAGAATTTGCATTACAGCTGGATGAAATTTATAACACATCTTCTTCAACCTACCAGTCTGAACTCCTGTTATTAATTTCTGCTGTGTTTATTTCTCCTTTATGTTCACTTTGGGCGATATTCTATCAAGTTTCCTGGCAAGCACCACGGTGGATATAGCTAATTTCAGCTGACTGCAGGGGAAGGACTCTGTAGAAAGTGAATTTTGAATTAGCACTGGTATTTGCAGCAAAAAAACTCCCCCTGAGAAGTCTATTCCCCTCGGCCTGGCGTCAGCAGCACTTAAGTGCATGTGAATAGCCCTATTGACTTCAGGTAGGCAGCTGTTTAATTACCTTCCTGAATCAAGGCCAGGACCAGGAAACAAGCTCCCAGCACGGACCTGGGTGCCGGCTCAAACAGCTTGTCTGCCGAATGCCCGACTTCTGTGAGTGACCCACGGATTGTTTGACTCGGTAATTTGGCAAATCCTTCCCAGTCGAGAACAAATTTGAGGAAATCATCATTTGACGCACAGAGAGGTGAAATCTGTGCAGTGTATTTTTCATGACGAGGCAGCTATTGCCCGGATTTATTCAGCCTGCTTGGCTCTTCCTGTTTCAATAGGCCCAGCAGTCACATTTCCTCCCCCCCACATTGTATTTAGGAACTGTGAAATGACAGGTCTCTTGCCTTTCTACCAGGCAAGCAGTGTGCTGTACACAGCATGCTGCAGGCAGGAGGAGGAGGATAAAGAATGACATGCTACTCTGTAAGTTACAACTATTTTTTTTTCAGGCTCGCATCTGCTCTTGTCCCTCTTCTGTTCTCAGATCACTCTTCGGCTTCCCTTAGGAATCCAGCTGTGTCATCACATTGTGTGGCATCCTAATATTTCATACTAAGCTGTAAGCCAATTAGGAATGACTACTTACCATGCTGAATCATAGGAAGAGAAAAGGATAATGTGTCCTTCATATAACGAACCTCCTCTTTTTTGGCAAGACAGATCACCTACGTGTTATATTTATAAGCCCTGTGGCTTTTCACTCTACCCAATTAGGGTGCAGCTTCCCCTCACACTGCTGCAATATTTTAAGGGACTTATTTAGAGATGGATGCTTATTGAAAATGCTGACCTGCTACCATTGTGCCTCATGCCACCTTTCATCTTCAGAGGCTGAAACACTGGTCAAAACTTGATGTTGTAATCACCTTTAACAGGATGAGAACACGAGTGCAGCAAAATATAAATACCTTGTCCTGAGTTCCTAAATGAACTGGTGACCCAGAATGAGGGTATAACATTATGGCTTGCCACACAGGGTTGAGGGAGGTGTTGATTAAAGCCAAACTGTAAAATAAAGCCTCTTACATCTAAAAGGAAGAAGAATAAACCATTGATGTGTATTTGGGAATGCGTGAAGTGTTTAGTAATGAGCATTAAAGAGAAAGATATTAAAATATATTTCCCATGGTGAAGTAATTAATGGGCTATTGTGCCAGGTGTCTGAGCTGCTCAGAGGTCTGGGATAAACAGTGTTCCAGCAGAGGATGCAAAGTATGATTTATGATTAAATGGAATGATGTTAGTTGTAGTGGAGCCTTTAGGATGCCCCCTTTCCTCCAACTGGTGTTTCTTTTTGCTAAGCTGCTTAAGGAGCTATCGATAGTATTTATTGTCTGGGAAGAGATGTACTCCTTTAAATTTGCCTTTAGATCCAAGCAGTGTTGCAAACTGAGGACTCTGGTGACCTTGTCTGGTACCTGCCATCCTTCAAACCTTGCCTAGTCTTGTTAGCCCTCATTGCAAAGCAAGCAGGGCAGCACAAAAGCCAGTTAAGTACCACCCTCAGGTGACAGATTCTGTGTGCAGTCAGGGTAGGGATCACATTCATGAAGAGCCCTGGCTGTGGATACATCCAGAGAGAAGAGGTGGCCTCTCAGATTTGCCTCCCCAAGCTGTATTTCCCACCCCAAATTCAGCCATTTTTGTTGCCTCCGCTGCTCAAAGACGTTGTAGCTAAACCAAATGTGTGTCTCTGGTTTCAGACTTCAGCGAGGCCCAGCCATACCCTGCTAGGCTTCAGTTTCTGCTCTGCTGGTCACATCCTCTTGCTTTTCCTCAAAATACCTCTGAGATAAGCAAGTACTCCCACAGCCTGCTGGGAGAGAGCAGTGGAGAGTCAAGGCTGAACATGTGGAGCTGAAAGCATAGAGGCAGGCAGCTGTAGGGGATCAGGGAGATCCCCTTTGCTTTCCAGGGTAACTAATCCCACCTGTGCTGAGCATGTTAGAGGGTTCAGATCTACGTGGTGAACTCTGATGGTAAAGGCAAGGCTAAAGATGCTGCGGTATAAAAGCTTCTGCAAGTAGAGGAAAAAGGTTTATGGTATTTTTCTTGCTAGGAGAAATCTGAAGTAAGTTGAAGTTAGTTCTGGTTTAAGGGTTTTGTGCTTTATCTGGAATAATGCTTGTTTTATAAACGTGGGGGTTCAGAAACCTCTTGGCATTCAAGATAAAATTGCCTGTTTAGGATCTGTACCTTTTTGTATTGTTATTCAAAAACGTCTCAGTTAATAATTGCAAAAGGCCCTGCCAGCCTGTGTTGCAAATTCCTTTTTTTTTTCTTTTTCTTTTTTTTTTTTTTTAAATGCAGGATGTATGTAATTTATGTTGTTCCTCTCCACGTAGATAAAGACTCATCTCAAATGTCAGGGTGGGGGAGGAAAGGATATCTGACCCAGAGGGCAGGAATATTGAATGCACTGGTGTTGGGCTTGACATTCCTCTAGTATTCCCTGTAATAACATCAATCTCTGGGAACCCTCCTGATTTAAATACAGAGCTGCTGTGCTTAATATATATTTCCAATGGAATTTCATAGTAATTGAGCATTAAATGATGTCCACTTATCGTAAAATGTTACTGTTTTTATTAAAAATTATAAATGGGCTTCAGCAGAACAGAATATACCAGATTCACACACCATCTTGATTAGTCTTTATGTTATAATTGTCATTGACCGCCTTTACTGTATTACTTCTAGATGGTTCATAATTTTCCCAGCTGAACAAATGAAGATATGTGAGCAAAGAAAGGCACTGACTGGATTATGTAGTGCCATTGATTTTTATTCTTCTTGTTTCACAGAATACACTAAAAAAATCTTGCTGTCTCTGTGATGGGGCTTATTAGCACCCAGAGGAGCTGGTGTGAGCTGATGGCAGTAGCACACGTGCTGCTCTGGAAATCTCAGCTAGAGGAGAAGGAGATGGCAGAGCTGGCCCTTGGATACATCTGCTGGATGTCCAGGTATGACCTGAGCAGTCAGGATTTGGGGGGGTCTTTGCCCAGGGTGAGGGTTGCAGTCAACTATCACAAATCCCTGTGTGCAGAACCAGTGACCTGAGAGCTGCACAAAGGGAGTGGAGCTGACTGTTTTGGAGGCAAGGAAGGGCCAGTATGGGAAGCTGTGTCTCATTCAATAACACTTAATCCTGAAAAAGATGATGCCAGATATCTCATCCCTGGAAGTGTTCAAGGCCAGGTTGCATGGGGCTTGGAGCAACCTGTGATAGTGGAAGGTGTCCCTGTGCATGGCAGGGAAATTGGAACTAGATGATCTTTAAGGTCCTTTCCAACTCAAATCACTCTGACTATGAAATACTGGCATTTCCCTTCTCTACAGATGATGGCTTATCAATGTACCCCCACCCACATTGCCTCTCTTAGCTGTGACTTTCAAAGCTTTTAAAGTTTGAAAACCAAAATCAAAGCAACTGTCATGAGGGTTTGGTTCAGTTTGTGGGAAATGTTGGTTATTATACCTTGCTACATTTGGGGATGCTTAACTATAGAATGGTTGCTAAGATTTGAAATGGTTTCTCAGATTTGAAAATTGCAAATTGATATTTATTTGCAAAATTTGACCCAAATCTATTAATTATTTTATTCCTCCTAAGACTGTAAAAATGGTAATTAGGTGTTCACAGCAGAAATGATCTTACAGAACATTGCTACTCCATTTTATTGTCATTAAACAATAAATAACGAGACACCAAGAAACAGGAGGGAAACTGTAAATGGAAGTTATGGCAAGATTCATTATTTATGTGTATGTTCTTCAGGCTTGAATGAAATGACATGTGTGGGCTAGAAATACAGCTCTTCCTACCCTTCAGTCAGGTCTGGTGTGGTAGTATTTACCTTTTAGATGCCTGTATCTTTTATTGGATCTTGATGCATCATGTAGTTCAGATTAGTAATTTGGCTTTTTAATTAGGAGGGCTTCACTGTGGCCTGTTTGTCTCTGCTGCTGATCTTTGTATTATCTGTAGAACAGAGCCCATGGGAAGATGACCAGGAATGCCTAAAACCTTGTACAAAGCACTAAATGTTCTTTCTGGATCAGCAAAAGCGAACAAACCCTCTTCTACTAACATATAAGTTTCTGGGAACTTTCTGGAGTTCTGTTACAACTAAATGGGGAAATGCCTGTCGAGTTAAAATGAAAGAATAAATTTTCTGGCCATGGGAGTAAGGAGAGGTAAAAATGGAACCCTGTCTTTGCCCTTATTGTTTATTAATGCAGCCCCTGCTCCTCCTGAAAGCCGTAACTGGCCTGTGTGTTCTGGTTTGTATAAGAAGTGACAGGAATTACACAGTCTCACTCCACAGACCAAACTTTTCACACAGCTCAGATAGAAATGAGCCCCTGGGGACTTGCAGGATGCTGCCTGTGCTCTGTGAGACTCCGTGATGGCAAAGCCAGCTCTCAGTTGTTAATCCCAACACATCATACAAGACACTTTCTATCTTCTCCTGTAATGTTAATGCAGCTGGAATTCCATAAATCAAATCTCAGCAGTAAAAAGGTTAATAAGTTTACACTATATAATTGAAAGCCATATTGGTGATTAAAAGGATTTTATATATCAGTTTTCTGGGTCACCAACTAATTATTTTTGGTGGCCTGTAATAAAACAAAGCACCATAGGCAGAGAGAGGCTGTAATCACATAATATATGAAAAAAAGCATTTACATTTATTTGAGATGAGGCTTTGTACACCAGCTTGTTGAACAGTCTTTGAGGTGCATCTCCCCTAGTTTGGAGACAATGGGAGAACTCATGTTCCGTGTGCTTGGTCAGGTTCATCCAAAGTTACTGGATTGAGTTTGGAAGTCTGGCGCGCTCTCTGTCCAGAGCGAAGCCCAAGGGAACCAGCTGTCACCTGTGATGGAAAGGTTTTGCCGAGGCACTGGGGATCAGATTGCTATTATAATTCATTTTAATGCATTCTGCACGTACTAATCATTTATTGGAACAGAATCTTCTGTAATAGGGACATGACTAGCAAGAGACAGAGATGATTGATCATCCTTGCCTAGAAAGGATAGTTAAAACAAACAAAAAACCCCACACCTTCTGTACAAGGGGCAGGTGTGTGTGTGTGTGTATGCACGAGGGATTGGGTATTCACTGTGGAGATGGAGAAAAATTGAACTCAAAGCTTGAACTGAAATTCTCTACAGGCAAAAAAGGAACCTTCTCTACAAGGGGCAGATGTGCATGTGTGCACGAAGGATCATGCATTGTGTGGGGATGGAGAAAAACTGAACTCAAAACTTGAATTCAAATTTCTGCTCTTCTATCAGGCAAAAATGCCTTTTGGAGCCAAGAACCCAGGCACAGATGTTCCAAACTCTTGCCTCTGTTTTGCAGGTTGTATGTTTTTGTGTATTTCTCTGATTGCATCAAGAAGCCGCTGAGGGCAAAGGCAGATGAGGGGGGGACAGGTGGATTTGCAGGGAGGTGTGTTTGCACAAATAGCTCAGGGGTCAGTTCTGTAGTCTCTGGGACCTCCTGTGATCCTGTGTGAGGTGACACAACCACAGCCTGTGTTCTGCTTAAATGACCCACTGCTGATCTCAGTTGTTCTGCCTGTTAAGCAAAGGGCAAACAGCACGATACGCTGAGCACCGGGCACGTTGTTCCCACCGTCAGGGCAGGATCTGAGATGTGACCAGAAACAAATGACCTGATGTTGAAATCCCTCCATAGTGCTTGCAGAGCCACTTTGGGGAGTGGGACCTTCTGTGACAAATGTGTTTCTGTAATACTTTTTAAGATCTTTTTGCTACAGCTGTTAAATTGGCAAATCATTAACTCTTAAATGCCCACTGCATAAAATTGGTGCCATGACACGTTGTGCTGTAATGAGCTAAGGTTCAAGTTCTTTGCTGTTAAATAATTTGCTTGACATCTACTATGTCTAAATAGGAGATTTTCTGCACTGAAAAGAGCATCTTGTTATTTAAATTAAGCTCTTAAAGTGTTTCCTAGCAGCATAGCTAAGGGGATATTTAGTTTTAAACACAGACTGGCAAGGTTAAAAGTGGAACAGCAGTCGGGTGAATAATGGCCTATGAGTCAGCTGCTGAGCTGGACTTGACAACCTCCGTGTCACCACCGAGTCAGAAGTCATTTGTGTGACAGTCTGAGGGTCAAGAAGTAAAAAATAAACCGGTAGTTTCCACTGGTAGAAGGCCATATCAGGGCTTTCTGAAACAAAGACTGAGAAGGGGGAAAGCTAAGCAGCAATAGTGCAAATGAGGAAAGAGTGTGGGTATGAATTGCATCCGTGTAGGTAATTCAAATACCTCAGTGCACCCCTCTGAAGTTCAGAGGAAAAGCAGTGTGGTTAGGGAGTCTGACTGCTGGAGTCCTGGCTGACAGTAAGCAGGCCTCCCTCCCAGGGGTCTTTGCAACTATAACTTGGTTAGCTTTCATTTGAGCAATTTGGGGCTAAGAAAGAGCCAAGTAACACTTCTGCAATCTGCTGTTGTTGCAGGGTGGAACAGCAGAACCGCTCGCCTTGCTGTCACTTGGTTAAGTCTCTCTCTTCGGGGAGATTTTTGTCACCGGATTGCTAATATCAGGAAGTTGTATTTTTTCACACATAATCAGCAGCAGAAAGAGCACGGTCCTGTTTCAGCCTCCAGGTGCTTACAGACATCTTTGTTAAAACTGACGAGGAGGGTGAGAACCGAATCGAAAGAGATGACAAGGTGACTTAGACAAGGCTTAGTGGTAAGGGAGTGCGTGGGAAGAGAGGGATATCATGGCTTTCCTGGCAAAGGACTCCTGCCTCTGACACGGATATTCCAGTTCTTCTGAATAATAAAATGACAACAATATCTGGAGGGAAATGACGTATTCTGCATAAGCATTCCTGTTCAATAGCACTGATAGAGGTAATGAGTTGCTGTGTGTTGTTCGTTCCTTGTGACATGTATGGAATGGTGTCCTCTGGATGGAGCTTCTGTCTGATATATTTTAGGTAGCATAAGCAAGGAAGGGAGGATCCCAAAAACTATTCTGTGCCTGACCTAGAACAAGAGGTCAGGACCATAATAAGGCCTCTACTCCTCCTTGTCGCTGAAATCCTTTCAATTCACGCCTTATTGCATAAGTTCAATATACTTTTGGGCTAAAGCTCCCCCGAGCACTTAGCTCTCTAAACTCCCTACTCAGCAGGTGGCTTATTTAAATGTGGCTGTCAGCTTGGCCAGTGGCCAGAAGCAAATGGCTCGATGCGTGAACCGCAGTGTTTGGGTTTAATTCTGCGCTCGCTCCTGCCAGCACAATCCTCCTGGCTCCGGTGGGGTTGTGTGGGGTACAAGTGTGTGCAATATAGGGCTGTCTGCTCAACTGTTTGTCAAATAAATCTATGGTCAGTCATTTGCATTATGTCAGCTAAACATTTGCCTGGCACTTCTCTCATCTGCGAGCCGGGGAGGAATTCTGGGTTGCTTGAAATGAAAACCATCATTGTCAGCCCTCGCTTAACCAATGAGCATTTCTCCCATTGCGTGTAAGTAACTTATTTTGCAACCCACGGCCTTGAAGAGGAAATGTAAAGTTTTTCTAAACATCCAGTACAAATGGGGATATTAGCTGCTTAGTTGAGTCTTCGAAATTCAGGTGTTATGGCTGAGCAAGTGAGATGGAGGGAGGAAGGAAGCACATAGTTTAAATTAAATATATGGAAAATAACTGCCAAATGATAAAAATGTATTTTAAAAGTAAGCAAACCTGTTTTCTCTCTGCCTCTCCATTAAATGTGTCAGGAAAGGGCTTTTACAACTAGGTGGTAATTAGAGAGGGAAAAAGCACTGCTGGCAGAGCAGTCAATCTATCACATCCTCTACTGCCTAAATGTTACCAGCAATTAAACAAGTTAGGGGGGGAAAAACTTGACAAGCAAGTTTTATCACAGAATCATCTTGGTGTCAAAGTATGGGGTGCTCTTATTAGATTCCCTCGTGCAACCCCAAAGACTTAAAATCCAACCGCAGGAATGCCTGTTCAACCCAAAGCAACTATTTTCTTTCCCAGACTACCCAGGCGCAGGGAAGATTAGAATGCTAAAAATAAAACAACCTTTCCCACCTCCCCCTTCCTCTCCCCTCCAAAGTCAAATCTGTCCAGGTTGACTGCTCCATTAAATTCAAGAACAAAAAGTTATAAATTGAACATAGGGAGAGCAGTGCCTTTTCTTAAAGTGATGTTTCCTCGCCTTAATGGATTTAGCTATGGCAGGGAGTCAGAGAGAAGCTGTCTTAACTAAATCTTTGACTGATTATGCATTTTTTTTTCTATTCATACAAGATAGATTCATCATTCCAATTTGTCAAGCTGGCGAAGTTCCAATTAATTACACCAGGAAAAGCTCAAGCTGCATTAGGCCTCTGTCAGGCCTAATCTAGTGCTTCATTTACTGGAGCCCCAAATGAAGAGATATCAGAGGTGTTGTTCCTCTTGGTACTTAATTTGATGAATGCCCTAGCAGCACGATCGGTGGCAGAGGTGTGTATGTGTGTGTCTCTTCATCAGCCACCACCGCTGAAGTCGTCATGCTTTCTCTACTAATTTGAGGGCTCATCTGTATACTGGATGTTTTTTTGGAAGGTCTATTCTTCATCGACATGCCAAGAGGTTTCTTCTGTGTGTGCTTGTGTCTGGGTGTGTTTCCAGATACGCAGGACCTGATTCTGATCTCAGTGGCGTGATGAGGTGGGATCCGTGGCTTTAGATGTAAATGCAAAGCAATACAAGTTAGATTGCCTGCTACAAAGGGCTGTAAATTTTGACATCCCCGTTACATGTTTGCAGAGGAAGAGTGGCTTTGCACGTTGCTTCATGTGGTGCTCATAAGAAAGTGGGGGTTACCATCCATGCCCACTGTAAAGAAGTGTTCAAAGGGCTTGAATAACCTGAACAATTTGTTTGCTCTGTGGATTTGAATCTTTGATACACATACATATGTGCTGTATCAATACAGTGAAGGAGTGTATGCAGGTATAGACTCTGACACCACACTGGTGGGCTGCTATTGACTATATACATCCTATGCTAATTCTTAAATATTTTACAGTAAAGACACTATGGACCAAGAACATATGTTTCTTTTCTGCAGCACTTTACGTACGAACTATTCAGCATAAGGTGCCAGAATGCCAATATGTTTAGCTTACTTTTGGCTTTTAACCACTGCTGTGATTAAAGATGTAACTGCAGCAGTGCTGTCACTTTGCACGTAGGTTTAGGTGTCTTGGAAAGGATGCAGCATTAGCCAAGAGTGAAGTAGCTGTGTACCTTGGCTGAGTGTAATGCTAAAAGTCGTCATTTGCCAGCAGTTACCATGCTGGGTTTCTGAGTTTATTTTCCACCGACTGTGTTTGAGGGACTGGTGTGTGCAATGATGATTTTTAATGGCAGCTATCAGACATGCATATGGTGCTCAGCAGGAGACTATTCAGAACAACCAAGGAGAGAATTGATGCACTGATGACTGTAGTACGACAACTCTGTAGACAGTCTGGACCTCAACTGGTGCTCATTTTTGGAAGGAGGGCCTTTGTATCTGTTAATACATCAAATTTGCATCTGCCATTCGTGTGTCAAAACGAGGCAAGCCCAATTGTACTGGGGTAACATCCTAAATCTTCTCTTAGGTGAGATTTTTGTAAGCGTTTCACTTTTGTTTCAGCACAGAATGAAATAAGGAAATTTAACCCCCCATGGGAAATGTTGAAGGGAGAGCCAGACTGCAATTCTAATGATCTTTTTTCATTCTGCACAAGGAGGTTTTTCCTGGACGTATACATTTGAGGTTGGTTCTTAAATGTTCTGCTTAAGAAGTCACTAAGGACCAAAAGCATATGTTTCTTTTCTGCAGTACCTTATGTATGAATTATTCAGCATAAGGTGCCAGAATGCCAATATGTTTAGCTTACTTCTGGTTTTTAGCCTTATGTTTTATGTTAAGCAGGTTGTTTAAACTCACCTGTTGAACTTGAAATAACTAAAAGCCTTCGTATAGTCTGGGCCAGACAACAGTGAGCTCTTGTAGTTTCCAAGTCTCTAGGCTGGGCCTTTGGTTGTTGTATTTGTACCCATCTGCTATGGGCTGACTTGGGTTTGCACCCAGCAGTTCCTTTATGTTTGCTGATATTTGTCTTTGGTTTACAAGCCTACTGGGGTATTTTGTGAGTGGTTTCAATGTGTGTTAATGCCAGGAGGTACCTGAGGCTGTCCTAAGCTGTCAAGAGCAATGTACCTGCTCTAGGTAGAGATTGTTTTGACTGGTTCTTTTTCATATGCACCGCCAAGATGGTGTTGGAGTGAGCTCTATCCTTTAGAGAAATGAGAAATGTTTGTCCTTCTGCTGAGGAGGTGCAAGGTTGGAGGCTCAGTGGGTGTGTCCATGGGCTGTCTTCTCTCATTGTGTGCTGATTGACCTCGGGGTTTAGCAGAAATGTGTCCCTGGAGGTGTATTGGACTTGTGCTGTTACAAATTAAAAGTAACAAAAAGGGAATGTACATAACATACTACCAAAGGATCATATTCACCCTTGCTTTGGGACCAAAGTGAGGTTTATTCACTGCTAAAGTCTCACCTGACCTTTGAAAATATAGCCTACACAGTGCACTCATCACACTCGGTGGCTTAAAGACTCTGATGACTCCTGAGTCATTTAAACAAGACACAAGTGATCTCTTACGGACACAAGAAGTCCTGAAAAGGCCATAATCCACCCAAAATTGCTTTCTTCAAGGACGTGCCCTAGAAAGCTAAAGCTGTTCTTCCTTCTGTTCTCAATGAATTTTCATCTGCATCCAACACTGAATTCAAACTCTGCAGTAGTTTGGGTCATCACACGAGCATCTGTCTCTGAGGAATGATTACAGATGATGAGTTATTACCTTTAAATAAGGGGTAATTAATGCTTCCCTCTCCGACTTTAATGAAAGGATTTCCTGATGGGGACGGGGGGGACACACAAGGAATATATTGTATCAGTAATGCCCCTTTGGGAGTTATTGGCACAAAGTCTACGGTTAATAATTTGGAGTAACAAATAAATGTGGGCAATTTATGATATATGTTTGGAGAGAGAGGTGTCAAATTATTCATTATGAATTATTCTGCTAGTTCTGATGATGACCCAGCTGAGTTGAGGAGGAAAAGAAAGCTAGATCTGTCAGTGCAGAGAGACCCTCTTGCAGTAATTCTGTTCCTTTCAAATGGAAAAATATAAACTTCCTCTGAGAACAGAAAATTAAATAAGACAAAAAGAATGGGATCCCTGCTCCAAATCCATTTTTTTTTAGCTTAATGTACGCTAATGGATAATAAAAATGGTTGATTAATGAACAACCAGCACACCAACCAGCTGAAAAAACACATTTTAGCAGTCAGCACTTGCAAAATCCATAGGTTAAGGACAAATTCAACCTCTGTCACCGCTCTCAATATGGTAAGGTGCCCTTACCCAGACAGAAGTGTTTTCATGAAGAAAGGCCAGACTCTGTGTGTGTGTAGTACATATGTGTGTGTGTGTGTGGATGTACAGACATTGCCTGCTACATCTTTAGGCAGATTTTGGGTTACTCTTTAGTTGTAATACCTGAAGAAACTTGATTGAATGGCAGACCAGTGTCTGGGAGCAAGGGAGCAAATCTGAGAGAGGTCAGTCCCAAGGCACACACCCAAGTTGTCATCTGACTGTAAACAGGTTCTTGCTCCCTCCTTGGGCTTCTTCTCTTCCTCTTCTCGAAGGTGGTGGTGAAATATCTCCCATTAGCTGCTTTTCTGCCTTTTTGACAATGTGCTTTTTGCGACAGGATGATGCAATTAATACCTGTTTATGAAGCCCAATGCCTTTTGTGAGAAATGGTGTCTTGAGCCACCAAAACTGAAAGTGAGCAGAAGCTCTAAACCCTCCTGGATTTGGTAACTTGGTCTCAAACTCTCTCAAGGCACCGCAGGAGATTTTGCTCAGCTTTTCTAACTCTGAGGACACAGTTTAGGACAGCCTGAGCCAAAGCAGTTAGTCTGAAACTACACAAGTCAAAAGAAAATAATTACAAGATTTCCGTGGGGCTTTGTCATGTTTGAATATATTGCCTTTATATATGTGGGGAAGAAAATATCTCTGCTATGTGATGCTTGGTCAGGTTTAACACTCTCGTGTCAAAGGGTCAGAAAACATTAATACTCCCTTACTGATGAACCCTTTTCTAAAATATTAATAAACTCACCTGGCAGCCTGTGTGTCATCCCTGCTTTGTGTCTTGCACGCTGTGCTCATGTCTGATTAAAACATGAGCTGTCCAGGGCAGGACCTGTGTTCAGTGCTGGCTTGCTTACTGGTGCTATTATAAATAATTAAGATAATTATCCAATATGTTTATGACAACTGACTGCTTTGGGTCGGCTTCTCTGAGGGCTCCTGTCATCAACGAAAATTCTGCAAATGGAGGGGTTTGCAGACTCCGGCGCCAAAGATGGATTACCTGGAAGCTTTCAGAGCTATAAACAATGCACTTTCCATTTGCCTCTCCATCCTGTATGGAAATGATCAGAAACTGTAATTTTATAGTGTGAGTAAATGGGTGAGAGATGTCAACAGCACAAGTGAGACACAGGCACTGTCTTTTGCGGTGCCAAATCCCAGAATATTAAGAGTTTGCCAAAGGCGTTTCAGAGATAGGTTTCCTATCTTCATCAATAATTTAAAACATTCCCAAGTCTCCTCTGAGTAGCTCGGAATAAGAGCTGAAGGCACGGATGTCAGAAGGCAGAGTGACTCCCAATTAGTCAGGTAGAGTGCCTTCTTGTTGACTCAGCCAGGGCAAGGGTAGCTATAAAACCCAGGCTTGAGTCCTTATAGATTCCTTAATAGTTTTCTTCTTTAAATCCCTGGTAATTTGTAGGAGATGAGTAGGCAGTCCAGTCCCTAATTCACCGGGGTGCTCATTAGTGCCATGGAAAAACACACAGGATGTTCTGTAAGTTGGCAGATTTAGATGGGTTGGAGAATCAGCACCGCACTGTATGTGAGCAAGGCCCAGGAAGAGGTGGCAGCTTTTAAAAGCTGCTGGAAACTGTGGCATGACTTGGGAGCATTATCAACCAAGAAGAGTTTGCAGTGATGCCTTCTGAACTGGGACTTGGTCTTTGAAAGCATTGCCATTATGACTGTTGGATCTACATGGTGTTTTGAAGAAGTGGTGACATTTTGTCCTTGCACACGTGGGTCCTATTAGAACACTTTGGTGCCATGCAGAAAATTGCCTGTGGGCCCCTAAATCTGGGCCACATGAGTGTGCTGCCCCAAATCAGACAATTTGCAGCAGCTCTGTGGCTGCATCTATCTGGATGTGTCATAAAACCTCTTGAGTGTCCTATCTTGAGCATGCTAAACGTGTTTATGTACCACACAGCTTATTGTGCACTAAACTCATCCACATGGCAGGCAATTTTCTAGTGCTTAGGCCACTATTTGACCCAGCTGCCATGGAGAAGGCTATATTAAGTCCAGCTGATCAGGGCTGTCTCCACAGTGGAACAGGAAATTAGTCTCTATAGCTATGTGACTCTGTCAGCTTTTTTACGCATTTCACACAACTCATTTCCTATAATGTGCAGCTTTTCCTACCTTTTTTTTTTTTTTTTTTTTTCCCCTGGTGTGAGTAACATTATTTTGATATTGCATTCCCTGAT
Source organism: Platyrinchus mystaceus (assembly GCA_035041135.1). Classification (NCBI taxonomy): domain Eukaryota; kingdom Metazoa; phylum Chordata; class Aves; order Passeriformes; family Tyrannidae; genus Platyrinchus; species Platyrinchus mystaceus. Next base: position 4,282,411 of record JAWWLV010000018.1, read on the forward strand.
GTGCTCTTCAAATCTTAAGCATGACACTAATTATGTATTATTCTCTTTTTTTTTTTAACTTTTCTTCTGATACTGCTTAATGCACCTGTTTATACCCTAGTGTTTTTAACTGCATGTGTTTCCATCCAAAACCTGCTGGTTCCTTGCACTTGGTTTGGAACTGTGTTTTGCTGCTCACTTCAACATTTAAACACAGCTTTGCAGTGCTTGCCTGGCCCAGTGGCAGCGCTTGACTGAATCTTTCCTCCCTTGAAAAAAACATGGATTTTTCAAAGCTGTCCCTTGTAGTGTTGAGATTTTTAAATAGCTGGTTACTAAGAACAACATTACAAGTGCCTTGAAGACAGAAGTTCTGGGGATTAAGGAGCTCTGGAAAACTGCAGGTGAAGAGAGGATGAAGAAGGTGGAGTTGCAGTGAAGCGGGGATTTGTTTCCCCTCCATAGGCTCATGTTCCAGCACTGACTTCAGTCATCATGCAGAGTTGCAGATGTTGCTGCTCAGGCCCCAAGTTTTGGCTTCTTATTATATCTATCTAAAGTCAGGAATCTCATTCCAAGAGGAACAGATCTTCATCTCTACAACTCAGATTTTTAAGGAGCAGGGTGTTATTATCAAGTAATGACAGTGTCTCTCATATGGCTTGAGTTGTCTGTGTAGGCAAAGCCACTCCATGCATGCTCCTATCTCATGGCAAATGCAAGGTAATTCATGCATCTGAAATTAAAACTCCAGATATTTGATGCTTCAGGTCTTGTCACTGCCTTTGTTAATATGACAGAATTTATGCAGCTGCAAAATATGGTTTGACATTTGGTCCCATTGTCCTTCATCCTTAAGCTCCTGGGAAACTGTGTGATCCATGGCAGGACGAAATTCTCAACTAAATTACACTGCTTTGGGTCTAAGGCAACTCCTCTACACTGCAAGGATTTTATCCCTGCTGTAGAGTGTCACCATGCCTGTGCTTTATGCCTCGGGTTTTACTGATCAGGTGGCTGGAGAGCTGGTAATATGCCACTGGGCCAGTGGCTTAATGCAGGAATTACTGGAAGCAGCAGTCTTGGAGTGCTTTTTATGAGGATAACAAGGCTTTTGCAGACATAAAAAGCAGGAGAAATGCTTATTAGTTATGGGGAAGGTGAAAGGCTTAGAAAACTGATTAGTGTAGCAGTGTGGTCAGATTGAAATGAAAGCTCAGTGGCATAATCGTTAATTGGGTGCTTACTTACCTACTAATTTGAGCTTGGATGTCAGCAGTACTGCACTTCATCTCAAACCAGAGGTCAGGCTTTAATGCTACATCATAAATTACGTAAAGGCACAACACTAACAATTAGATAATTATGGAGACCCATGCTGTTGCAATTTAACTGGGCAAGTTCAGGGCAATCATGACAGGAATAGTGCTTAACCCTGAATCTGCTGCCTTTCTTTCAACCTGACAGCCAAATATATGTGGCCAAGGAGGTACCCAGCTGTCTGGCAGCCCACAGGTTAAAAGCATCTTCCTCTATTAGTCAGATTCATCAGATGGCTGGGGCGAACTCTGAGGCAATATTGCAAAAACATTAATTATGGTTCAGAAAGAAAAGCCTGTGTTTTAATCTGCAGGAGATTCTGGGCAGGGCACAGCAGTCAGAACAGCTTTTTGTGTTCAAGGCACCATTGTGGTTTTTTATTTGTTTCTAAGCCAAGCTTATGTATATGTTCAGTTTATTTACTTTGCTTAAATAAACCACCGAGCCAAAAATAAGGTTATCAGCAGGGATCTCTTTCCATACATCCATTCAGCATGGGACAGACACCAAACCTCCCATTTCCAGTACCGAAGTCATTCCATTGCCCAGAGCTTGTATCTGCCCAGCTGGCAGAGCTGCCTTCTGGGGCAGAAGTGGCACGTAGGGCAGAGACAAGGCCACTGCAGGGGGTGGCTTGTCCCCAGCAGTGTTCCTGCTGTGACCCTGCTGGAAGGCCCACCTGCAGCCTCCAGTGGTCACTGCCCATCAGTCCCAAGCACATTCCAGCGTGGATCTTCTTGATGCCCATGATAGCTTTAATGGGGAGAGAGTTCAGTCAACCCTGGGCATTTGGAAATTCAAGAGAGATTGAAGATCAGGGTGGAAAACATCACTCAGGTGGATTGAAAAGTGATTGACAAGTGGACTGAAATTAATAACATGCAGATCTTGAGTTGTTTGGCCATGTGGTTTTAGACATAAAGCAGCATACCCTCAATGAGAAATATGTAATGAACAGTGATTTCTGTGGTGTCTTAGGAGCCTACAGGATTTATTGGATTTAGGCCTAGGGCTTTTTTTAGTGCTGTCCTTTTACTTTTGTTCCTGATCCTTTTAGCAATCAGGTAAATCGCTCATACCGTGACATTTTATTACCTCTGTGAACACTGGGTTTTGTCTGTGCTTGGCTGGGGCTGAGTAAACTCTGTGCATAAAAAAATTAGAACTGCCCACTGCTGGCATTTTGGCACTGTTTTCCTTATTCAGGACATTTGTTATAATCAGCAAAAAAGCAGTCTTTCAAGGAAGCATCTCCTATTACTAGTAATGGTGTTTTATGGTGTACTGTGCAATGTTGTATGCAAACATTTTCATTTTTGGGTCGAGGGACTGTGTGCTTTCTCTTTAGCCACATCTTGCTTTAGCTTTGGTAGGTAAAATTCCTTCAGGTGCTAAGTTTGTTGTAAAAGTGCTAGGAAACCCTTAGCTGTGGCACATTGCTTTGAAAAATAATCTTATAGCCTTTATATATGGGCTGCAATATAGCATGGTCAAGTAATGACACATCTGGTTACCTATTATTAAGGGTTGAGTTATGGTATGCTTTTTGTTTTAATTAGTCTGCGATAAACAAAAACTCAGGGGCTGTTCTGCTCTGGTAGTTCTCATTTTTCCTGCAGCCTTCTCTGCCCTTATGGGTTTATTAGTGTAGAAAAAGTGGTATGTTGTAGTTGCAATGTCTAGACTGCTGTGGTAGACCAAGCAGGAGGCTTGATCTGAACCAAATCTCCATCTGCAGTGCTGCAGGGCTCTGGGTAGGTCAATGTTACATTAAATTTGGTAGCTAGAGGCCATGCCCATGCCCAAATTCCCTACCAGCCCTGCATGGGCCTGGTTATTCCCTTTTGGGGTGCTCTTCAAAGCATGGGGGGAGGAGATGGACCTGTTTGCTCATGTTGCTTGAGAACTGGATTTTTTAAAATTCCTTTTTGCCTCTCGGTATTCTTTAAAGGGGAAGACAAAGCTAAATTTTGCCATTATTGGGCTACACTTGGCTGTTTGGGTCTGAGAGCTGCGTGCAGATATTACTGGGCTCAGTCCTGCAGTGACCAGGAGGGATTTTCTGGCCTTTATAAAGAGAAGACTGAGAGCAGGGACACCAGAGCTCCCTCCAAGCAGTAAAATCAGTCCCACTCTTTGGCTGCCATCCTCCCAGTGCTGCCCTGGGGAGGGCCAGGCCAACAGGTGTTGGGAAAGGCTGTGCTACACAGGGTCATGCTGGGTCTGAGTCCAGGTCTTAAAAAGCCTTTAATGGGTTGGAAATGATCTTCAGTGCAGGGGACATGCAGGAGCAGCCTTGCAGGCATGTTGACAGTTTTGCCCTCCCAATAAACGTGACACGGCTCTCCTGCAGCATCTGAGGGTATTTATGGCATGAATCCTTTTCCAAAGGGGTTGGTGCCTTGGGTCTGTGACAATCTGATCAGTGCTGTAGACCATGACATAAAAAGACCAGCAATTCCTCCTGGCAGGCCTTACAAGCAAAAAAAAAAAAAAAAAAAAAAAATTTATAAATAAACCCTCTTATGGGAATTGCAAAAGGAAGCTCTGTCCTTAGGACAGTGCAGACCCAGAGAAGTTGGTGTATCTACACGTGTAGCTCCTGTGCAGATCCCACCAGCAGTTGCTCACAGTTGGAGCTTGCCTGGACCAGAGACAAACCTCTGCCAACCCTAGAAATTTCACTGCAATATTTGGGCTGTCTCTGAAAGCTGTAGCTGCTGGATGGAAGAGAAGGAACTAGAGTTGCAGCTTCCGTTTTAAAGGGCACAAGTTTCTAGAGCTGGGAAGGAAAGCTGAGCAACATAAAGCAAGGGTGCCCTCAAGGTTCAGAAAGCAGAAGGTGAATGAAAGGCACCTGCAGTGATTTCTTTTAGAAGGATCACTTGATGTTTCACCTTTTCATGTGGCTTCCTGACACCAGTGTCAGGACTTTTGCCTCCCTGGGACTGGTGCCAACATTTGCAGAGCAAAGAGCAGAGGCTGGTGCTGTGGTTTGCTCATCTGGGCAAGATCCCAGGCAAATGTGACAGTGAAATTCTGTGCCTGAAGCAGATCAAGTGTTTGCACTGTGGGTTAAAAATGCAGCTTTGATGAAGCACTTAATGCACACGTAGCTTGGTGCACCATAACTGGTGCCCATTCATGGGGTTGATTCTGTAGCAGTCATTAAAAATCCTGCCCATGCTCTAATTATATCCCTTTCCTCTTCCTACCTCACAAACTAGAAAATATCCATAAAGTAAACTTTCATCAGTCCTTCTGTCCTCAAAACCATGGACCACTCCCACTGTAGTGTCTTGAATACTGACAGCTGTTGGATTTATTCCTAGTGGGTTGGGAATTGGGTTGAATTGAAGAACCCCTGAACTGCACAGCTGGCCAAGCAAGTTGTGTAATCTCTGCACACTGGGAACAAAACTACAGGTCCAATTTACTCAATATCTGCACAGACCTCAAAGCTGTGGCTTGTTCCTCGCTCATCCCCAGTCTCTCTGGGTTATTCTTTGGCATCAATAGTGCGGGAGATCACCAGCTCTCTGGGAGTTCAGCAGCCCCTGCACACAAAGGAAGGAGAGGAATATTGACAGTTCTACTGTGAACTTTTTTGCTTGCATCAGTCGTTTTTTATTCACATGTACAGCAAGGCTCTGTATAAAGTAAAGACCATTTGGGAGCCACTCTCTGGAGAGAAGTTACATCTCCACAGGTCTCTGGAGTTTGGTGTTTCAAAATAAGGTCACTGAGTGAATGGTGACATTGCTAGATGGTTGGACTACTGTGTCACTGAGGAGGATTTATGTGAGGCGGGAGAATCCTGGTGAGACCTGCAGGTGATCTGGGTAAACCTAGGGGAATAGGGCCGGTGTTTAATCTCCTTTTGCACAGACGAGGTGGTTCCAGCCAGCGTAAGCTTTTTCACTCGCCTCCTGTGCCAGGAAATCATGCCCTTCCCCAAATACTGGAGACACAGGCAGGCCAAAACCTAAATCTTGTCCTCTACTGCTTGGAAGGGTGAAGGTCTGATTTCCATCCAGCCTGGCTGTGCCCCACTGTGCTCTAGTGGACAGGTTAAGCCAAGGCTCAGTTTTCTCTGCTCCAAGTGGCGATGCAACATTTCATGCCCTGTGCTGTGACCCCTCTGTCCCGTGCCAGATTCCACTCTGCACAATCCTGGAGCTGGGGACTGGACTCCAGAGGGATCCTGCATGCAAAAGAGCCTTGACAGAGAGTGCAGTATCCCTGACTACAGCCCTGTGTCACAACCCCTCCCACGGTACAGGGTCAGATCCTGTGACTCTGCAAAGCCTCATGCAGCGTTTCAGAACTGTGTTTAAGGTCAGTGTGCTGGTCTAACTTAGTTACACAAAGTGTAGGTACTTTAGAACAATTGTGGGCTTCACATAAAGCTCTCTTTGATCTGGACATTTTCTCTCTCTTCTTTGGATGTTTATTTACAACCAAATCTGAAACTTTAACTGCCTTGGCCTTCAAAAGCTGAAAATAATGGTTTTTGCGGAACAAATTCTGTCTCGTGCATAAAGCAGAGATGTTCCACTGTAACTAGTATGTAATTTAAATGTGCATTGATTTTTCCAAGTGAGATTCCAGTAAGAAATCCCATCACACTGCCACTTAGACTCCCAACAACATGTACAGGTGCAATGCTGCATGCACTGAAATTGAAGTTGTCTTTAGGGAATTTGGCACTGTGAAGCTTTTCCATGGCTGCAATCAGTAACAGCAGTGCTGTTGCCAACAGTACTAGTGCTCCATCTGTGAGAGGGATTGGGGAATTTAAGCTGGACTTTGGTGGCAGCCAGTGGTGCCCAACTGCAGTAACTGCGTGGCCTGAAAGAACAAATTCTGTGTGTTGGTGGTGCAGCTGCCTCTGAATCAAAATCTCCTGACTAGTCTGGCCAGGCTGGGCTGGAAATCCAGCAGCAGCAGTAGCATCTGGGGCTTGATTTCACTTCTTAGTGGTAAAAAACTTAAGAATTCCTATTGCATTAATGCTTATTTTTGATACAAGTGGCAAAACAGTTCAGCAGACAGGATCTTTGCAGCTGAGAGACTGAGTAACAAGGGAAAGAAAATGTCAATGCAAGTTAAAGCAAATTTAATAAAGGAAATAAAAACAATATACTGACACTGAAATATAATCTTAACAGTCTGACTGCAACTAACTGAAGCCAGGAAATTCTCAGCTAAGTGTTCCCTCAGCCCTCTTAAATCAGCCCGGTTTGCTCGGGCATTGTTGCACATAAGCGCCTTTACGAGCCGGCCCCAAAACACTGGGTGATAATATGAGCACTAAGAAGATATTTATTTCATCAGCTGTGTGTTTGGATGGATCTGGGATGGATGAATTAGCAGTGATTCTGCAAGCCATCAAAAAATCAGCTGAACTGTGAGTTCATGCTTACACAGGTTGCAGGATCAAGGTCGCTGTGCTCCAGGAGAAGTGCAATCCATAAGGTGGGACTGAAGGCACTGAGTATTACTGAGGTCCCTTTGTAGATACTCTAATGCTGCTTTTCACAGATACTAGAGAATTGATCTTCACAAAATCTATACATTGAGGAACCTTCCTTTGCCAGATGAGAGGCAGAGGTCCTGAGAGAGTGTGGTTTGCCAGCACTCTCAGAAAGTGTGTGTGGCAGAGCCAAGACTTGAACTCGGTGCCTCCATTTGGTGTTTTAGTCCCAGTCATGGACTGGAAAGAATTAAAAGGTTCAAAACTTGGGGGATCTGAACTGCCCTGTGGGTGCATTGTAATTTAGTGGATTTTAAATAGAGCTGAGAAGGAGCTCGTCGTGCCCTGCTCTGGGTTGGGATTTGGTTTTGGGAACTGAGGGTCTCCAGAACCAGAATTTCCTGGAGTCCTGCTTGAATTGGAGATTTAGGATGAGCGCTGGATCAGGATGGAGCTGCTCCACATACCTGCTTTGGAGCTATGAGAGGATGTTGAGATGGATGACGAGCATTTTAAAAAACATGGTTTACTCAGTAGCAATCTTTCTTCTCTAAAAGCAAATATTGTCCTTGAAAAAGGAGATAGAGTCCACTTGCATATTTTCTCCATCTTTCACCAGAAATCTGGCCCTTAAAATACATTTGGAGTTCTGATTCTTCATTTTTATGCAAAAAAAAAAGCCTTTCTCACACGAGTAATCCTGTGAAAGCCTTCAGAGCCTGCTTGAATCATTAGGTCTGCAGATCTTCTGGGTGAGATAACATAAGCAACAGTTTGTGCCAAGTGCTTGTGTTTTTGTTCCCCCACCTCTAAGGAGTCAGATCAACCAAATTTGAACTTCCCGATACTGTTTGCAGTTGAATGAGAAAACACTGATATCAGCCAAATATATGCCTTGGTTTTTCTTCTTGCTTATGTTCAGAAAGTGCAACTAATATTTTCTGTTAGAAGCACAAACAGATTTCTTGCCCAGATTTGCCTTGTTGTTGGATTCCATGTCCAAGAAGCTTTGACCTGCCTCTGCCTCTCGAGTCCTCATTGCTAGTCCTGACCATCTCTCTATTGAAGAGCCTTCACAGTCCATATCCATCCTGCTTATCACTCTTACTCAGTATTGACAAATCTGTGCCCACTTCTGACAGGCCACAACTAATTGATTTTCTACCAGCCAAGTTTTCTAGCAAACACTTTTGCAGTATCTGGTCTTATGAGTTCCCACTGGGCTCAGGGAAAGGGAGGGAATATCTTCAAAAGTATGTATTTTTGTAATATTTAAATTCTACTTCCTCTCTTGCTTTCCCCCTCAAAGCCTGTCACAGGCAGAGGGGCAGTGACAAGGTATCAGTTAAAAATTTTTCATTGCTTTTGCTTTTTTCCCCTTGTTTTTTTCATGCACCTCCACGTGGTGTTTCTGTTTCTCATACTCAGGCTGGGAGATCTGTGGGACCGGGGCTGACATTTCATCCAGCCCCCGGAACGCTGAGATCTTAATCTGTGCTTAGAACTCCCAGAATCTGTGGCGGTACAAGCATTAAACGGTCTCTCCTGCTTGCGTGCAGGAAAATCCAGTAAACCCATCTGGATATAGCTCAGCCCTGCTTTTTAATTCCTTGCTGGTGGCCCACACTGTCCGTGACTGCTTTGGGAAGGCTCTGAGTGCTCCTCCTGCTGATCTTCCCCACGCCCAGCGAGGGCTGCCACGCTGAAAGGGTTAGATGCAAAAATAAGTATCAGCACCTTTCTCATTTCCTGTAGTCTGAGGGTAGGAAGCTATTTTCTTTCCTAAAATCCCACTTATTCGCTGTAGTAATTCAGGGCCTGACTTTTCTTGGCTTTTACCTTCCCATGACTACAGGACTAAGGGCTGGGCCAAATCACAGCATAGGCCGAGCTGTCAGTCATTTTAATAATTATTATTAACCCCCCGCTGATGCTTTTCCACATGAAAGCAAAAGGCTCTTCGGCACTTTTCTTACTTTTCTTTAAAAGATGGAAGGTGGAATAACAAAGTCCTTAATTAGCTGAGCTGGTGTTGGAAAGCTCAGTGTCAGATTTCCAGGTCAGTGTTTGATGGAGGAATGATAGGGGGAAGTGATGCATCGACATTGATTAAAGAGCAGTGATGAAGCAAGATAAAATTGACATTTAATTCTTCCCAGCTAAAGAAATGTGACTGACAATACTTAAAGGTGAACAGTCTTATTTCTTGAATCAACAATGCAACCTGTAAAAACATCCGTCACAGCAGTCTTTTCTTAATTACCAACATCTAATTAGCCCCAAATCACTGTAGCACACCGATTACAATAAAAGGTGCCTGCCACTCTTTCTATTTTGGGTATAGTGAGAAGGGCAAAGGATGGGAAATTAACTGGCACATCCAATTGCTTCACCTGGAGACCTTGCAAAGAGTCCTCAGCTTGTCTCTATTCTCCATTCCTTAGTCAAACAGAATAGTAATCCCAGGTGAGTGTTTTTTTTCTTGGATGCTGATTGGGGACAGCTCGCTGGAAGCACCAAGAACCCCCAAGAGGGGTGTGAGGACACTGCAAAAAGCCAAGCTACTGCCTTCCCTGCTGTTAATAATGGGGAGGAATTAATATTTTATAAGATTAAATTTGTTATTGTTGTGGGTTTTTTGGGGGTTGTGTGTGTGTTTTTTTTAATGTAGTGCACTTCTAAGCTTCTTTAAATTATCAATTTCCTCACTTTGGTATAAGACCAATCCAGCCTTCTTTCTTGAAGTTGACAAAAGGCTTTTGATGATCATTTCCCATCCCTTAGCCTTTTTCCTTTGAAAGAAACAAAGGAAGTAACAAATGAATGATGCTCCCAATACTGGAGGGCAGCTAAAGCCCCTGTATGTTCGTGTTGCAGAAAAGAGCATTTGGGGGCTAACATTTGAAATAGCAGTTAATGCTCATTTTTGAGCTCTGATGGAGTTGAAATATTGCTTGTTGCACCGAGGTGATGAAGACAGGAGGTAAGATCCCAGAGAAGTAGCATCCTTTTATCAGTAGATGGTAGTATAACAACATGGAAGGAGTGTGGCTGCTCTGAGGTTGTCCCGAGATCCAAGCTGTTACACTTGAATCTTAACTGAAAAACAAGACAAAGAGAGGCAGAGGATAAGTTCAGACTCCTGTTATGTTCTACTTTTTCAACTAATAGTAGTTTACAGTGGAGGGAATGAATGTGTGTTTTTATTCATGATTTATGCATGGTTTATCTAGAGCAGTGTGAATAATTGATTATTTTTGTTCTCTGGCAGTGCAAAAAAATTAAAATAAATATTTTTTTTAAGCAAAATAAGAAAAAGTTAGGAAATCAAATAGTGAAAGGGAAGGAGCAGACTCTTTTGTGTCAAAATAAATGTTTTATTTTGCTCCAAAACAACTGTTTTGTTCTATAAATGCTTTGCTTTGAAGGATGGTTTGAATCATTTAACATAAAGGAAATTGCCAAGCGAAACAGTTGTAGCTCAGTTCTGACTTGTACATATCAAAATAACGGGTTTTAAACATTATTTCCTTTCCTATCTCTAAGGCAAAGAGTTTGGTGAAACTGGGACAAGCTTCCCAGAAGATGGTGCTGCCAAAACTGAAATTATTATGAGGATGTTTCAGCCAAGGCAGTAGTGGCCATCCAGACTCTTGGTTTGGTCATGAATTTCCTGCTATGAAAATACAAATAAACCAGAATAAACCTGCAGAGGGGCCTCATCCCTCTGTAAGCTCACATTTGCAAAGCCTTTTAGGTTTTTTTTTTAATTAAAAGCAGACTTTTCCTGTATGTGAGCTCAGGGATCCCAGGGGCCGGATTCACAATGTAAATGCACTTAGGCTAAAGAGATCCATATTGATTTGTACCAGCAGAGGATCTGGCCCAGTAGGAGCAAACTCTGCTTTTTGAGGTGGTGTTGAATTTGTATGTGTTGAAATCTGTGCTTTGGAATTAAAATCAAGGATTTGATAGCCAAAAAAAAAGAGAAAAGGAGGGATTTGTAGAGATGTGGCAGGCACTGTTTTCACTCTCCATGTCGTCTTATTAGCAAAAGTGCCATTGTAGGGGTGATATTAATGGAGATAAAGGGCTTTTTGGTTACAACTGGATTCTAATCCAAACCCTAATCTATGTATTTGCTAATGGTTCACAAATGACAATTCTGAGGGAGAAAATCCATGAGAATTTCAGATTTCAAGCACATTCTGACTGGGTCTGTAGCTCGTTGAAGAGCGGAGCTGTTTTTTTTATTCACCAACATTTTTTTTTCTCCCTCTCTCTCTTAAATTCTTTGCTGCTAAAAATACTTTAGAAATATCCATTTTAAAGTCCACTCCAGTAAATGTACCCATGACTTAAAATCAGTGCTACAATGTGAATGTATGAATGAATAATAGAAGAAAACCACTGATGGTGTGTCCGCAAGAAGTTGGGCTTCCAGCCTCAGGGATGTCCCTTTGGAGCTGTGGCCAGTGGGTTTACAGCAGGATTTTACTTGTCTTGTATTACAGAATGGTTTGGGTTGGAAGGCACCTTTAAATATTTGGTGTATGTTCCTGTAACATGGCTAATTCTGCTGTTGGACGTGTGATAGGTTGGGATGTAACAAGAAATGGTTCTTCATACTCAGTTACTGTGGGGGTTCAGGTCAGTGTGTGTATATGAGGTGTGTATAAATATATGTCCACAACTTAGGTATTTAGTGTCCCTGACAGACATTCTGTGAGGAAAGCTCTGTACAAGCTCTTATTGCATTTATTTCACTAAATCCTCCCTTGTGCTCCCCCCTTGCTCTGCCTTCCCAGGGGCTGTGCTGAGGGTTTGCTGCCAGACCTGTGATGTGATTACAGGAGCTGTGGAGAGCTGGAGGGGGAGGCAAGGGAGATCTTCCACCAGCAGCATCTTTCTCCATGCCCAAGAGGACCTACTTAATGTTTCACGTGGTGTTGCTGGCCTTGGGTACAAATCCTGAGGAGCCATTTGGTGGAGCAGTGGCTCAGTGGTGGGAAGGGACTTGGAAAACTGTGGCTGAGCAAGTTTAGCACTTGAAGCTGCACAGGACAAAATCTGTTGAAGTGCAGATATAAACGGGGCATGTGGAAAGGGAGAAGGACACGGGAAGGCATTTCAGAACACTGGAGTGCATAAAAAAGCCATTGCCTGGTACCTGCAGTACTTTATGGGGACACCCAGGCTGTGTAAGGTCTGTAGTAACAACACAACTCACCCTGCAAATGCATCCTGGCTGTGCCACAGGAAAAGCTGTGACAGGAGACTTTCTTTTCACATATATCCATCTAAAGGCACAGTACACAGGTCAAGGGTTTGCTGCAATATTTGAACAAGTGCTCTGGCAACTATAAGGTTAATTATTTGCTGAATTAATTGTCTTTATATCTTAAATTAAAAAATCTCTTACATTAAAAACTATCTGCATAAAACAAAAACATAATAAACTGGCTGGCCAGGGACAAACTGACCCAGCTTACAGCAGACTGGATGTAAATTTGTGGTTTTGTGTGTTGATACCCCAAGCACAGCCTCATCTGGGTAGAGATGTGTGATGCACTTCTAGGAGATCCCCAAGAGTTGGATGAGGTTTATGTCTGTGTGGGATGGTTTACATCTTTCTGGGTGGAGAGATGAACCCTGTGCAGAAAGAATGGTGCAACTGAAGGAAAAGACTCTCAGTGATTTTAAATTACTTTAATTGAGGTGAGACTGGTGCTACCATGCCTGAGTGCCTGTTGTTTACATCTAGTGCTGGAATGCCAACTGCACAAACATGGAGCATCTTGTGCTGCTGTGCTAAACCCTGCTTGGCAGGAACCTCCCTGTTCCTTTCCAAAGAGTGAACATGTGTGTGTGCACATCTGGGAATGACAAACACAGCTGGGCAAACCTGTGCTATGAAACCACAGCCTGGCAGCAAACCAGAGGAGCTTCCTGCTTGCAGGAGCTCAGGCCAAGGAGACGCAATAAATCCTGCTTCCCATTCAGGTAGGGAACCTTCAGATGACAGGATGGCTAAAACAATTCAGTTCTGATGTCTTAATCCTATTCCAGTAAAACCAACTGTGTTGTAGTCCTGTGAAAGATGAGCTTTTCCCCAAGGAATGGGTGGCAGGTGTGTGTGCACCTCTGGATATGCCAGGCAGGAGAGGAACCAACCTTTGTGTCTGAGGCTGGAGAAGGTGTTTTGCAATGGCACGTGAGGGCTTGCTCGTCTCCAGGGAAGGTGGGCTTTGTGCAAAAGGACCCAGAAGATGAGCAGGGCAGCAACACTGCATTAGGAATATATAAAAATCCAATTCCCAGCAGGGATGGATGGTTGTGAAGGACCTTCTGAAGCTTAATGCCTCTGTGGGCTTGTCTGTATGGAGCAGGTTGAGAGCAGGGGATCTTCTCAGCAGGTTAAATATCTCTGTGCTGAGATATTGAAGCCTGAAAGCCATCTTGCTGCTTAATTTAGCAGAATTTAGTGTTGGAGTGCTTTGGAGATGGGTGAGCAGAAGTTCAGGCTTTTACAGCAGAGAAGTCAGCAACAGTAAAACCAATAAAAAAATGACACTGTAGAGGAGGGAGAGTAGACAAGAGATGTATTGACCCTCCATAGTCTGTGAGAGGGAAGAGGAGATGTTCCTGTTCACATCAGTGTCCCCTCAGCTCAGATGTCACTCCACAGGTCTGGGGAAAATAGAGGAAAACACACCAGGAAGAAGGAAGCCTGAGGTGACTGATAGTTTTTGTTGAGCTGGATTCTTTTTGTCATTGCTGGAGTAAAGAGATGTCCATGTTGGGAAGCCCTGGGAAGAGGCCTGATGAGGTGGGACCCAGCTCTGGCAGCACATTTGCCAAGGGAGGGAGAGAGGATTCCTGGTGTTCATTTGTGCAGCTGCAGAGCAGAGCTCTTCCAGAGCTAGAGATCCTGCAAAAAGAGAGAGTGCTGAACTTAGTAGTTTTCACTTCACTCCTGATCTTGTCCCACTAAGGAGTTTGTGCAACTCCCCTGTTGCACTCATTGGCTCCAGTAATAAAAAGAGATCACCCAGGGGCATCCAAAGCCAAACTTTCATCTGCAAACTGCATCTTTGATACTGGGATTGTTATTCACTTACACAGAGTGTAGGCAAAGCCGAGGAGAGGTTCAAATCCAGGGCAAAATTCCTGTCATGCAGGTGGATGCTGAAAAACAGGACTGGCTTGTGTGTGTGCTGCGTTCAATAACAGAAAGTCTGGGATGAAAGTGTTTCAGAGGCTTCTCTGCCTCACTGAAAGCTTGACTGAGAACATAAAACTCTGTGTAGACAGAAGTTGTTTAACATTGCTTTTAAATGCCATCAAATTAGTAATTTTCTGTGTAATTTTTCCAGCTGTTTTTATGTGAGGCACCTCTGGAGAGCACTTTCTGTGCTCTCAGAATCTATTTTGCCAAATTAGCTATATTTAACTAAATATTTGCATTTACATCATAAAGGCTACATTTTTTTTATCTGATAATCACTGGAACAGAAAAGTATGGCATGTTTTTGCAAAGTCTGAAATTGGGTCTAATTTTCTACTGTTCTGGAATGTTTGATGGTTTGGGTGGTATTTTAACCACACTCTGCTCGGAAATGTAAGCAACTATTACTGGAGTGCAGTTCATCAATAACCTGTAACTAATTGCATAAATAACAACATCAAGGATCACAAGACTTACCTTAATTCTCCTCCTCCCTGAAGTCATCTCTCCCCCTTATCCTGGCAGTCCTTAACTCCAGGGACAGGATCCTTTCTGTCTGGGGTGGGATCCCTCTTCTGGTGGACTTCTACAGCTTGAACAATTCATGAGCAATCCTGTTCTGGTCTTCTGAGAGAAAAAGGCACTTCTAAGGTGTGATTAATCTCGTCCAAAAATAGACCTTTAAAGCAAGGAGATGAATAGCATTCTAGGAGTGCTTATTTTGGTCCTGCTGCCTCCCTTAGATGTAGCATTCACAACACCTAAATATAGACGTGATGAATTTGATCCTTGGTGTTGTTCTGTTAGATCTGATGTAAAGACTGTAGCAGTCAATGGAAATACTCTCATGTAGGTGTAGTTAGACACTGCATTGATCTTACTCCTGATCCCTTACTGTGCATTTTAATTTGAGCCAATACTGTCTCCTCTTTCAAGAGGTGGAGAGAAAACACAGTCAATTATACCATGAAAGCCACGGAGCTCGTTCAGTGATCCAGACTGACTGGGAAGTTACACTTGAAACCGTTCACCCATTCCATTAAAAAAAAAATTCCAGGGAGTGTGCATCCCTGTAAAATAATGATGGGCAGAATAAACTGTCTGAAAGTATGTTGCCTACTCCATACCATTTAATCAAGAAGCAGTGAGTGGAACTGGCCTAACATTTACAAAGGGAGAACTGACACAATGCATATTTGAACACCATGAGAAATAGCATCACTGGGGACAGAGAGTAAGTTTAGTTAATAATGAATGGCACATCCTATAAAATACCATTACACAGTGTTCAAGGCCCAAGAATGATGACATAATTATTAGGAGACTGGGAGATTAAGATATAATTTAAAAAAACATGACAGGGGAGGGTGTAATTGGGGAGACAAAATACACAGGAAGTTTGTAATTTACATGTCAAAATACCTTTTTCATGTTTTGATTGGATTGGACGCCGCCTTTCCACTTCATTTATCTTGGCTTCAATTAGAGGCAGGAGAAATGACATCTCATGTTCATATTCTTGACACACACTGCTCATAGACACTTTCTAATTCTAACAGACAGTGAGGGGAAAAGGGAAACTCGATTCTGCCTCCGTCATGGACTTCTTAGTTAACCCCTAATTTGTTTCTAAATGAGGCTGTCACTGTGGTTCAAATGAATATGCGCTTAGGAATCGGGGTGTGTGTTTGGATATTAGCCTGTAGGCTGGGCTTGGCATGTTGAATGGCTAGTTAGGCCCAAAAGCTGCTTTTCTCTTTGGAAAAGAAAATACCAAAAGCTTAGAACATTTCACCCTCCAAAGAGGAACTTTCCTGTGTGAACAGTGCAGACTGTTTTTATCTGAACAGCCATATTCACAGTGTGCTTGTAATCATACAGAGCCATCTCCAAAGCAGAGGATGTGAGTTGCAATTTTCCCCTTTGGCAGAATTTTTGCTCTTTTTATTTTCTGTCTGTCTCTTTTATCTGGTGTTGCCATGTGTTTCCCAGTGAGCTCTGAAGTCTGCTTCCATTTTTTACGGGAGCTGTGCTCTGTTTTACACCCGTTCCCACCCAAACACACACACAAGAAATGTCAAAGGTGTGTTTGAGATAAGGCCATGTGTTTCATCAGTGCTGAAGTATCTGCTCACCTGAAGGCATGTACTGAAGTCTTTCCTCTCTTGGCAGCTGTAATTACCCTTTTAATTCTTCTTGTGCTTCATCTCAAAATCAGAGTTTTAGGTTTTTTTCCAAAGGCTGTTGATTTTGCTTTCTTTTCTTTGCAGAGATTTGCACAGTATAAGGTGTGGAAAGAGGGCAAAAGTTTTCCCTGCTGTAGGACTTCTGACCTCTAAAAGTGGGGGCCCTGAAAACATCCTAAAGTGTCCAGCTGCAATCAGAGGTACTCAAAACCATCAGTCACTTTTGAAATCATGGGAAGCAAGTTTCAGGCTTATCAGTAACTCTATTCATTGAATTTCCTTATAAAGCAAAATTGCTCCTGGAAATGCTAATCAGGAAATATCAGAGAAATAGTAGTCCTTGAGAGATCTCCTCTGAGAGGGATTTTGACTCACCAGACGGAGGGAGATATCAGAGCAGCTGTATGAGGTCTCTGCATATTCCATGTGTGTCCTGAACTCTATCAGAAACCCCAGGAGTGACATGAAACTGGATGAAGTGGGCAGTGCTGCTGTTGCTAGTGCTATTACATTTTTGATATTTAAGCCACCTGCAGCCATGCTGGGATCATTCACCATAAGGCTCCCTCTAGTAAATACAGGTCTGGCTTCAACTGCAAGGTAAAAAAAAAAATAAAAGATTGAAAAAAATAAATAAAAAAGGCTATGAGATAAATAACTAGCTTAGGAAATACAGTTTGGGTCAGACCAATCACGCATCCAGCCTGGATGTCCTAAACTGCCCCCAAAAGTTGTTGTCCAGTTTGGCTCCAGCCACATTCTGCAGCTCTTTGCCTTCATATGCCTCCAGCACCTGTAATCATTGCATTAAGGATGTTAGAGGATGCATTCCTGCCTATGCCTTTGCTGCACCTGTTGTCCATGAATTTCTCTAATCCCTTTAAACTCTGCAGATACTCTCTGCCTTTCACAGCCTCCTGTGGCAGCAAGTTCCAGAAGTTCGCTAACAAGTCCTGCTTCACACAGCTTTGCAAACTGCTTTTGAGCAGAGCAGCCCAACATGCACTGCACAGTTTACTAACCACACCTAGAGGGGCTGCATTGAATGTCTGTGGGGTGAAATGCTGTAAAGCTTTTACATATGTGGTGGTTTGAGTCAGAGAAATATCCCACTCTTCTGCAATCTCCAGGATAATACCATCTGACTCTCGCAGTGTGTGTTCTTGTGTAATATAAACCATGCAGGTAGTGTGTTGGAAGTCAGTGGGACTGTGTGTAAAGTTACTAAGGTACGTATTTGCTACTTGAGGAGCTGTCTAACTTTTTCTGGAGGAATTGTTCTCCCAACATTTATTGTGCTGTCCCAGCTCCCTGGCAAGCAAAATATAAATAAGAAGTAATAATACTAAACCCACCCTGAAATAGCTTGGGCTGCCAGGCAGAATTTTGTGGTCAAGGGAGATGTTGCAGGTGTTCTGTTCCACAGTCTAACAGTAGGTTGTGTTTTTTACATGTTACATGAAGAGGATTCAGATCATTCATGAGCACGAGTGGGTAAACAGCAGGAATACAGCTGCAGAAATAACTCCTGGAGTAGCCAAAGCACAAAGTCCATTTTGAACGCGTGTTAGCCAAGCTGAGTGAACTCTGAACAACTTCACTCAGTCCTTTTTCTAAAACCAAGATTGTGAATTTATGTCATGGAATATTTTTAGCTCAATCTCTGTTCAGTTTACAATGTGCCCATCTGAAGGTGTCTGGGCAGTAAAAAGACTTTCAGTATCTGTGCAGCTGCACAAGTTTACATACTGGCAACTGGTGTGATAATGTGCAATACCTGGAATCACCAAAGTTAAAAATTGCTGCTTCATGAGTTATTCACACCCACCCATCCCTTTTCTGCTTAACACTGACATATACAACAAGCTCTTTCAGTGTGAGCACTTCCTGTGGTTGGTTTTGGTTTTTCCTGTGTCTCGTTCGATGATGTTTGAGAGCTCAGTACAGCCTTATGCTGACTGTTCTGATAAGAATTACACAAAAGGGGAGATAGCTGGCTACAGACTGTCCTTGGGGATGTAGACCTTACTATGAAGAGACTTCTGGCAGCAAAAATTATTTTTGCCACTGTGTTGCATGACCCACTTTGAGCAGGGATGGGTTGAGCATCTGGAAAAAGCCCTGGAATAGCTCAAAGAAGGAACATGCAATAGAAATCTGTATGTCTTCATTTCAGTATTTATCATGACAAGGACAAAATGGAAAATACAGGCCAAAGGCCTTAACTTAAGGCTGTGGTACCCCAAAGACTCAGGCTAGCACACACTGCATACATCATTAAGCCACTGGCAACAACACACTGAAGCCCTGCCCAAATTTCAATTCTTACACTTCGAATAGTCTCAGCTCTCACCAGACAAATTAATATTTAATGCACAAGTGCATGCTGTAATATTCCCAACTGTGCAATCTAGTATTAACAGCTATTTCATAAACCAACAAGGTCCATTCAATTGGTGACCATTTAAACTATAACACACCATTAAACCATAAAAGCAGCCATGAAAACATGATTAAGATACATGTTTGTCGGTCTGTCGCTAAAAACGGGAATGTAACAATGTCAGTACAAAAAGTTGGTGTGTAGTTCCATCCAGGCTGTTCAGGATAAAGGGAATCATGAAGCAATTTCCTCCTTGGAGTTGCAGTTTGGTTATTAGGGCAAAGTAGATCCTATCCACGAGAACATATATGGTTTTTAATGACAGTAAATGAGAATATGTGGCACCGTGTGGCTTTCAGGTACTTCTCTATGTGCCTACAGATCCCCCTGTTCCTGTGCTAGTTCTCCAAGGGCTGCAGAATTCATGGATATTTAATCAGGGAGGCAGTGAAGTGGGAAGGCAACTTTGCCCCTGTTTTTAGGAAGCCAGTGGTGCTCTGCTTTATCTGATTCTTCCCATGCTCCCATTCTGAAAAATATACTGGTAAATTGGAGAGGATGCAGAAAAGAGATGCTGGGGAAAATGCTTTGCTACAAGATACTCTCAATCTTTTTAGCTCATCAAAAAGAAGATTGAGAGATGACTTGTCTTCAGTGTTAAGTGCCTCCACAGCAGGAAAACACTACTTTGTAAGAGGTTCTTTAATCTATCTGTGAAGTTATAACAAGAACCAGTGTTTGGATGCTGAAGTGAAATGACTCAAGCATGTGTTTATCTCAACAAGGGTAAATAAGCAGTGACAAGTTAATGGTAATAGTGGTGTTTTTCCCCTCATCTCCATATCAAGACAAGAAGCTTTTCTGAAAAACATACTTATTCCTTGGTGTTTTCTTGTTAGGAATGGAAGAGAGGGGCTGTGTGTGTTATACAGGCCTAAGTAGTCCTTCATTCTCTTCTTTTGTAGTCCAGGCTTTCAAGTGAGTTAGACCTGAGTCCACAAAGGAATGTGGAATTTGATGTTGGAGGTATTGAAACACATTTAAAGGCTTTGGCTTAAGCAATTAAACTCTCTTTTAAATACCATTAAGCAAACAGTGTCATATGAAGTGCCTTCAGATGGCTGAGTTAGTTTTCATTTTATAAATAAAAAGGAAATGGTCTGAAATTAGGTAGAATAGCAGGGTGAGATACTGGACCAAGACAAAGTGTGGTGTTAAAGGTGATGTGTGATGTCAAAGATGCAGAAGTGGAGAGCTCTGATGGTCATAGCCTGTCCTAGAGATGGGGCCTGGATGAGCCAGTCTTGAAAACAAGACAAGTCTGTTCCAGCATGATCACACTAACTTTTTTGGGGCCCTATTAACATGACAGTGAACGAATTTTTGGAAATGAGGACATTCCAGGCATCTTCCTTCTGTATCATCAACGGTTTCTGGGTTTATCAGCTTCTAAATAGGAATACCTCTTAAATTATTTAACTGCATAAAACCACTTTTGTGGTGTTCCCAAATTTGTGACAGTGCAGGCAGTTTGTTACATGGACAGTCATTACATCTTCACCTTTGGTGCTCTTTGGTGTTCTTGATTCTCCTGTTTAGCACTGACTGCATGAGCTGAAGGCAAGGCCTCGGAGTCCTGTCTGTGCAAGCACTTTTAGTGGAGAACCTTGTATCATCCATCTCATAAGGAAAGGGGGAAAAGGTCACCTGAGCTTTTCAGCATGTCATTTCCTCATGTTGTTGTGCCTGACACTGAATTTTAGCATTCCTTTTAATATAGTTTCCTTTTTTTTTTATTAGTTTTTCTTTTCAAACCCTGCCCCCCAACCTCCACAAATAAAACAAACAAGTTTCTTGTGAAGTAGTAGACTTAAAAAAAGTTTCCTTAAATGTCCTTCTTCTTTTAAAGATGTATTTTAAAGTGTACAGTGGCTCAGTCTGTGATTTACCACATGAATTATCGAACCCGGTGTTTTTGGAGGTAGGAACAACCCAACTTGCAAGTGACAGGTTGTAGTCAAACGTGACCCAGGCCAGAAGTGACCAAAATCTGGTGAAGTTTGATGTCTAATCCGAAATGACCTGTTTGTCTCACTGGAAGTCTGAGAGGTTATTCAAATCAGAAAAACCAGCAGTGCAGATGGTACCAACTGTCACTCTGTGTTGCCAATCACATCACAGAGGGCAAGAACCTGAGCAGAGCTTTTCAGATACAGGACTGCAGCTCTCTGTCTGCTGGAGCGAGCACAGTAGGTAAATCAGTTTTGTTCAAAACTTACCCATTGCTTACTTTAAAAAAAAAAAAAAGGACATTTTGAATATAAAAGAACTATTTCTCTGGCATGATTTTCAGTTCCTGTTTCGTTTTTTTTTTCTCCCTGTACAATGGCACCCTTGTTGTTTTTATTTTTTTTGGTCACTGTTTTGAACTAGGGAAGGAAAGAGTAAAGGGAGGGAAAAAAAGTGCAGCTTAACTTGAATAAAACCAGATATATCTGGTTTGAAATATTCATATTTTTTTTGTGTTTTATTCTGCTGAATAATTAGAAATTATCTAAAAAGTCTGTTTATGGATCAAAGTTTTGTCCTTAGCTGTCTGATTGTCTATCCATGACCCTATTGTAGGACACTACCCAGGCAGGGAATGACCCTGTGAGGTTCTTGTGCTGATTTCGGTAGAACAAGGCTCTGTGTATTGTAACTATGTAGTGCAGCTATGGTAGGAAAGGAGGATAGTGAAGAGTCTTGTAATGTTTCTTCATGCTCTGAATTAATCTGTTCCTTTCTGGAAAGTCCTCCTAAGAGGAATCCCATTGCCAGCTTTCTCATCCTTCATGGAGAGCATGCAATTACCTTGGTGTACCTTGACACAAGCCAGAGGGATAACTGAGGGTCAGCTCATGGAAATTATCTGACTGAGTATGAAATAGTTGAGGAGCCACTCGGTGGACTGGAATGTTGAAAATACAGTGATCATATTCCTCTTCATTCAGCCTCAGTCAAAGTGAATTAGAGTGATTCAGCAGAGGAAAAAGTGCCGGGTTACTGTGGACCAGTCCTTGCTTGGATGAAAGAATGTTATTTCATTACATGATGTAGCTGTAATGGTGATGATATCACCATTTGGAAACAGTTTGAATTTTTGTATCACTGTGACAGGCAGGAAGAGAGAGGCCTCAGGTAAAGCAAACAGAGAGTCAGATGTCTCTTCAAATCAGAGAAGGCATATTTTGTTGGCCAGGGAGCTGCATGGAGGAGCAGCTGAGAGGTATCATGCAGACTGGGAGACGTGGGAGCACCTCTGGGCTGCCAGACTTGTGTGTGCCTTTAGTTTCTGGATCCTGTCTTTGGGGACCAAGAGTATTGCTGTGAATTGCTCCCCAGCTCTTCTGTACCTTCCTGCCCCATTCTAGTGAACAGAAAAATGTGGGTGCATGAATATTAAAAACTGTAGCACATCTTGGTCAGTGGATGAGTGGGGTCTTGAGGCCTGAAACATGCTCACTGCTTGCTTTAGAGATGACCAGAACACTTTGATCTCTCCCTGTTTTGCCAGGTGGATGATCACTGGCAGTTCACTTCATCTCCCCTTGCTTTGATTTCCACACCTGTAAAGAGCAGGCAAGATTTTTCCCCTTCTTAAGAAAATACTTGAAAATCTCTTCTAAGAAGTACAAAGTAATAAGTAGAATATTAGTAATATCCTGCTTGTCCTCCAAAGTAACACTCAAAAGTGCTTTCTGTTTCTTGTTGGCATTGCTTGGGTTAATTCTGAGCTGTCAGTCTGTTCCTTGAGAGATGATCTTTTGCAGACTTTGTAATATTGCTGCAGGGAAAGTGTTGTGGGTTTTGTACTGGATTATTATTGGCTTGGAAATAACCAACACAAAATGATTTCTTTAGGTTTTCTAGCAGGCATCCCAGTTATTCTCTTCTGCTGCATTACACAAATATGCAACATGTGATGCTGCCCAGTGATGGGAAACAGCAGCTTTATAAATAAATGCAAATGATAAAGACAGGCGATGTTCTGTGCCTATAAAGGTATTGGTATTAGCTGGAACGGATGGCTTTATTTTCACCTGCGTACAGGAGTGATATTGGAATTTTTCAAGTATCTAAGAGAGAAGGGGGATGATTTGCAGGGAGTTTGTCAGCTTCAGAAGTCACGTGTGAAAACTTGGCTTCGAATTTTAAACCTGCAGTTTTGGGGGACTGGAGGGGAGTTTTTTTATGGGCTAAGGAGAATATTTTCTCCTCTTGGCAGTTGAAGCTTTTCCCTGTTCTTTGGTTACATCACTGTGCCGAGCCAGACCCCGGTGTGCAGTCAATTATACACTCACACTGCTTTCAGATTCACTTACCCAGCGATGATAACTGTCTGAGCAAAATCCATCAGAGAGTTATTATCTCTAAAGCAAAAGCCTCAAACGTTCAGGCATTTAATCTGCCCCTGAAAATCAGTACCTGTTCTTGAAAACACAAGACCTCAAATGACTTATTATTTTGGATGCCTGAAGGCTGGAAACACTTTTGAAATCTTGTCTGTAGCTTAACAATTCAGGGTTGTGTCGGGTCTGTTGGCCAGTATTAGGCAGTGTAAGAGGCACAATGTATTACCTGTGGTACAGAAGGTCGTCTGGATCATGTTATAATTACAAGAACCTCTTCATCGTGCGCCGTGAAACCCGCAGTAATGCTGGATAATGGTCTAGGTACCATGCTAATTGGCTGTATAAAATGAGTGTTTTACTCAGTGAATCTCTGGCTATCCCAGTATTTATGACATGCACACAATTAGCAAATGTTCTTCTTAGTTCTTGGTAGTGATTCCAGCCTCATTTTTAAGTCTGGTGTTGGATTTCCTGTTTTACTTTCACGACTTGGGGTACCCAGGTTATTTTCCCTTCTTGCATTTATGTGTTCATGACATAGTTTAAAAGCAGTTAAATCCAGGTATGGTGGTCCATATTGCAGGACCAAATAGACAGTGTGGCTGCTCTTGTAGCATCGTGGTGAAACATTTGATATTCCAACAGTAATTTCTGCCTTGGATTAGTCTGAGAAAGTGTAACAAATGTAAAGCTCCTGATGAACTAATCACTTTATGTAACTGTGGTCCTAGTGCAGTATTCTTTAATCATAGTTGGTAAGCTTGAAGATCTTTCTTTGCCATAGTTCCAAAGATCTTACAAGTGTCTTGGAAGTTGCTGGGTCATTGAGTTCAGCAGCCATACAAGAAACTTGTCTGAAAGTTGGCATCAAGTTTGAGCTGTTCATCCAAGCTTCACTTATTGCCAATGGAGAGAGAGGGACAGGGCTATCTGGAGGCATGTTTAGTTATTTAGGATGAATCACCACAGGCAAGGGGCTGTTAAGCTGAGCTAAAGCCAGATGAATATCCCGTCTACTGTGGGGAAAGGTCAAGAGAGCATCACCTGCCTCCACACTCTACATGCCAGAATACATCTCCTGGTACCCTTTAACAAAATGAATACCAAGCAATAAGGAGTTTCTCTCCTGTGTGGCAGGAAGATTGCTGGAGGGGCCAAGCTTTGTGCATCCTATATTCCTGCAAAGCTGGGGAATTTTGCAAAGTACATTTTCAGGCAACTCAGGAAGTGGATTGGGCCCATATTTTATAAGAAACCAAAACCCCATTCAGCAGTCCTTGCCAGCTTAACTTGAGAGAAGGACCTCTCTTGATCACTCCCCAGATAATCAATTTTCTTGATACAATTGCCAAGGACAGGATTCAGGGGCTTCACTATTTCTCTTCAGATGGCCACCTTCCACAACAACTGCTGCTTTGTTGTGGTTTATGAAATGATTTGGGAAAAGTTTGCCCAGAAATATGGTTTCTGTTCTGTGATCCTGTTAGGATGTAACCTTTTAAGGCCAGAACATCTTAACCTGAGAAGATCTTACAAATTAGAAAGATTTATTGCACAGATAATTTTTTTTCAAGTGACAGAGCAATTAATATCTTAATGAAATGAAGGCTCAAACATTTATCATCATCCTTAAAAATTAATTGGCCTTTAGGGACACCTTCCTGTGGTTATTGTCAGCAAAGGAGCATTCCATACCTACTGCATCATCACTGCACCAGTGCAAATGACTGTGCAAGCCCAGTGTTACAGGAAAGCCAAAATGAGTCAAGCTGAATCTGTGCCACTTTCCATTAGCTCAGGATTTCTTGCTGCTGGGCTGCCCATGCTGATGTTCCTGTCCCCTTCCACACACTAGTGCCCTTTGGAGCACTCTCTGAAACGTGGCAGTCGGTGCAGTGAGCAGGGCTCTGACCGTCCGTCCATGCAGGACTCCAAAACACCTACTGGGACTTGATGACAACCCTTTTAGAAATCAGGACGAAATGGCACAAAACAGGGACATCTGGCAGGTTCAACAGAATGGATCAACTGCAGATTCCCCTGTTGGTGAACTTGGCCAGCAAGCCATTTCAGCAGATGTTTGTCCTTAGGCATTGAATGCTTTCTGGATGCTTCTTCCCTCTGCCTCTCAGGAGCAAATGCCAGCACAATGGAAATTCACATCAGCTCACTGACCAACATTAGGAACTGTTGACCTGACGATGAGCTTCAGTATGTAAACTGGGTTCCTTGAGAGAACAGAAGCTAATGCCTCCTCTGGGGAGTTATAATGAAGAAATGCAGAGTACAAGGAGCATATGGGTAGTGTTTGTCAGCAGTGGTTAGGTACAGTTCATCTTCCCCAATGCCTGTGATTTGAATGCTGTATTGACTCTGCTCTGTATACTTTCAAGCAGGTATATTAAAAATGCAAGAGGAGCTGCATTTTGAAGGAGGGGGGGGGAGTGGGAGAAAAGAAAGAAAATAATTATTGTTACACATTGGAGCATATTAATGAATACATTAATAATTGATCCACTGTTATGTTTTCCCCTAATAGTCATCAAAATCTGTATAAACCTGCACTACAATACATAACATCTCATTACAACGTTTGCTCAAAAAATCAATGCATATCTAAGTTATTTGTGTCAAAACTCATTTATTTCCACAATAACATGGACTGTCAAACCTTGACATCCTGTTAATAACATCCAGTGCATTTGCATATTATTCAAATATTTCCTTTTATGAAATGGGGGACTTTTACTTACACCGTCCTACTTGCAGTGCTTCATATATTTGCACATTAGCTCAATTCACACAGTTATAGAAGGGTTACCTGTGGCAACTAATTATACTGCACTTTATGCATATTAATGAGCCTGGTGAGCAGCCGTCCTCTGTTCTATGGTGAGATGAGGGGGGAAAAAAAATAACAGTGTAAGTGGGAGACCTATTACAGGCAAAATGCAGGCGAGTGGAAGACAGATATTTTATAATGTTTTCTCTTTGATGCCCACAGCCTTTTAGAACAGACTAACCTGAGTGGGAAAAATACCTCACAGCAGTCCCAGCAGCTTTGAGGTCAGATGTGAAATATATTACTTTTTTTTTTTTTTTTTTTTTTTTTTTTTTTTTTTTTACTTTCCTTCTTCTCTCCCTCTCTTCCCCCTCTGCTGCTCCCTTCAGTTTCTGGACCCTGTCTTTGCAAGGTGCTGAGTGCTGCCCTCAATCCTGGTTGAGATCAGCATCTCACTAGCTCAGCCTTTTAACACGTAGCCCAAAGCCACCATCTGCCCTCTGATGAAGTCATCTTGAAAAAGGCCTTTTCACCTGCACAGATGAGAGCGACACGTTTTGTTTTGAAGGAGCATTTCAGCAGGAATGGAGGCCCAGCTGGAGGCTGTTCAAGCGATTCCTGTGACCAGGTGTCACAGGGACAATGGGAAGAGTCGAGCCGTGAGGATGGGAAGAGTTGGCAGCCCCACTGCAGTACAGAGAAGGGCCACATCCTGCGCATGCAAATGCACACAGAGAGAGGAACCTTTATCCTCCCCGCTGTAAAAGCAGACAATCTGTCAGCCCAGAGGTCTGGCAAAGGGCAAGAACCATCCAAGGGGTGCATCCCAGTGTTCTTCAGCTAAAGGCTGAGCCTTGCTGCCTTGCTGGGATGTTCCTTGAGATCATCTCCACCTACTTTAAAAAAAAAAAAAAAAGAGAAAAGCTTTGGCGTTGTCACAATGGAAGACAGAAAGGGAAGATTTGATTTTATGCAGCAGCAGATGTCTCCTAAGCAGTAATCACAGTGTCAGATAGAAAAACTAATCATATTTCAGTAGCTTGTTCAGATCTCTGATTAAAATTCAGTGATACCATTCCTGGATCCTAAAATGCAACAGTCATCAGAAACAAAAGAGAATGTATCATAATTAATGCAATTAAAAGAGCCCTTTCCTTTCTCTCTTTTTTTTTTTTCTGGGTAAACTGTGCCTGACCTTACCAGAGATTAAAACCACTCTCCTCAGCACCAAATGTGGCAGTAAGAAATCCCAGCTCCTTGTAGCCATCTCCAGGGTGTGAGTCCATGGGATCTTGAGCACTTGGGAAAATAAATAGGCTTGACTGCTTACTCCTTTCAGAGGAAGGGAGAAGGCTGATGGAGCTGTGCATCCAGCCTCCCTTATTTTCTGCTGCAGACAGCCCTGTCAGGGATATGGTTATTTACCAGGACTGGCAGTCAGCACCCCAATCTGCCCTTTCTAGGATGAGACAAATCTCCAGATACTGATTTTTTTCACAGTCAGTGCATGGGCCTCCTGCCATGCAGATCAGTTGGAATTTGCTGAGTAATCCTATCCTAAACCAGAGCAGGATCTGTATTTTGGGTGTGCTCTGTCAGTGCAGTGCTGGGGAGATCCATGGATGGTGCTGGGTAGCCCTGGAGCAATTCCCTTGCCATCAGCTGTCCTAGGCAGAGATTTGAATCACGACACAAAGGCTGAGGAGTGAAATCAGGCAGTTCTATTTGATGCTCATTGTGATTTCAGGTCTGATAATTAGAGAGTTTTCGCGGGGAAAATATTTTCAGTGAGGATTTATTTGGCTTTGGATGTTAACTACCTTTGATGAAAACGAGATTGAAAATTATTTATATGATGCACATTAAAAATAAATATAAAATAGACAAACATTTTATCCTAGCTGAATGTAGGAGGATATTTTTGGAGAAAAACAACTACCAATTTTGTGATGGAGGAGTTGGGGAGAGGGTCCAGCAACAAAGGGGATGTCTGATCCTCCTTTCCTTATTTATACCATCTGAAATGACAATGCCCACTTCATTTAAAACAGGACTATATAAATTCCTTTTTACTTCACAATGTCACTTGAAGACTTTTGTGGACTGTATACAGTTTAATTTAGCATCTTGGGTAGGTGGAAAGCTCCATTTGTGTGTTGTTATGAGAGCTTTGCTCTAGTGGAGGTCTCCAGAGTAATTATTTTGTGCTGTGTCCCATACCAACTCTGAGAAAAGAATAGGAGTATGAGTGAAAAGCTAGTTAAGAGGTACAAGCATTTATTTTATGCCAGAGCTTCTGAACTCCGAATTGTTACTATTAGGTGTTTTAAAAAAAAACCAAACTCTGGTATTTCACTAGAAAAGCTGACAACTTGCTGTCTTATTAACATAACTCTAACATGTCTGAGAGATCCAACACAGCAGATTGATTATGTTCATGTCTCAGCCTCAGTACTGATGATGATATGCTAGTAAATATATCAATGCATCACCAGCTTCGAGCACAGAGTCTTTCTGTGACATTTTCTGAATGAGATATGAGAATGGGACTGGTTTGTGCATCTACTCCACTCGAGGAGCTGTGTTGAGCAGGCTGCACTGTGAGGCAGAAGGGCATCTGGCAGCAGTGATTAACTTTGGGGTCTCAGCAGTGTCTGTATTGTGGAGGTGTCACTCAGACAAGCAATGCAATACATTGATCTGCAGATTCCCAGAATAAGAAAAAGTCAATTTACAAAGACTGTTTTCCTCCTGAAGGAACAGTAAGTGAATCGTGCCTAGGCCAAGAGCTTGGCATCCCTGTTCTGTTCTGTTCCTGGTGGAGTGTGACAGGCCAGGAGAGGAAGTGGATAATTATTGCCTTGGTAAGGAGCATGGCTACAATCAAAAATACCTGTCTTTAATTCCTTTCTCCTATAGATTTTCTATGTGACTAGACAAGTAACATAGTTTTTTTTATTTGAACCTAGATGTAAAATGATAATAACAGTGCTTGCTTTCTTCTGTCCTTTATCTACCCATGTTGTGTCTAGCACAAGGGAGCTCTGAGCTCATGTGCTAAAACAAAAAGGTACCATAAACTAAAACTGGAAATCTGTTCTAGTGCTGAAAAACTGGCTAAAACTGAAAAGGTATAGTAATGATGGCAGTTTGGGACTTCATGCACAGGTTATTGCAAAAAAGATACTCAGGCCATGACTTTATAGAATCACAGAATGGTTTGGGTAGGAAGGGACTTTAAAGATCGTCTTGTTCACATCATAACCTGGGCAGGGATGGCACCCATTAGATCAGGTGGCTCAGAGCCCCATCCAACCTGGCCTTGAAGACTTCCAGGGATGGGGCATCACTTCCAGGGAACTGTCACGGGACTTGACTCTGAATTGTCAGGTTTGAAGTCCCAAGGGACTTTGTAACCAGGCACAAGGCAGAAAGCGGCAGGCAGTGTTGGAGCAAGGATCTCATTTCATTTTTTGCATGTGACAATTTAATTATTCCACTAATGCCATCTATTCTTTGGACACCCATGCTCAGGGAATTAATCATGGGTATTCATACAGGTTAGCCTAAGCCACCTAAATAAATACCAAATTTGTAAGGCCAGTTTCTTTAGCATTGTGATATGACCAAAGTAGAAAACTTTCCCACAGCACCAGGTTTTTCTTATTTTTCTTCAGAAACAGCATTTTCCTCCAGCAGCTACCAGAGCACTGTGGGAGACCAGGCTTTTATTTTTGCACCAGTGGGAGCAGATGTGAATTCTTCCAGAGGTTTTGGGATGATGGGTAGCTGTGGTTGACCCTGTAGCAAATTCTTTGGGCAGGTTCACCCCAAGAGAGCGGCAGTGCAGTAGCCAGGTATCCTCATCACTGCAGGGAGGCAGAGATATAAATCTCATGTAAGATTTAAACATCATTTTAGCTTTGAATTTCTTTATAAACAGCAGCTAATATCTCTCTATGTCAATGGCAGTGGGAGAGGAAATCAACTCCCTGAGAAACGTGGTAATCCAGACAGGAAATTGAAGACAGACTAGACAGTGGGATCATTCGAGGAGTCCACGTGTGGTGTGGTCTGGTCTGGCAACAGCTTACATGTCCTCACAGCAGTTCCCTCTCTGCTTGGGTCTTTGCTGCCAAGGACATGTGGGTGCTGCAGACTTGATGGCCTTGGCTTTTCGGGGAACTGCAAACAGCATCGATGCAACGCTGACATTTACGGGATTTTATTGCCCTTGGTAGCAATTCTTCCCTAATGTAACACTGAGCTGCTGTATCTTACAGGAAAGGACCTAAACAATGATGTATTCAGGCTGATGGGACTGGATTAACCCATTAATAAATAGGAGGTGAAGAGAGCAATCTTGTTGAACGTAATGTATGCTAATGATGTGACCTGGCTAATGGAGCCCTTTTCTATATTCTGTCATTGCGCACATCAATTATGCAGCCTCAATTATCATCCTGTTTTTGTATCATGTGGCTGAGAAATGAGACTTAATAGAGATGTTTCACCCAGTAAAATGCCTGATTAGGTTATGAAAGCAGAAACTCAAGGAAGAGAAGGGGAAAAAAAACCTTTGTTACATTATATCCTGATTTAATTAGCCAAAAGATATTATTCTTTGTAACGGCCTTTGAAGTTGTAGAAATATTGCTGCAGGCTCAGCAGCAAAGATGACTAACTGTCTTAATACCTACAGCAAATACCCTGACATAGCACTTACAGACAGATCTTAGTTGAGCATTGCAATTGAAGCCAAGATCGTTGTTTACTCCATGTGGTCGAGGTTCCCGACAAAGGGGAAGTAGAAGGAGGAGGAGGAGAGGGAATTCTAAGAGTCAGAGCTCCAGTCACTTTTGGAAGAAGAACAGCAAGGCCATGCTACTGGTGACATCTTGTTGCATGTGGTAGATTGCAGGGTGTGTGGTGGCTTTTGGTAGCAGTTCTCAGACAAATATGTTCCCTTCTCTTTGCTGGGTGGTCCTATCCCTTCCTCTTTGTTTTTCATATGTGGGCTTTGGAATTCTGTGTCCTTATTGCAACCCTGGTAATGAGGATACATTAGGCTCATTAAAATCTGTCAGGTTCCTCCTCATTGCTTCAGGATGGCTTCAGATGTTACTTGTGTTTCTGACATGGATCAAAGAATAGGCAGCCCTGCAGGACACGAGAGGGCCTTGAAGACAGCCCAGTGTGAGATGAGAAGTTACCAGAGGGAAAAAATAGAAATCCCCCCATGTTTTTTGCAGAAGCTGATCCCATGAGGGGAGTTGTGACCCTTGGCTCATGCTTGGGTAGCTTTTGACAAGGTGGGAAAAAATGTAGTGGAGAAGGACCTAAGCAGTGGGATGAAGGTGGGCTGAGTTAAGTAATCTCTGAAGTCCTTATGGCAGATCCAGACTCCTTTGCCTTCATCAGAGTGGTGACTTTGCACTGGGGAGAAATCTGCCCCTTTCAGACTCGGTCTGAAGACAACTCTTTGAGTTTTTATCCGTGGTGGCGGGAGCGTGACTATAACCTTCACGTTTTATTTTGTTTTCAAAATAACCAGACAACCAGATCCCTGATAAAAATCACAGGTCTGATTCACACAGGTTTTGACTGAAGTGCAGTGGCAGAGAAAGATGGTGTAAAGCAAGGGTGAATCAGGTCCTTGGCGTGTGTAAGTTGTTAGATCTTTCCTTCCCTCAGGGTCTCGCCTGCCGTGGCAGGGAGTGATGTCATGCTCATCAAGAACATGATTGGAATGACAAAACGCCCTGAGTGCTATATTTACTCATCTGTTCTTGGCCAGTCCATCTTCTGCTCTCAGTAGATAATTTGAGAGACTCAGGGAGAAATAAACACCTGGGCCCCATGTTCCAGCTGTAGCTCTTGGGTTTGAGTGCTTCTGCTTTTGGGTGCCCGGCCGGAGAAACACGTTTATGGCCTGACGCCGGAGAGCTGAGTTTGCAGCTGAAGCTGCTCCTAAATGTGGATGTTGTTGCTTCTAAAAATGGTCGATATTGACCTAAGCTTTGAAATGCTGCCTCTGCAGCAGCCAAATAAAATAGTGATAATACTGTGACTTGCTGACTTGGAGCAGCATGTTGTCACAAGCTTTATCACAGGTGCCAGCAGCTACAAAACTCAGCATTATGTTTCCTTTTATCATATGCTTTGTGGACAGTTTAGTCGTCTTCTGATGCCCTGCTCATACCCACTGCTACACATTTAATGTGGTCTAATGTCCACAAGAGGTGGCCCCAGAGAGCCCCAGGAGTTATGCTGTATATATTAGGTGGTTGAAATTGGTCTGGTCACTTGCTCTCTGTCTAAGGAATGGTGTTTAAAGATTAGGGATAATGAAAAAATGAATTTCATTGATTTTTTTTAATGTACCTTAGACGACCCCCAGTCCCAGTGAGCTAATTTTATGCAGACAAGAGACGTCTGAAACTAAAGATGCTACAAGAATTTCAAATTTGAAAACAAACAAAAAAAAAAAAGGTTTTTGCATTAGGGAGGCTCTTGTTAGAAGAAGTGAGGAGGGTCAATTCTTTTCTCCTATGGATTTTTGAGTGGTGACATTTAAACAGTAGAAATTGGTGGGTTTTAATTTCTACATCCCCCCTTCTTGCTCACATACACTCCTCACAAGATTTACTGCAAACTTCAGTTTTAATTTGTGTGCCTTTGTGGGCAGGAGTGGGGTTGTGCTTTTGAAGTATGTGCTTCATTATTGCTTTGTGTACTTTCCTATTAACTTCCACACAGTATCCAGCTTATCCTTGCTTGATCCTTCATGCATCTCAAATGCAACACTAACTGCTCAGCTGCATGTGTTTCCTGACCTTCTTTTCATTTCTATACAATGTCCATATGATCTGTCGTGGCTTTGAAAATTCAACTGCAGGGTAGAGATTTCTTTGCCAGAATTGATCCTTCTCTTTTTCCTCAGAAACCATCAGATAAAGGAATACTTGTGACAAATAACCATGAGAAAGATCACCACATTAGAAATCTTTTGCTTTGTGCTATGCTAGCTCTGTGTGATTTGGATGGGTCCTCAGTTACTTGTCTTTCACCTTTGGGGTAATTATTTGCTTGTGAGTGACGAAGATTCTTGATCCCGTTTTGACCTGCAGAACTTCTGATAAGGAAAGATTTCCTTCAGGCTTCAGTCCACAAAAGCCTGATATTCCTTTTTTCCCCATCACATTATATTTGTTGGAGAAGCTGTATGAGATGAGAAGCTCATTATAGCTTTGGGGTCATCACTGAATGGCTTTATCCAATGGCCTTCCAACATTTCCACAAGGGCTTTCATGTCATCCCTATTATAATAATCCTGTATACATTGTTTTAATTTCTAGATCCTTTTCATCTAGCTACTGAGAGAAGAGTGTTTTACAACTATTAATGTATTTAGCCTTGAAGCTTGTGAGTTAGAGAAAACTTCATTATGCCCAGGGCAGGGGTGGGAGAATTGAGGAGCAGAGAAAGGAAAGTGTTTGCTAATGCTCCTGGAGTCTCATTCACTCTGTGTATGACTCAGTGATGAATAAAATCAGGGCTAATATGGCTTCGAGCAGTTCTTATATGCCATGTTTTACATGTGATGATATCATTATTGTTTGCTTAGCTAAGAGCTGTTCTGTGCCTCTTGACTGAAAGAGGTTGTGTTTTGCTAAACTTGGACAATTTGGAGTTTTCTGATAAAAATGAAACTGTACCAAATGTTTACAAGGAAAACTAAAATGTTGGGGCACCTAAATGATTAACACTGAAGCTCAGAAGGGCTGTAATTCAGGCATTGCATTCTCCCATTCCCTTTCTTGTGGGGACCTGCTTTACCATGACATGCTGTAGTCACACTGTGAGTTCCTGGTTTTGATGGATTGTGGAAGACTAAACAGGGTTCAGAAAATCTGTCAGGTGGAAAAGGAAGAGAGCACGAGACCTGCTCAATGCATCCCTGCTGACGTGTTTTCTTTCCCAGAAATTGGCCCTAAATGTGAGAAATGTTCAATTAAAAACTGCATTTCAGTTTAAACTTTTCACCAGCTCTACACTTGCTTTCATTTGCAGTTTCATCTAATATTTTGCCCACTGGGCCTCTGTGCAATGAAAAAATGCCTCCTAATTCAGAGGTGGCTGTTAAAACTGTGTGTTGAGCGGGTGGCATCGCTTACAGGCAGAGCCACAGCATCCAAACAAAACTGCCTGAAGTGTCACCATCGGTGGTTTGCTGTGTCAGGATGGGGCATTTAAAATTCATACCGTGCACTTTCCATTCCAGAGAGTTTTGTGGTTTGCACAAGAAGGGTTATTGATAGTTTATCCAAATGTTTTTTGACAGACCCTTTCACACATCCCTCCTAGGTGGCACAGCACGCAGGGCTGCCTTTTATCACTGTTGGCTGGATGTTACCCAAGGCGGCTGTTCTGCCCTTGTTCATCACAAAATGATCCATAAAGTAAATTGGGATATCTAAATGCACCAGGCTGTTCGCAGATCCCACAGCAATTATTTTGGAGTGTTGGATGTAGAAATGTTTGCCAGAGGTGGAAAGCAAATTGTATGAAATCTGCTCTCTGCAAGTAGACTTCTGTCTCAGTCCACTGTCACTCGCTCAGGGAGGAGGATGGTCTTGGCAAAACATCCAGCACTAAGTAGAAGACATATTTGGAGCTGAAATATTAAGTGTGGTCCATCATGGATGGAAGTTGGATTAAAGGACAAGACTAATCCTTTTCAGCTTTGCTATTTACACATTCTTCAGCCCTTGTCACCCAACACAAGGGATGCTGGGCTGGAGGCCCTTTGGCCACTGGTTGTCAGTCAGTGGTGGGGATATGCTGAACCCCCTGTCACTGAATGATGATTCATGGCTTAGATATCAATCTTTTTTCTTCTTCCATAAAGGAATTATCCCAATGACCAGCCAGCTCTCTGCAGACCACAGCTAAGGGACCTATAGTTTGCAGTCTGGGAACTGGAGATTAGGGCTCTGAATATCAAAATGGATAGATATATGTGCATACAACATGTGATCAGATGTATTTATGGTGTGTGTCTCTGTGGGATGTATATTTTTGTGCATCCATTGCATGTAAAGATGGTTATTTGATAAGTCACTCATGAACAATGTGGGTGATGGCTCTTCTCTGTGTCTATGCCTGACACACATGTACACATGGCCACAGTGAACGCTCTCTCTCTGTGTCTGCATATAAAGGCTGGGAGGGCTGTGTGAAATTTGGACCTCTGCTTTCCAGTGCGACGTTATCAGATCGTTTCTTTGCTGAACTGGTTGATCTGATTAGAGGTGGCTTAAAAAAGGAAAGTGAAGTGAACAGGTGGCAGACATAAATACACAGCTGTGCATTATTGCTGATTTTATTGCTACTTTATAACGTTGTCCGCAGTTATTTTACAACAATTTTCTCTATTCGTGACATTGCTGTAAATCTCACTGTAAAATGGCCCTAATGTGCAATGAATTCTATTAAGCAAAATGGAGAAGCTTAGGGAATCACTCTTTTGTGATGGAAAGAGAGGCAGGGAGAGAGATGCAGCTGGGGGAGCAGCAGAAAGCCATGGGGAAAGAATTAGGGGACCAAAGGCGTGTTACATAAGAGGTTAAATCTCCGCGTGCGATGCCGTAGGAGCGCCGTGGATAAAGCAATGGCTTGTCAGACCCACTAGATGGAGATGGAAAGAAGCATTTTCTCCAGGATGGTATTCCTGTAGCTGCCTGCTCTGTACTCTGCTGGCATATTGAATGGCTTTTACTTACAGTATCTTAAAGCTGTCCTTAAAGCAATTACAAGATTTCTCCAGAGTCACATTTGGCATGTGCAGGCTATATCTGGGCTTTTAGCACTGGCTAATTTGCCTGGCCTAATTTTGTATATGTTCCCATTTATATTCATGGTCAGTATCTATTGGTGTTACAGGCTTTTTCATATAAAAGGCACCTCATTCTTTTCTTAATTTTATTGAGAATTAATACAGCTTCTTCAGCAGGATGAGGCTGAAGAACTGGAAATATTTTTCCTTCTGAAAATCAATATCTGACCAGCTCTATCTATCATTAACTTTGCTCACTTCTTTAGTGCCTACAAAGTCTTTTGGGGTCAAGTCCTCTGCCTTGTCTGAAATACAGAATTCCCTCTCCTTTGGGCAGTCCAGCAGCAGTGCTTGCCCCAAAGTCCAAGGGAAATCTTACATATGTCCTGTTGTGAAAAATGTCAAATTCTTTCAAATGTTTTTCTTGGTGATGCATTCACCCTCCTTTTCTGAAAGTTGATTTTTATCACCAAATGAAGCCAAATATTTAGAAATGCCTCAAACCCAGAAATTTTGGGATTGAGGAAAAAACAACCGGAACTCCTGGGCCGTGATG
Organism: Platyrinchus mystaceus; assembly: GCA_035041135.1. NCBI lineage: Eukaryota > Metazoa > Chordata > Aves > Passeriformes > Tyrannidae > Platyrinchus > Platyrinchus mystaceus. The sequence continues at coordinate 4,318,553 of JAWWLV010000018.1, forward strand.
TTTCTAAGAGAAAAGGCAGTGGGATGCCCAGACTGTGGCATCCACTATGATCAAACCTGGAGCACTCCCAGCTCCTGTGTGCCCCTGCAGCACCAGCAGTGCCTGCTCTTCCAGGTGTTCAGCCTTCCCACACAGAGGCTGGAAGCCCAGCTTTGATAGCAAAGCCTGAAGAAAACAGGATTCCCATCCAGTAGCGCTGTTGAAATCTGTGCCCATGGATGCGCTGCGATGTGTTGGAAGTTTACGGGGCATTTCTGACAAATCTTCCACTGAAATGGTGTGTTGCCCGACAGTTTCTGACCAGTTCTGCACCAGTTGCTTTGGGGAACAATTTAATGAATACCAGAGAGTCACGGAGCATAGTCTGTGCTGGGAGCTGACTGTCCCAGTCGTGCTTGGGAGCTGGAACGGCCCTTGCTGTATTTTCTGAGAATCTCTTTGTTGAGGTTTAGGTAACAGAGATCCCTGTGTGACCAGAGCAGGCTGGGAGCCCGCAGCTGAGCAGTTGTGGCCGCTCTACTGATGGAGGGTGAAGCTCAGAGCTGCTGCAGCTCACTCACCCTTGACTCCATGACCATCTCTGGAGCACTAGGCTGGCCCACAGTCCCCTTCAGCTGTGCAATAACCTGTATTCTTGCAGTGTTTCTGCTCTATTGCTTGCAAAGGATCCGGTGGTTGAGCACAGAAAGCATGTCTGAACATGGCTTTGAGTATTACGCAGATCAGGTAATACCACCCCACGGGGCCATGCTCCAGCCACGAAGGTTGTGTGTCTCCATGCACTGTTCACGCCTGAAACATTTGCTCCAACCTTTTGCAACCCCCAAAGGACTGGCAGCTCCAGAGCAGCACTTTTTTCTTTCATTCTTTGTTTTTCTTTTCTTTCCTCTCCCTGCTGTCCCTCGCTGCACGAGGCAGAGATGTGTGTACAGGTTTCTGTACCCTTCTGTTTGAAAATATGGATCCCAGGCCTCACTGTGCTCCAAACCTGCAGCTCTTGGGCTTGGCAGGGCAGAACCTGAGACACTTGTTGAGCTGTTTGTTCAGTGTTACTATCACTGTTCATTCTTCAAAGGAGTGAGACCAGAACCCACATCAGCAGACCCTTCTCTCTCCACAACCAACTCCACTAATCACTTCCAAGCCTGTCAAATGTCAGCAGTGTGAAGGGGAGTTGTAACATTTGGGGCTGCTCTTGCAGAAGAGCTTTCCCACACACAAGCTTTGGCCTCCACGCAAGATTATGGGTGATTTTTAGGAGGTGGTGATACGCAGGATGGCAGAGTAAATGCTCTAATGGTCTGCTGTGGGCTTGAATGCATGAAGTCCACCAAGGAGAGAAGTAGTGCAAGTGTCATTCCTCTGGCAGGGACCACTGTCACTGTTGGGTGGGGGATTTGTCCTGTCCCTGATCAGGAAACCTCCATTAGAGGAAAACAAGGAATGGGTCTTGATTAGATGGAGTTGCCTGTAGATTCCAAATGATGCTGAGCTGCAGTGAGGGCAAGTACCACTCCTCAGTGACCAGCACTTTGTGTGGCTTTGTCACCTAGACCACAAGTCCCTAAAACTGTGTGGGGAGGCTTTCTGCAGTTAGCAATCTGTTTTAATCTCTGGAGAGATTATTTACTCTCATACTTCAGCTCTTGCAGCTGAGCCTTTGCCTGGTGTCCGTTTCAGAGCTGCCCAAGTGCTCTCTGTAACAGCTGCCTCGTTGGAGGTGAATTTTCAGCTGTGCCAAAAGAGACTTGTGAAGAAGTTTGTGCTGTACTTAGTCATGCTGCTTGGTTCCAGCAGTGTTATTTGTCCCACAAGACCACAAATGCAAAAATCACTTACAAATGTATAAAAGCCCCCAAACCACTGAGCACCAGGCAGAAACACTCTTTTACAAGCCACTGATTGCTCCAAGGGTCTCTCTGGCATTGAAAACCCAACCATTTGTTGGCCTGTTGTAACCAAATACATAAACTATGTCTCTCAGGTGGCAGGGGGAGTTTGTTTCCAAATTTAAGTGCTGTCACCAAGAGTACATTAGAGCAGTAGAAAATAACTGTTTGTTTGAAGAGGGATTACACTTCCCAAGTCAGAAATACGTAGTGTTTTTCAAACTGATTGCAGCTCTCTTTCTTTCTCTGGAGAGGACAAGTGTGTTGTCTGGCTGTAAACTGAAGTGGAAGAAAATTGGACTTAGGGTTTTTTGATGATATTTGAATGATCTCTTTAGAAAGGCCTCAGATAGGTGGCAAATATGTCCCTGCAAGGGATGGTCAGGGCTCACTGGCTCTGCAAAATCCCACTTCCCAATGTGGGGGACGTGCCAGGGGATCCACACCAGCTAGTTTTTCTGTGATAGGTGTGGGTGCCTATAACTACAGAAATTAGGTTTGTCTAACAGTTGCAGGGTTGCAAAGGGTGGATTACTCAGCTTATTTTATGTATGTGAAGAGCTGAGTACTGAATGTGAATCTACTCTTTCTGTACTCCAGATTCTCGTTAATTAATACTTTATGCCCTTTATTTCTCTAGTACAAATGATTTCTCACTGTGAGTGTTCTTGCCCCCATGGTCAAGCTGTGCTCCCAGTTCCCAGCACAGCAAAGCAGCGAGGGGGTTGCAGGAAATGAAGGATCACACAGGACTAGTGTGAGGAGTCACCATCTGATGAGAGCAGACCAGAAAATTTCTCATGTGTTTAAATAAGTGGAAGCACTCCAATGGGAAGAGTTTGGGATGGCTGGTGTTATGTGCAGGAAGAAGTGTGAGGGTGAAAAATGTCTTGAGAGAGCATGGAGAGGAGGGCAATAATCTTTCCTCTGTGACGAATGACAGGGGAGTCGTGTTCAGTTGCCTCTGCCAAAGTAAAAGGATTTGAAAGGCAAATCTGCAGGTCAATCTGATCTCCAAAAGTGGCACAAACAATATTTTTGTCCCTTTCATATGTGGTGGCAGCTTTCTGTGCTGGGGGGACACAACCCTGAACATCTCGAACGTCCCCGTGCATGACAGAGACACGGGTAACGTGTTTATTGAAGGATCTGTCTTCTGCATGTTGTACACCCATGTATCTATTTCAGGGTAGAGCAGCTTCATTTAAACTGCCTGGAAAGATTAAATTATATTATTCTCTTAACATGACAAGAGGGTGACAGACTCTGGTTTCACCACAAAGTGGTACACAGCGGAGCGGAACTGGGAACATGTTCCTGCTCCCTGCCGGGGAGGAGGCATCGATCGAGGAGCTGTGTGGTGTGTTAGAAGGATGAGAAAGCAGGGATTAATTTCAACAGTCTGATGTAAAACATCCCCTTCTTGAGCTAAATCACAAAGGGGGGCTTCTGGGCCTGTCAGGTGTCACAGCACAGGCAGAGCAGGGGACTCCGTGGTGCTGAGGGGGGTGGAGGACCAGCAGAAGAACAGCTTCAGGTTTTTTAAGCTTTGTTTTGTTGTTAGCTTCTGACTTCGCAACAAATACATGTAATTTTGCATGGACAACAAAACAGTCTTATTTTCCAGACTGATGGATTTGATTTTGATGAAAGTCTGACAATTATCATCTCTGTGCCTCCTTTTCTTGTTAGCAAAATATCATTTCCCTAATTTAGAAGAGTGTTGTGACAATTCATGTATTAAAAATTGTAAGATATTCAAATTTGCAGGTAAATTTACACAGGTGGCTTTGACAAAGACAGACTTTGCAGTGCATTAGGCAAGATGGGCCAGGCACGTGTGGTTAAAAGACAGTTAGATGGACATTCAGAGATTAGTAACATAAACATCAAATATATAATAAAATGCAATAGAATAGCTTAGGTTGGAAAAGATCTTTAGGATCATTGAGTCCAACCATTAACCCAGCACTGCCAAGCCCACTACTAATCTTCTTTCAGCTGCTTAAAGAATATTTCACCTGCCTCTTCATCCTAGTTGGGTGGTCCATAACAGACTCCCACCATGACAGCTGTTGTGTTGGCCTTCCTCCAGATCCTTATCCATGTACTCAACCTTATTGTCACCATAGTTAAGCTCTAGACAGTCAAACCACTCCGTAACATACAGGGCTATCCCAGCTATCCCACCACCTCTCCTCCCTTGCTTATCCCTTCTGAAGAGTTCCTAACCACCCACTGCAGAACTCAGCTCTGTGAGTCATTCCAGTATGTTTCTGTGATGGCAACTATATCATCATTTTCCTGCCACTCCATGGCTTCCAGCTCCTCCTGTTTGCTGCCCATGCTGTCTGTGTTGGTGTAGATTGATCTTGTCACCTTTTTTGGGGGAGAAAGCCCTAATTCCTATGTGACCATTCTCAGGCACTTCTGCTGTTTCTAACACATCAATAATCTTGGCGTCTTTGCTGCCACTTCTATCAAAGCTCTTGGAGAAATACATATTTGGCTTGAGAATCTGTCTGTTCTCCTCAGTTTTGGCAGGACCTTTAAGCTCTTCAAGCTTTGCTCTAACAACATAACAAAGTCTTTCCAGTGCAAGTTTCCACATGTGCAGCAGAAATATTTATTCTCCTGTGAAGAAACTGTGGAGCTGTGCTGATGGCTTAAGCTCCTGAAGGCATCCATACAGTGGGAAAATCAGGCTCTAAGTTATCTCTGGCAGTAAATCCTGCAGACTCTCATGGCTTATATCAGAGGTTCTGTAGACCTTTGTATATCCCCTGTTGATTGCTTCCTACAGCTCTTTATGAAACAGGAACACCAATGGCTGGCTCATACACAGCGACTTTGATGCTGGAATAAGCTCTTGCTCAACACTGAAGGAAGCCAGTTGCTCCAGGATGCTCTCTCAGATGTTTGATTTGCTTTCAGGAGGAGGAGGAGGAGAAGGGGGATTTTCCAGGAGGGAAGAGGGCATTGCTGCTTTTTTCACACCCAGCTTTTAACAGCTTCTTGGGAACACCGGCCCTCTGTGCTCTTTCTCCCAGGTGAACACATGAAGGTCCGATGTTTTGGTCAAAACTGTAAACCTCAGAGCTTGGAGCATGAAGTGTTTAGGGATAATGAGACCTCTTTTTGTATTTCCTTACACAGCTTAGCCACTACTGGCTTGACTGAGTAGCTACCATACACGTGAAAGCTAGTTCCTTTCGGAAGGTTGAATTCCTAAACCCTCCAATCATACACACAACTGCTTACACAAAGCATTAGTTATGCTTAGTTCACTAACAAGATTTACGTGTGTGCTGTGCTAGAGGCAGCGAGACCAAACTGTGCAACAAATGCTGTTCTCTGACAATGGCTCTGGGTTAGATAGTGGGAATTCAGCACAAAGGCTTGACAAGTTTAACAATACGTCAGGTAGATTTGCTCTCACTTTGAGCTTAATGTTCCTCATTCTCTTATGTTCTAGCGATGATCCTTCGGTGAGGTCCGGAGGCTGGGAGGCTGCCTTAGAGGTGTAATGGGACTCACTCGTGGCTATCATCAAATCTAAAATTGTTCCTCTGAATACTGTCTGCAGCCTTTAAGATTCAGACTGCAAGGCTCTAATGCCGCCAGTGTGTTTTTCTTGGTAGAGAAAAATCTCCCTCTTGATATTCAGCAGCTTCTTTATGGGGTTGTTTGGTCTCTAGACATGAGAAAATCCCGGCAATTTTGATCATTTGAAGAGAATGAGTAATGCATAGTGCTTAGTACAGTGTGTCGCTCTTCACATCACTGATTATGCTTTATTTTCTATTATATGGAATAGAGTGATTCTATTATGGACTATCATTTTCTGTTTTTACTGCAGTTTATTTCAAGGATTCCTGCTGGAGCCCTATCTAAAGAACATTTCTAGATTACAATTGACTATCTAAGACTGTTTCAGGAATACTTAATGGGCCGACTCAAATTAGCCAATCTGAAGAAGTGAAATTTGGCCTTGAGAGCCTCTGAACATGTGCTATTCTGCAAGCAGAGGGAAAAGGCTGTCTGCTGTCAAAGTTTCAGTAGGTGTCAGTGTGGATTTTAAGCTGGGTGCTTAGCCTGAGTATTTAAGTTCTTTTCTTTGTGAACTTACCATGGTCCTATTCTCAGTTATCAGCTGTTGGTTTAATTTAATCCCTTTCCACACTCTGATCAAAGATTGCTGGTGATAGATGGTCACTAACTTAGATAACAGAGCCAGGACTCAGAGGGTGAGTGGTCATAAGTCTCCACAAACCCATGACCCAAAAATCCTGGCTGGGGGCTGTAAGAGAGACACACATCTGGGTGAGGCACAGGGTGAGAGGTTTTACATCCATCCTGGTGTGACCTTCAACGTCCTTATCTGGCAGGAATTGCTAAACCTGAGTGGGAAGATCAAAAGAGCTCATCTCGTTCAGCCCATCACCATTTGGGCCTAACTCTGATTGCTGTCAGGAGAACATCAAAGGTAAACACAAGAACAAACAGGCAAATAATGCCCAAGAAGAAAGGTGGGCTGCCAGCAAGAGGCCATCTAATCCTCCAGGAATGATATTCCATAACAGCCTTCAGAGAGGACACTGGGATGGGTGAGAGCAAACACTGAACAAAGTAGAAGGCAGCAAGAGGTCAGTTAATGGTAGATTATTTCAGATTTTGGGAGCTGTTTCCAGCACTTTTTTTTCATTTGATTGGCTTATCTGACTCTAATTCCCACATTTTAGAAATCTATGTGTTACATACATCAGGAAATACACTGCTTATTGATGGGACTGAACTCCCGAGCATACTCTTCAGGCTACAGAATTATCTACTGTATTATAATCTTCCTCTTTAGATTGAGGAAATTTATAAAAAGGAAAAGAGCAAAATCATATGCTGGAGATATATCTCCCCCCCAAAAAACTCTTTGTTCTTTAGCTATTAAATATTGTAAAGGTTTTAATTTTATAAACTGAGATGGATAGAGAGATACTTATCCAATAAGTTGTCTTTTCAGGAATCATTATTAAAATATTGAGAAATACTTTAGTTTCCCCTCCGGATGGTTTTATTTTTTCATCTGTTTGAGACATAATTCTTTGTGTGTTTGTAAGTCACAGTTGAAAGTGCACTGAGTGGTCAGAGTCTGGGGGGAAAAATGTCAAAGTGGACCCAAGCCTTTCTCAGCTATTTTTTGGGTGGCCTATTTGAGTGGCATTTATCAAGTAGAGATACCCATTACCAGAGCAATGCAGAGGTCCTCGGGAAAATAAGATGGCAAGTTCAGAAAGTGAGACACATCAGGGCCAGGGCTCTTAATATTAAGTTTCTGAGCCCTACAGAAGAGTGTGGGTTAGGCCTGGGGATCAACAAGCTCCACCTTATGACTGCCCAGCATGAAAGCATGTCCAACCCAGAGCCTGGGGATGTGCTTCCCTCTCCTCACTGCTGGCCAGAGCTGTTGTGCCTTTAACTGATGTGCCTTTTGCTCTAGAGATGGTGGATTTCAGGCTTGGTTTTGGCACTCTATCCCCTCTTTAGGGGAAGTGAATAATTAGCTATTCCAGTAATGATGTGAAGCAGAGCTTTATTCTTTGTTTGTTTGCTTGTTTAAATGAAGGAGTTAAGTGCATGCTTAAGTGACTTCCTGGTGGAGGATCCAAGTTACAACTTTGTGATGATAATTAAGGGTCCATTAGCAAAAGTAAAGTAAAATGGAAAAGGTTAGCCCATATTTTATAGCAGCCCAGAGAAAGAGAGTGCCCCTTTTACTATTAAAATATTCCAGTGCATTCCCCTGGTCGTGCTTTTATTGGGAAACAGCGCTTCACAGAGAGGCCTCAATGTGTGTACCTGTAAAATCTCTTGTGTGTTTGATGTTGGCACTTCTCTGAAGATGTATTCTTCCAACACAAGCCTGAGTCAGTCACAGACAGCTCAGAGGAAAGGCTGGGCTCCAGGAACAAACAGGGCTTTTCGTCTCCTCTCTCTGAGGGCTTTGGATCGCAAGAAGAAGCGTAACCTGGCTGTTCGGTGCGTTTCTGTTCCGCGTTCAAAAGTCTGATGTGGAGGAGACCAGGAGCTGTAACCGGTATTGAGTTTAATTCCTGCCTTCATCCTCGCTGCCTTGCGAACTTCAAAGCAGCAAAGCTCCTCTTCTTACACCTACGAGCATCATTTCCAGAGCTGAGCAGGGTAATTTTCACATGCAAATTCAAGAGGGGAGCCAGCCTTATCTGAGAAGGTGGACATGCTGCTTAATGGGACAACAGCACCTCTCCTTTTCTTCCCAGAAGGGGAGCAAGGCAGCAGAAATAAAAGATTTTCTTTTGCTGTTGTTTTAGGGGAAAATTCCACCTTGTACTTTGTTTTTATGCTTTGAATTATGTTGAATGCTGGAAAAAAAGAATGCAGTTTACCATCTAGGGCTTTGTATTACATTTTTCATAAGCTATTGGAAGCATAATGCAGGAATCAAAGACTTGGCAAAGGAACAGGTCAGCTTTACAACTCCCCTCATTCTCAGGCATTTGAAATACGCAGTTTTGTGGACATTAATCTTAACATTATTAATGTAGTGGGAAAACAGGGAGCAAATTTATGGTATTTACAGTCCTCACTGTTGGTTTTTGTCATATTCTCTTTGGGACAGTAATTTCTCTCATTTGTTATTTCAAAAGCTGCTGCCTTGGTCTTGAATGTTGGTGGTTTATTTCTTCTTTTTTTTTTTTTTTTTTCATTGACTGTAACAGCAGAATTATTGGGAAGGGAAGTTATTCAAAGCAAAGAAGAGTGAGTGCCAGGGGACCAGGCAGCTCAGTAACTGATGTGATGATTTAGGCAGGTCACTTTGCCACTGAGACACCGCTGCTAAGAAATCCCAGAAACAACCTCAGGGTTTGAGTTGCTCAGGTTCTGAAAGCACCCGTAGCTTACGGTTTGGGTTTCTTTTTAGCAGTTCCACAAAGCAGGCTGTGGGTTTTCAGTGCCAAAATGTGACTCTCGTGTTTCCTTTTCTTGGTGACCACGTTTGATTCTGCCCCTGGCTGGGCTGCCTTTCCATTTTCCTGTCCTTAATGCGTTGGTGGCACATGGGTGAAATGGCCACGTGGAGCAGGTTTGCAAGCGTGGCCTCAGGTGCCCATTGATCCTCCAACATAAGCCTGGGTGCAGGATGCTGTGTGTAAACATTTAAACAGCCAGAGCTCATAAACATTTGTGAAGTTTCATTTTCACTGCAGAGATTCTCTGCATTAGTTTCCTGTGCAGGTGTATGTGCAGGTCTTTAACGTGTTCAGGAAACCCCCCCCTCTCCCAATGCAGGATGTTTTGGGGTGAGGGCAGTACTTTTTCACCAGACTGTTTCTGAGGCTCACTCTCCTCAGTCAGGGTGCCCTGATCCAGGCACACAGGCCAGTGTTGGACGGCATTTCCCTGCTCCCCACCACATCTCACCCAGCTGTGTGGGAGAGACATGACTGATGACCTCTGCAGAACTGAGGGCTTAATTGTTAATTGCTATGAACTCTGGGTCTGATTTAAATCAGCTTTTATTGAATTAAATAAGCTCCATCTGTTAATAGTGTGTGTGCCCTTCCACCGGAGACAGAGAAAGCAATTCAAAGGAGCATCTTTCACATGATACTCTTGTTTCAGTAGAGAAGTGGCTCAGTCCTTAAAGTCTAAGCCAAGACTCATGTCTCTAATGAATCAAACCCACCTCCAGCATCTAGGTGAAATGGGAATAAAAATCCAGATTTCATGGAGTGAATCTCAATGGTTTGGGCCTCACTCTTCAGTGCTGACAATAAATGAGACCCAGGAACTGGCCTGGAATCAGCCTGTGGGTGAAATAGATTTACAGTTCCATTCTCATTTTTCTTTTAAAGATTAAATGTGTTGGGATGACATTTCTCCTGGAGTTTTCAGGTACCTCTGTGGGAATCTTAGTGTGAAGAGAGATGTAATTTGGCTGGATGCTTCAGTCCCCTGGATTTGTTCTGCTTTTTCATGCCCCTCAGATCCCAAATTCAATGAAGTATAGAGGACTTGACATTTGTGTTTGCACGTATGCACCTCCCTTCCCACGTGATGAAGCTTTTAACTCACCCTTTGATATGCAAGCATAATGTTGCAGAACTGAGGTCTAAGCATGGAGAAACCTTTAGTAAAATAAACCCTAAGAAGGGGAGCTTGGCAGAATTACAAGAGAGCTGATAAGATAATGATGCCTGTGCTCCAAATCTCCCTTCCCTTCCACAAACAGCCTTCTGGGGTATTTGGATTCTGGATCTGAAAGGGTTGTTTGACATCATTTATAAATCAGCCCAGATGACTTGTTGATATGAGTGACCCTTAGGCAGCTTTCTGATAGACCTGATATGCTAAACAACATTTGGATGGATAAAAGAGAGCTCTGGAGAGGAAGAGGAATCTCTGGGTAGTGATGCTGTCACGTATGTTCTGTCACCTACCTTTGTGTGGTAGTGGGAAAGCAACAAGGAAACTGTGTAATGCCAGGATGAGGAAGGCAATGGAATATCCAATGTATGGTACCCAGGGCAGTCCATGGTCATGAGGGACACTGTGGCCTTGTGTGGAGCTGTGTGGGGGTAGAAGACAAAAATCCCAACCAATGCACAAATACCTCTTTCATTTGCTGTCTTGTTTGCCAGGACTAGATTCCAGCCTATTGGATTCAGAGGTTCAATGATGTGTGTAAAATGTCATGCCTGAGATGTCCCTCTCTAATTTTTCCTCATCCTCACTGAAGTTTTGCTGATTGAGATAATTCATCAGTTCCCCGTGGCTGTGAGGGAAGGCTTGGGTGTTGGCAGACAGGTTGCCCAGAGAAGCTGTGGCTGCCCCTGGATCCCTGGAAGTGTCTGAGGCCAGGTTGGATAAGGCTTGGAGCAACCTGGGTAGTGGAAGGTGTCCCTGTGCATGACAGGGGATTGGAACAAAATGGTCTGTGAGGTCCCTTCCAACCCAAACTGGTCTATGATTCTATAAGAAACCAGAAGTATTGAGGTTTGGGGAGAAAATGGGGAACTAATCCTAATTTTCTTTGAGCCAGGCTTGACCAGCAGTTGGTTTTGGATAGATGGGCAAACTATATTTCTGAGGAGTTTGGGAAAGGTAATTTGTCCCAAGGAGACTTCTGGCTGCTTGCTTGCAATTACATTTGTTTTAGCAAAGTGAACAGAATTTGCTCTTTGGATTTTCATTTCCATGCCCAGAGTTTAGAGTTGCAGGTACCACCTGTTAACACTATGCAAACAAAATATAATTGACTCCCGCAGGACTCCCTCTGAAAGGCAGCACCTTGGGATTAAAGTTGCAGAGCCATCTATCTAAAATGATGTGGCAGATTTAATTAACGTGTCTAAAAATACACAGGCTGCAATCAAGCCTTTGCTTCTGCCCGTGTCTGTTCCCTGAAGGGGAATGCACATAATTTTCAAAATCTTGGGTTCTGTCAGCCACCTGTGAGTTGAATTTATTGATGCATGAGATTATCATAAAATTAATTTGGACACTGCTGAATTATGAGGTTGAAAACAGGTTGAGAAGTAGCTTCTCACCCAGTTTAAGCAATATGCTGTCAATAATGTTCTTTCAAGCCCATATGTAGAGCATTACTAGACAGCTACAGTTACAAACTGTAAATGCATGGAGATTGGATGCATATAGCCCCTCGTGGCTGAGAGAGAGCTCTGTAGTGTGGTACTGGGAATGATTTGGAATGACTTGAATCTGAGTGGCAGATAACTGCAGACATCAAATACATTTCACTACTTGCCACTCAGGAGACAGATCTTTGCTACAGAGTCAAAAAATGGCACAGGACCAAAACAGAGGATCCTTCAGTCAGAATGTTTCTCTGTCCATCACTTGGGGTTTCAGGCTTTATAGCCACTTTTTAATTAAAAGTGCTTGTTTTTGTTAAAGTGCTTTTGTTAAAGCTGGAGTGGGCAGCGATAAAATGCAGTTTGCTAAGACTGCAGTAAAGATGTTAAGGGAAAAGAACAAATAACATTTGTTATAGTGCTAACGTGGTCTGCATTAGGAGTTGCTGGCAGGTTTTGGCACGACCTTTTGTCAGTCCCCCCAGCCTTTAGGGTGCCATAGAGGGCCTGGAGTTAGATGCCTGTGGTCTGGCTGAATTAATGGCTTTGCTCACAAGCCCAGGTGGGTGATTTCAGGTCAGAATTTTCTGTGGTAGAGCTCACAGTTCAGTGAAACTCTCTGTTCTGAGCACTGACCTATCTAACCCAACCAGCAGTAATACTCCCTGAAACTGAAATTTCAGACCTTCAGACACATGTAGAAACGTGTGTGGGAATGGGGTGGGAAAAGAGAGTGAAAATAGCGGTCACTGACATCCTTGGCCATATTTTAAAAATCCCCTGTGGTGCTGCACATGCAGATGTGTGTGACAGGAGGCACCTCTGCTGAGAAGGGGCTTAAGGGAATTCAGGGTGTGGAGCTTGTAACTCAGGCTCTTGGCAGAGCCAAGGAGGTATTTCCTGATATGCCTAATTCGTGTTTCCAGGTTATCTTACCATCTAGAGATTGATAAAACCTTTAGTGAGGGTTTTATATTTTAAAGGGACGGATAAAAACTTTTGAGTAGCTGAAAACTGGGGATCTGTTAGATCCCAGTGCCTGGGATTCTTGGAAGACAGGCTGCAGTGCACAGGCTGGTTGTGATGGCTGCCTGGCTGCCTGCTGGTTATCTGCCCTCGTTAGCACAGCAGTGTCACAGGCTCTCAGTGTCCTGGTAACTCAAGTGGCCTCCCCAGCCATTTTTATAAGTACACTTCAGGGGATGGAGGTGGGTGCCAAGGTGACTCTTCCAGCTTTAAAGCCCAGTAAGATAAGATGATTGAGAAAGCTTTAAATAAAAGCTAACCTGTGGCAATCCCTTGACAAGTCATCCGTTTGTGAACTTTTACTTCCTCTGGCATCGCCTTAATCTCCTTCATCAGACAGGCTAAAGCAAGTCCAAAGGTAAAAGAGAACTATTCTTATTTAGACCATCAGCCTCATACACATTAACTGCTGGGGCTGTTGGCAAAGGCCTTCTGCACGTGTCAGGGGGCTGAAACCTGGGGTTCCTCCAAAATGGCGTTAAAATGCAAAATAAAAATGAAAACCTGTAAAATATTTCCTCCTGATAAAGGGAGGAGCAGAGCTGTTGTGTGATAAGAAATACAAATTCCTATCTCTGCCATTGGATTCCTTGCCAAACTTAAAGAGTACATTTCTGCCTGTATCATAGTTAGCAATTGTTTTGTCCTGTGTTTGGGATCGCAGTGGGATTTCACAGGTATTTTAGGGTGTCTGCAAGTGTGTGAACTAATCTAATGAGGTCTGGTGAGGAGCTGCCATCCCCATTACCAGACCAGGGCTGTACAGTCGGTGTTGTGAGGCTTAATGACTTTGCACAATGTTAAATTGTGCGTCCTCTTGGAGAGAGGGTTCTGGCTCTTTTTCAAAATCTATAAATACTCTGGAAGTTGGCCTGATTTCTTGTGGAGGACTGTGGGCATGGTGCAGGCTTGGCGTCTGTACACGTGTGCTCTGCAGGGAGCTCCTCCCTGGTACAGAGCCTGCAGTCTGCCAGGCTCCTTTGCTACAGAGACAGTGGAAACCACCACAGGGAGAAACAGGCGCTTCCCTCAGGCAGGATAGTTTTACTTACTTCTTCACCTTTCAAATTATCTTAAAAAATGTCAGGAGGCCGTTGACGCAGCTCCTCTGTCGCCCAGTGGGTATCCTTAGCACTGGTGGGGAGGAAAATGTCCAGACCTGGGTTGGATGTGAGCAAGCTGAGTCTTTTGGAGGAGGACTGGAGATGTAAAGATGAGGAAAATGTCCGGGATTGTGACTAACGGTGAGGGTGAGCCGTGAGATGTAACAGCCCTTGTGTCAGTGAATCTGCCTGGGGGAGTGCAGAGAGAACACATGGAGGGGGACCATGAAGCTCTGCAGGGTGATGTGATAAGACAGAAGCAGCCCTTGTATGTGGGATTTACCCACCACAGTTCTGAGAGAAAGAAATTATTACTGCAGCCTCCAGGAAATGCACTTTATTAATTTATTTTACTGCTTTTCCCCCACAAGCAGGGGACTGAGAGCAAGCACACAGCTGATGGCTGGGTACCATGGGCTGGGCAGCCATCCATGGCTGTGGGTCTGTCTGTAGCAGCAGGAGGCACTGGGAAGTGCACCAGGGTGACCACCAGCTCCCATAAATAAGTTCTCAAAATTGTTTTTACAGCAGACACTGAATAAGTCTTCTGGACTCCGAAGCAAATGCGGCTTCTGGAACTTCTCAGTGGATTTTTATTAGGGCTGGCTGAGGCTGGAGGAAACAGCCCCTCTGACGTCAGAGGTTTTATATCAGGCTGTTTCCATTTTTATACTGTGCTCCTCTGGGCATTTAAGGCATTTCCGCTACCGAGCAGATCCGCCTGGAACTGCTTCATTCCTTTCTGCTCTGATTTACAGCAGATAAAAGTTCTTGCCTGTTGCCAATTTCTAGAACGTGTTTCAGCCTAATTTCAGGTATCATTTGGGGTTTATGCCAGTGGATATTTAGCTCTTTGGAGCACCAACCTTGGGCTGAGCAGGTTTCCCTTAAATAAGAGAGCAGAGATGCCGAGCCCGGTCTGTTGCTGGAGATCCACGATCACTCTCCCTCTCCCTGTGCGTGGTAAAAAGTGTGGTGTTGCATCTGCTGGCTCCCTGCCAGGTGTTGGAGCCTGTTTACTGCGGCCAGACTTGTTGCATGTGTTCTTCATTCATCACAAGCCATGTCTGGACTTGGCAAGGGCTGCCTTGGCCACGGGCGGCAGCTCTGCCAGGTGAGCCATTAGCGGCTGCTCCCAGCTGGAAGTTTTCTTCCTGCAGGTCTTGAACACGATTCAGCCACACCAAACAGCAAACTGTGGCTCCACGTGTGTGCAGCCCTGGAAACAGTTTGACACACAAATCAGAAATGTCACCTCATTTAGCCAACGACTCTTGGCTGAGAAAGACCTGGACTTGTGCTCGGACCTGCGAGAGACCAGATGGCTAATGTGGTCATCAGCCATTGCACCGTAATCCCACATCCAAACTTGGCTTTCCACAGGAGCAGGAGTGAAATGTAGAGTGTTAAATACAAAGCAAAGCGGAACCACTCCAGTGTAACCTGCAGTGATGGGAATTCAGTGCTGCTTTTAAGCAGCAGGGTTCTTAACTCCAGGCGTTTTCTATTTGGTTTTATTTCCCAAACCCTGCATTATCTTGTGTTGTGGTTTAATACAGGACATCTTGTTAGGAGAGACATTATTTCCCTCTAGTAATTTCTCTTCTCTTCCTCAACTCTCCCACGTTTTTTAAGCTTGCAGTGGGGAGATTAAAATTTACACTTGGAGTTCTGTCTTTATTTCCCCCCTTTCCTAATTCTTCAACTCATCATGTTCAAATATCACTAATTAAATCTATTCTCACTTACAATGCAGTCCTGCCTTCAGTAGGCAAAATTACACCAGGACTCTTCTGACCTTGGCAGTATTTCAGCAGAAATCAGTGGCATTTCACTGGGGTAGGGTTGGTGTTGATAGTTCAGAGTTGGGCTCCTGATTCTTTGAGTTACGTGCAGTCAGTGCGGTGGTCTGTCAGGGTTTGTTGGCTCACACGGGAGGTTATGTGAGCACAAGTAGATCCCTTGTCTGGCTCAGCTCAGGCTCAGCACCACCTCAGCCAGCCAGCACAGGGAATTGAGGGAGCCATTTGGATCCTCTGCTCTTCTCTGCTGGTTTGGAGAGGGTTTATTAGCCTGGGAATAATGTCCAGCCCACATGAGAGTCTGTGGAAGTGATGAGGGAAGACCCGGTCAGAGCTGGCAGCCGGAGTCCCTGTGTCACTGCTTTTTGCTGTCAGGTTTGTCCCAACCTTTCAGCACCCACATAATGAGAAATTGTGGGGCAGTTCCTGTGCAGGCCTTTGTCTGGAGTGTACAGCACAGTGGGGTCAGTTCTTGGTCAGTCTCTAGGGTGGATGTCTGCTTGGAAGGAGGTACTTTCCCAGCCACCTGAACTCAACCCGGGCTTCCAGCTGGCTGGGGCACTTTTTCTCATGATCTGTCCTGGACTCCTATGTTTCTGTGGACAGCTGTCTTTCACAAGTGGCTGGATTTAAAGGCATGGGATTTTTTTTTTTTCCAGAGGTTTTGGTACCAGTCATTGCATTCCTTTCCAAAGAAGAGCCAGAGATTCTTCAAAGTCCACGTGAGACTTTGCTGTTGCAATAGACCTGTGACAGAGCAGCAATCTCAAGTGCTGAGATAGATATGTAAGCAGTAAATAGCTTTGAGAATTCTTTGGAATAAAAGATAAATATCCCATATACATGTAAGAGAATTAATTATTTTTATTGCTAGGACTGTGCTCTTCTATTTCTCTGGGGATAGAATAGGAGATTTGCTTAGACCCAAGAAAAACTGCTGCTTCTGTGCCTGCCTCAGATTCCTGCTACACAGATAAATGCCATGGGAAAGCACTTGTAATACAAACACTTGTTTATAGGCAGACATTTAATTATCATATTACAGAAATCTGGGACCAGCTGCCACATGAGATTTCTGGCTAGGACACTGAACATAAAATTAAAACACAGCGTCACATGCCCGTGTAGCTGAAAACCTCAGCATCATATTTGCACGTTCCCATTCTCTGTAAAGAGCTTCCTGGGTGATATTTCTATGCAGATTATTCACGAGAAGTCGGTGTGGTGTAAGCTTGGTGACGTCTTTGTGACTGGATCAGAGAACAAATGTTGTGATCTGTTCAACACCGGCTCCCTGCGAGTGATTAAATTTCTTCTCCAAGGAATCTGGGTCATTTGCTGGGATCGGAGCACTGGGCATCTGCAGAAAGGAAAGCCAAAGTGGATTGTTTCCACGCTTCTGAATCCAAAGTTTTATTTATAGTCCTGACTGCTACGCATAAAAGTCTCAGTACAATATGGAAAAATAATGCTGCATGTAAATACCTCTGTGTAAAGGAAAGTGTGGAAGCCTACTTCTAATCCTCATATGGTTTGCAAGATTGAAGCATTTTCTCAGGCAAGTAAGGATTGTATTTGTGAGTAAGAGTTTGCAGGGCTGTGTTTTCCTTCCTCATCCCTCTCTGCTTTTTCCTGCACCCATCACAACTGCCTCCTGAGTTGCATTCCTGTCTTCGATACCCTGTGTGCTCCGAGCACTCGTTCCCTTCCCTTCCCACCAGTTCGGTGTCCAGGTCGAGATGTGCTTCCAGCAAGGGCTCACTAATCATGGGAAACTCACCAAGGGCAACCCATGAACTTCCAAATGCACCAGATTTCTGAAGCAGTCAGTCAGTCTCAGTCCTTTTCTGGTGCTCACCTGTGACAGTGGCTACAGGAGTGAGGTGCCTGGGTTTCTAAAATAGTGGCACTGGAAGACACAGAGATGGCCACAAAGAAATCCCTTTCCTACAGGTAGAACCAAAAGGAGAAGTTTGCTGGTTTCCTGGTCTATGTTAGTGTGCATTGTCAGGAAATCAGCCTACGACATCTTCCCACACCAAGAACAGGAGATGAACTAGTGGAAATGTCTCACTAATGTATTTTAGGAACACAAAATCCTCATTTATCCTGTAGGGAAAGTGTGCCTTAAATGTCATATAAAAATTGCTGAGTGACACTGCCTTGCCACCACGCTGTGCTATAGGATAGCTGAGAGTCCATGGCTCCAGGTCAGGACATGTGCATCCCTCAGGATCTGCCATCCCTTTTTTACTTCTCCCTTCTGTCCTGTCTGAGTCTTCATATCCTATGAAGTCATAAACAAACCAGAATGCTGTTCTCTTCCATGTGATAAACCCACAGCTGTGGGACTCCAAGGAGTAGGTGTAGAGATAACTTTGCAGGCTTTTTGGGGCCGTGGCTCATGAGGCAGCTCTCCTGAATGAAACCTGGAGCTATCTGGGCTTGTGCACTGCTGTTCCAAAGTCATGCAAGGCATAAAATGTGCTGTAACCTTCCAGCACTGGCTCAGGGCTGCTCAGCAGTGCTGGCAAAATGTGGCCAAAGCCACACACAGCCTGGATGAGAGCCCCAAAGAGCTGCTCTGCTGAGAAGCTTCTGCTCCTGCTAAGCAGTGTCTCCTCTCTGAAAACAAGTCATATTTTAATATGCTTCTGTCTTGTTTGGTGCCAGGAAGCAGGAAGAGGAAGGTTACTTCTGGCTTTGTAGATACCTTGCAGTAGTAGAGCTGGTCTCTTTTTTTAATTCAGCATGTGTAAGCTGCCTGTTACCAGGGTCAGTGGCCATCCTGGGCAACGGTCTTTATGTCCACTGAGAGCTGGATCAGTATCCAGGCTGCAAATGAGGCTTTAACAAGCTCTGAGCTCCCCTGAGCACCTGAGACGTGAGCACATCCAAGTCCAAATACTGAAAGTGAAAAAGGGAACAGGAGAAGGAGGATCCTAAAGCATATGAAAGGGGTCATGTTTCTTGTAGTTTTTCAGTGCCCTCACCCCTTTCTCCTGAGGTCATGAAATGTTTTTATTCCAGCAGTGTTGTAGTATGAAGAAACACAAAACCACATAGCCCTGTTGCAATGAAATCTGTTGGTGGAAACCATGTGAATGTTTTGAAAGACCAGGAGTTTCTTCACAGATCCTAGTGATTAGTGTGTCTGAACTGTAACTCAGGGCACTGAGTATCTGCCCTGCATTGCCACACTGGATGATGGAAAATGACCCACTGTCCACCAGGAACACAGTTCGTTCTTTGATGTACTGGGCAAGCGTCTTGGGATTTTGAAGGAAATACTTTAGAGATGGGGGACAGGGAAGGAAGATAAAATAAAGCTAGAAAATAACCTGTGTACCACTTGCAGGGCTGGTGACAGGCTTCCAGCTTGAAAAAAAAGGAGTCCAGGGACAGTTTTTCACAGCTGCTCTTTGGTGACCTGAGAGTTGCAATAACCGTGACAGCATCTTGGCAGAGCAGAAAACCCTGCATTGGAAGCAGAAACCTCATTTTCACTGTGGTGCCCAGGGAAGCCTGAAGCCTCTGTGAGCGTCTTACACAGATGGGGTGATGAGAATGGACAAGAGATGTGGCTTCACAGGCTGTATCAGAAGGATGATATGCACTCTGTGAAGGAGTGCTGAGATTGCCATTCCTGCTGGGAGCAGGAACTCCAGAAAGACCTGAGCATACCTGGGGCAGCTGGTGGGGGTTGGACCTGCAGGATTCCCAGGGACAGTTCCTTCTGTGTCTTGGATCTGCTTTATTTGAGAAAAGAAAGAGCCAGTGCTTACTCATGCTAGTGTTTCTGGGATGCTGTCTGAGGTCAGGTGGCTGTATCTCCAAGTGGCCAGTGGGCTTGGAAAGGAAGGGATTCACCCCGTGCTGCTGTGGATGTCTTATGTGTCTTTTCCAGGAAGTGTGAAAACACTGTATTTCCCAGAAGTCAGGTTTTTATTTCCAGCCACTGAGATAGCTGTTTGAGGTACCACCCAGGAAATCTTTTCTGTGAGGTCACCTAAACCTCACTGATGGGCCTTGTGAGCAGGAAAAGCATTTCTCCAAGAACCATCCGTGAGCACCCCCAGTGCTGAGTCACTGCTGCAGGCACTGTACGAGTTTGTGTGAAATCCATGAAGTCCCCAGGCTCTCAGGAGCCGTGTGACCATCTGGGCTGGCAGCTGGGGTCTCCCAGGCCAACCCACCAGTGGGTCCCATCCGCGTGTCCGTGAGCACGGCCGGGATCCGGCCACACACACAGGCTGTGTGAATGAATCCTTGACATGTGAGGCTTGTGGGTCTCTACATCTCTGAATCACATTCTGGTTTTTGGTGGGTTTTTTTTTTTCCTCCTTTTTATGAGATTTTTTTCCCCACAAAGTCTCGAGTTACTGCAGGCTCACAAATGAGATTGTTGAGAAAAGCTATGTGAGATCAAGTGGGAGAGGACCAGGGGTTCAAATTCTTCTTCCAGGAGGATTTCATAAAATTGCTCAAAATCAGAGGCTCATTTTTATTTTAACATCTTATTTAACATAGAAAGTGTTGTGGGGGGTTTTTTTGTTTGTTTGTTTTGTTTTTTAACAGAATAATTAAAACTGCTAAGGAGAATTTAAGACATAATTAACGATTGTTTTAGGATCATATTTGATAGATCTTATACTATTTAAAAATATTTAAAAAATGTTCTACAGAAGATTATTCTGTTAAATTATATCTAATTCTAAACAACTTTTGCACCAAGCAGTATTATTTTGATATTTCACATATTTTCAAAAAATGTCATCTGAGTATTTTCAGACAGGTGGAAAAGGCTTTGCTTTGAACCCTGTCAAATCTGGGAGATGTGCAGTTCCTTACGCTGTTCTCTCAGGCCCTTATGATTTCAGCTGGCTTCAATTAATAATGGTAATACTTGGTTTTAATGACTCGTTAATTTCTTGTTTTCCAAAGGTGTGTTTGGCATTTGGGGGGATTAATCCTGCTGGGGTCATACTCTGAGCTCTGTGGGACCAAAAGGGACTGGACTGCTTTGCTTTGTGCAGAGCCATGAAATATCAGCCTGTGAAATGTTTATGTCTTCTCAGCTGGCCTGTGTGACTCTCAAAGCATTAACACAGCAGAGAGTTAAATGATATTTAAACTACCTCAGGGTTCAGATGACTGCAGAACCGAAACCTCTGTGGGCTCACATTCGCTTCACCACGTTTGCAGCAATCTGTGAAACAGCCCATCGCGATGGAAACGCAAACAAGGGCTGTCAGAAAATTTCTGTTCAAAGGTCACTGGTAAATGACAGACACTTAAACGTTGTTTTGTCTCTGTTCTACAAGCTGGAAAATAATAGGATTGGATTTTGATCAAGAACTCTTGTTTTATTCCCTCCAGTCATCAGCTTTGTGGTCTCCTGGACCCTAAAACAAAGCATAGTTGATAGTAAAGGGAGGAGAGCTTTGATGGTTCTTTAATTTTTTGGATTATTTTGGAATTCAGCTTTTATATACAGTGAGCACTGCTGTCTTTGATGGGACACAGGCCATTTTTCATGATGTTTTCCAACCTGAGGCAGCTGCCCCCAGGCTGGCTGGTTGCTGAGCCAGCCCCTTTGACCCCCTGGGTGCCCCAGTGCTGTCAGCTGGAGCAGACCAACACACAGAGTGGAAATCTGTGTTTTCTGGTTATTATACAGGGGCACAGCAAAGCCCTTCTGTAGGGAGACAGTTTCTGTTCAAACAGAGAGCCATGGGTGATCCTCACACCTTGGAAGGTGGGGAGAGGAGTCTCCTGGCCAGCAGGATTGGTAGCAGAGTCATGTTAGGTGTGGGTTGAACCTAAAGGTGTGTGATCTTGGCATGCAAAATTGAAAGGTCCAGACTATTATATTCCAGGCTACTTAAAATTAGTATCATCTGAACCTCTATGTAGTGCAGTGTCCACCCTTGCCTGCTCCAGTAGCTGAGGTGAACAGCAGAGGTGCATGTTTAGAGGCAATTAAAGGCTGTTGCTCTCAGTCCTCACCCAGCAATGTACCCTTTGCTCAGTGTGCCTCACTGGATGAAGACTTCACCCTGTGTTGTAGCATTGTGGGGTCATTTCACTTCCAGTAGTCCTTTCACTTCCATTATGTCCCCTGAGTAATTCCTGTTTGGAGGACAGTGCAGTAAGTGACTTCTCCCTAATCTGATTTCTGATTCTTAGTAGCCTGGATAGACCAGCATTAGTTTGCTATTTCAATCTGATCCATCAGAGTCCTCTGCTGCACAGGGTCGCTCTTTTATATCACTTACATGGCAAAACTACAGCTTGATGCAGCTGGCCTCCAAAGCAAAGCCAAGCAGGTCATGTGTGTGCAGAGCAGAGAGGATTTTCAGCCTCCCCCTGTGCAGGGTCTGAGCAAAGAGTTCTGGTGTTGACCAAAGCTGCTGGGGAGAAAAGGGGCCTCTGCAGGCTGTGAACAGGTTCTGTGATGCAATGCAACAATAAGTTTATGCATTAAATTAGTATTTTGCCATCTGTGTGCTGGCAGGATTCACTCAATCCCTTTATCACCACTTCTGCAAATAATGGACTGGTTTGGATGCAATTGGAAATGGAAATCCCCCCAAAAGCATTGGTTTTAATGTGTCTGATGGAAGTTCCAGTTAAGGCAGTCTTCAGACATGGCTGAACAAGGTGAACAGAGTTTCAAGGTGGAGATGGGCATGGGTTTGGGGGTGGAAGATCATTACACTTTCCTTTTTGAAGTGCTGTACATCTCCTTGCTGTCCAAACCCTTACTGATGGATTCTAGTCTGGAAAGAGAGAACACAGAAAGGAGGAAGGTACAGTGGTCTTTTCTACTAAGGAGCTAGTAGTGTGGTGGACAGAAGGTGCATCTGCATCTGTTGGAAAATCCTTTCTGGGAATTAGGTGAGGTTGGTAATGCTTTGGTGATATGCCAGACTTGTGGGCTCACAATCCTGGAAGGATGTTGCAGTCAGACACAGTCATGACCGCCCACCTTTGCTGCAGAGCACCTGGCTCAGGAAAAGCACAACAGCCCTGAGAGTGTAATGAGGTGAGGGTCAGGGGGGGAAGAGCTTTGGGACCACTGATTGTGCAATTCTGGAAAAGATCTGCTTGAGTCTTATGGAGTTTGGATGTGTTCCCCAAACCTTTGGGGTTTCCCTTTCCCTTGGCACCCTGTCAGACGTGTTCATTGCTCAAACCCAATGAGATTTCTTTACTTGGCCTTGCTAGGCTGCATGTCCAAACCGAATCTGAAATTCCACCGTCCTCCCTCGCTCTGTCCACCGGCCCCAACCTGCAAGAAAGCACATGTTTCTCCTCACATCCGTCAGATTGTGGTTAACAGAGCAGCAAGACAGAGAAAACAGCCCATTTCTTCCACAGGTCAACACGTGACAGAGGTGATGGTTTGGTTTTTTTGTCAGCAAACAACAGGGACACAGCTGAGCTGATTTTTCAAGGGCTGCGGTCTCAGAGGCCTCTTGCTGCTTTGCAAACTCTTTTGCAAAATCCAAGAGCTTTGAAAACTCCTGGATAGGATTGCACAAATCTTGGAGCAGCATGTGCCAAAGTCAGTCATTCTGCTGCCCGTGCCACCTGTTTAGATAAGTGAGCAGCTCCCTGCCTGCCTGCCCAGCCCAGGGCTGAGATAAGGGCAGAGGCGTGAATGGGAAAAGTTGCAGACTGGAAGAGGATGGATTTTCCCATGAACTGTTGCCTGTCTCTGTCATACACCAGCATCAGAGGTCTCTGCTGGCACTTCTTGTCGTGGTTTAGCCCCAGCTGGCAATGCAGTACAACACAACCACTCGCTCGTTCTCCCCCGGTGGGGAGAAGAATCAGAAATGAAAGCAAGACCTGAGGGTTGAGATAAGAACAGTTTATTAATTGAAATAAAATATAATATACTAATGATAATAATAGTAATTGTAAGGAAAAGGAGAGAAAGATAGAAATAAAACCCAAGAGAAACAAAGGCTGCCCAGTACAATTGTTCACCAATGCCCAGCCTGTCCCCGAGCAACTCCCAGCCAACTCCCTCCTGTTTATATACTGAGCATGACATTCTCTGCTGTGGAATATCCCTTTGACCAGTTCTCAGGTCAGTTCTGCTGGCTGTGCTTCCCCCCAGATCCTTGCTGACAGAGCATAGGAAACTGGAAAGTCCTTGATTTAGAGTAAGCACATGTGAATAACAGTAACATCAGTGTGTTATCAGCATTATTCTCAGGCTGAATTCAAAACATGGCACTGTACAGGCTAATAAGAAGAAAATTAACTCTATCCCAGCCAAAACCAGGACAGCTTTGAGGATGACTGAGCTTAGCATGAGGGTGAAACTATCCCATGTGAGAAATATCCCTGTGAAATGCATCCTGTTGTCTGCTGGGTTCTTGACTTTGATCTGGGTGTGCTAAGGGGCAGTTGCCTTTCTGGCAGAGTTGGGAACAAGTTGGTTTAAGACACAAGCTATCTGAGTACCTCCTTCACTGAGGTTTTCTCTATATTGGTGGCCTCAGGTGCTCCTGAAATGTGCCTGATGTAGGCACAGTGTGAAATGGTTTCTTTACTACACAGAAATTACTGCAGCTCCTGGCCTGTCCCTTGTGCTAGAGAACAAGACAGGGATTTAGGAGTCCACCCTGCATCCCCCAGGAAAATTTCTCTGATATATACAGATTGTAGGCTGACTCTAGGATTGATGGATGTGTATTATGGGGATTACTGTAGTGCTTATCGAGTGTTTGGAGATTTTGGTATAAAGGCTTAAATTTTTTTATTCTTATAAAGGGATTGAGCTTGGGTGTTTGAAGCTAAAAGCAGAAGTTTCTGCTATTTGAAATAAACAACTGCAAGGTAGGTTAAAGTGGTAGCAGGTTTGTGTGCTTGGTGAACTCAGCGCAAAAAGCAGGATATAGTAAAGACTGGTCAGTAAGCAGTATTTGGAGAGTTTTCCAAGACAGGCTTATTAGAGGTACAGAGTGATTAGTAACTACTGCCTTGACTCTGCCTGGTGGGCCATATTTTCACATGCTGGTTGTGGGAAGAGAGGTGGGTGACCCTCTGTCCTTTCCAGATCGTGTTGAATGCAGCCCCAGTGACACCAGGTCTGGTTCTAGACCCAAGAGGCTGAATTCCAGACAGATGTTAAAAATCCTTGTCCCCTTTTTGTGTCTGTACCCGACTCCAGAAGCCTTATGGTAGAGTGAAAATGTGCAAGAATGTTGCTGCTCACTAGGTCTGGAGCCAAGGTCTGAGCAGGATGCATTCACCCATCACATCCCGCTTTTCTTCCCCAAAATTCCTGTATCTGTTGCCTCCAGTCAGAGTTAATGAGGAGAGTATCCAGTATCCTATGAAGCAGCGTGGTCTTACATCTGTTCTCCATTTCCAAACCTTTGCCTGTGTTGTTCTACTTATGGGTGGATCACAAAAACAATTAGCTAAATGACCCAGGCGCCAAAACACCGTAAGTGATCGTGTACTCCAAAGAATAACAATGATTATGTCACCCTCCTTGCTTATCTCAGGTTCCCACCCTTAAAATAAGGGCAGCAATATTTTTGCTTTTAAAAGAGCAGGATTAACTTGTTCATGTCTGAAGTATTAATTGTTGTTATTATTATTACTCACATGGATGACAGGGAAGCACCTAATGAATTCTGGTTATGTTACAATAGACCGTGGCTGCATTTGGCATGACTAAGGCTGGATAAATTTACTAGGCTGCCTGTTTATACCTATGCAAACTGCACCACGTACTTGTGGTCCCTCACCAGCAGATCACTGTGGCCAGAAGGTCCTTATGGTGCTGATCATTTTGTGTTACCCCTCCATCCTTTCAAAAGGCAGCAGCCTTGCTCCTTCAATACAGTATCTCACGTGTGCCTCTCCGAATAGGAGCTGCTCAGTGTGTTTCCTTGCTGCCAGCAGTGGCAGGGTCTCTCTGAAGCCACTCCTTCCTTTCTGCTTCAAAAGACAATGAAAGAAAAGCAGCTCAGGTTTCCAGCTGTTGATTTTAGATGCTTTCCATGGAGCGGGTCCTTTCGGCTATTAGAGAATCGATGCAGAAAAACAAATTCCCTCCAAGTGTGTCTGCTCAAGACTGTGTTAAAAATCACAGAGTCAGAGAATATTCTGAGTTGGAAGGAACTCACTGGGATCTTCAAGTCCAGCTCTTAAGTGAATGGCCCATACTGGGATCATACCCACAACCTTGGCATTATTAGCACCATGGTCTAACCAACTGAACTAATCTCAGGGTCAAAAATTAACCAGCTGAAGATAGCTTCGAATATGCTCACATAATCACAGAATATTCTGAGCTGGAAGGAACCCACAAGGATCTTCAAGCCCAACTCTTAAGTGAATGGCCCACACGAGCATCAAACTTCCCACCTTGGCATTATTAGTTTAATGCTTTAACTGACCAAGCTATGGTCAAGTGTTGTTCACCCTTTTTTCTTCATAGAGAGCATTTCTAATTATATTCCTCAATAATCTGTTAGAAGTGACCTGGGGTATGTGGGGTGATAGAATGGGACGTTACACATGTGTATTTGGTAGGTAGGAGTGGGTGTTGTCCTTGCTGTTGGCTGTCAGACAGGTGTGACGCCATTTACCTCCTTCACAGCCATCTCACGGGGAAGGAGCAGCATTCCAGGTGAGCTGTCCTGCCTGAGAGCTCTGCCCAATCCTCCCTGGAGCTGTGTGAGCCACACACCCCTTTCTGGTTAGAGGGCCACCTCTTCCCGGCTGCCGCTGGCCTGTGTCCCACACCTCCTCCCTGCATCCCCACAGGTGTTTTCAGTGCTCACCTCTCCCTCCTCCCAGTGGATTTTCAGCCAAAGGCCAACTCTGGAAGTTGACTGCGCAGTGTGTTGTGTCAGTCCCTGCACAGCTCATGACTCAGCAGTTGTACAAGTTTCATACCTGTCAGGGACATGCCAGAAACCACAAATGTTCCTAAGCCAGCAACAGCAAAAGGATCTGGGAGTTTCCACTCAGCTGAAGACAACAATGTCTGCAGTAGATTTTCTTGCAAATTGGTTTCATTTCATTGCCAAGAGATGAGAGCCGGAAAAGGATGCCAAGGGATGAGGACAGGAAAAGCAGCATCTGGATTTCTAGAGCCTGGAAAGCCCGGGATTGTCAGGAGAGCAAGTGACACGTTATTGTGCACTGCAGACTGCTGACAAAATCCTCCTGGAAGCAAGGCTGTGAAACCAGAAAGTATTTTAGGAAAATCTCAGGCTGTGAGATCAATTAAAAGAAAACGCTGCTGAGGTGCATGAGAGCAAAATGCAAACACCTCTGCAGGTGTCAGCCTGAAAATGTCATTATTCAAACAAGTCCTGGCACCGGAGCAGTCGCCGCGGTGCGTGAGCTGTGTCCTGGTGCCAGACCCTGGGCAGGAGGGCTGCCCTGCTGCTGATGGAGTGGTGGGTCACCCAGAAAGGGGCATCTCCTGGCATCCTGCAATGCCTCCTGCAGCTCTGCCTGCCAGAGAGCCAGGAACGTGTGCCAGCCACGGCAGGATTGCTTCTCACTCAGTGTAGCAGACACTGGGACCCCGCCTTGCTGGTTCCATTCAGCCCTTGGCTCTCAGGAGTTGTGTTGGCAAGAAGAGCTGCGACAGCAAGAGCACGGGAAGCCTTGTTCCCTGCCTTCCTCTGCTCCCCTGCCACCCCCTGCCCGCTGCGGGGGTTTTAAGATCTGTGTGATTTGGGTGTGAGGGGGAAGGGAAGGGCTGAACAGTTGAGGTCTGGCAATAGAATAGCCTGTCTTTGCTCAGGATTGGAGTAGCGATGCAGCCAAGATAACAGTGATTGGCGTGCCCTTGTCTGGAAAGAAGGGAGTAGTTAGGGTGCAGTTGAAGGAGTGGGAGGAATCGCTGCCTGCTCGGGCCTGTGGGTGATGGATTATGCTTGGGAAAAGTGGCACCACTGTAAATGGATGGAGAGTGTGGGTGGGGGAGATAGAGAGGGGATGGTAAACAAGCAAGCCTGGTCCATCCTGGATTGCTGTCCTGCAATAAATGAAAACATGGCAAGGCTGATGTTGTTGAACTTCAGCCTGTGATGTGCCAGATCTGGGGGTGACATAATGGCTTAGCTGAGCATGGGGGGCAGAATATCTGCACATGGCTGGAGCAGAACTCTAAGCTCTGCCAGGGTTTGCTGTGGTTTGCAGACAGCTGCATTCGATAAATAATTTTTAGCATAAATTAAGTGCAAGAGGGAAGGATGTTGCCCTTAGAACTGCTTGGGCTTTTCTACCAACTCCCACAGTGTACAACCAACAGATCCCCTCCCTCTGCCCACTCCATGTACCAGTACGCTCTGTGGTGTGCCGTGTTTGATAGTCAGGTGTTTCACTGCTTGGTTTGGGCTTCTGCCTGGAAAAAATACATTCCTGGCACCTACCCAAGAGTTATTTATAGCAGGAGTTCCTAGAAGAAAGTGTGACAACTGCAGAAAACAAGGAATTGCCAAATCATCCTGCAGAGAGCAGCAAATTAACCCCCTGCCACACACACCCATGGGAGCCACAAGCGCCCGTAGCCCGGATCCTGATGAGAATTGGTACCAAGTGACTTCATGAAGGAAATGCCACTAAGAATCAACAAGGAGAGCTTAAGATTCCTGCACAAAATGCCACGTCATGAGCAACAGCCCATGAGCTTTTTGTCCTTCTGACAAGTCCCGTGGAAACAAACCCTGATGACACACGGTGTCCTTGAAGATTCCACCACGTAAATATTGATCTCTCCTTCAGACTCTGCCAGTTCTCAAGCCATTCTTGGTTTTGCTGCATGCCTTTCAAAAAGGATCTACTGAAGAGGGTAGTTAACACCTCCCTAGCGTGACCAGTGACGTGGGGACCTGCACAGCTCTTGGACTGGTTGTTCCGATCAGGTAGATGTAATTTTTGCATCAAACGTTGTTTTCCCTTTTGTATCTCAGCAACAGGAGATGTTTCTCTTGCCTTGCCAGGAGCAGGTGGGCAGAGGTCTGCAGGCACACCCAGGCTTTTTTTCCCCTGTGCCTGGTTGGCCATTGCAACTGGGTGACCTTGACCCTTCCTGGGCTAAGGGAGTTCAGTGTATAATTGAGCATTGAACACAAATGCATGAAAAACAACAACAATAACAACAAAACCCCAAAGCAGACATTGCCTAACTTTCAATGTGGAGCAGAGTGTCCTGTCCAGTATATCATCCTGCCTCCTTCCTGGTACTTCTCTGTAAACACCCTTTATGTGTGTGTTTATACAATCCATAAGCTCCCTGCAGTTCTGTGATCACTTTACTTGTTCCACCCACTGGACTAGTTGTAACAGGCTCTAAATTATGGGGGTTTTGTTGTTTGCTTAGTTAATACACCTGCAATTTCCTGGTTTATATGTCCAGAGGTTTTAGTCTTTAATTTAATATTATTCATAGATTTTATTGAGTATTAGTTAACTTTTAAAAACAATTTAATGGGCAGCGTCTTTTTAATTACATATGGCAAAACCTATAGAAACAAAGGAAAATTGACCTAATTTGTTATAGCTGGTTTACAAAGATTCCCTGAGGTGACTGAGCCTCACTTTTCCTTTTTATTGTACTTCACACATTTCCCCACTTGTGTCAATTCAGTTCACATTTAAACTCTCTCTCTGAAGCAGCCTCTGCACACAGAGTGGCTGCCCTTTCTCCCTCTAGCACTGAGCTCAAACCCAACATCCTATCAGATATTTTAGGTGGGGTAGGGGAGAAGAAGACTGACATAGTCTTGTGGGTTGTTTTTTTCCTGCTGCTACTTGAAATGTGCAAAATGCTGATAACATCTGTTGTGGAAACGACCAAGGAGCATTTTTCTACAACTAAACGATGGCTAAATGACTTTGTACTGGTTAAAGTGCCTCCTTTATGCAGCAAAAGCTGCCACAAGCTCTGAGATAATCCCTGCCCTTGTCGAGGTGCCCATCCCACGCTGTCTGGTGATGTGTGAGGTGCTGCTCTGGGTTGTATCACTGGAATATGTTTGAGTATCAACTACACCGTATCCTGGATGCAGCATTAATTAAACAGCATGGCCCTGCTCCAGGCCCCAGTGGACAGGCATCCACATGGCAACTGTGAGCCTTGTCGGCAGCAAGAGATTAAGGAATTAATTGGCAGGGTTAATCTTCGTGTCAGGGTTGGAAATGAATTGTTAATTTGTTTGGAAGTGTAAAGTCCTCTCTCAGCGATGGCAGGTGGGATCACACGAGGAAAAGCCTGCGAAGTTGTCCTTCCTGGGGACCTTTCTATTTAACACCTCCTGCAAACAGACATCTCCAATTCTTTGCCCCTGAAGTGTGAGACTCCTGTGTGGGGTTTGAGGAGCTGGTTGTGTCACTCACGTCCGTGCAGGTGACAGCACAGCTGCTCCAGGCTGTGAGCTGGGAGGAGGTCTGGCTGCAGCTTGGGAGGCCCCCTTTGGATTGCAGCATTTCTGACTGTTGCATGGCAGGTACTGGATCAGGCCAACCTGCTCCAGGATCTCAGGGTGAGATGTGCTGACACTGAAATGCCACTGTTGGGGTGAGTGGTACCAGCCTTGCACACAGTGTGCAAAACTTGATAGGTCTGTACAGACACTAAACCCGCTCAGACACTTCTCTGGGACACTGTAGTAGGAGAATCTGTCAGATCAGTTAATGCTTTTCCCTTTCTGCTCCCATTTTACACTCGGGAAAGCAGAATATTTTCTTTTTTAGTTTCTGTCTAATTTTTTAAGGCTAATGCATTGGTCACATCACATTAAGCCATAGGAGAAAAGCACTTCAGGCCTTAAATTATTTAAATGACCCTGTAACTTTTGTCCCTTGTGCTCTCTTTTTGAACCTAATTAGTTCAGCAATAAGAATCACCTTCTCCTCATGCTGTTGTGACCAATATGCAATATGTTGTGACCAATGCAACCTGATTCCAGACATGACATCAAATAGGACCGGCCTATACAGAAACCTGGGATCTTCCTGGGTGTGCAACAATCCTGTTTAAGACCTTGCAGTCAAAATCCTGCCCTTTTGTGGGGAGGCTGATGCTGTTCCAAGGTGCTGTAAAATAGTGAGAGTTTTTCACTGCCAGAAATATTTGGCTGGGTTTAGCCTACATATCTACACTGTGTGTCACCACGTCTGACAGCGAGTCCTGACAGCACAAGAGTTGGGGGCGAGTGGTTGTTTTTGGTGCTCAGGTTAAATCCCCCCTCAAGGAGTGCTCACTGCTGTGTCTGTGTGCTCTGTTCCATACCTACCCCACCTCTCTACAATTCTCTCTATACAATTACCTGAAAGGAGGTGGTAGCCAGGTGGGGGGTCTGTCTTTTGTCCCAGGTAACAAGCAGCAGGACAAGTGGAAACGGCCTCAAGTTGTGCCAGGGAAGGTTTAGATTGGATTTGAGGGAAAATTTCTTCACTGAAAAGTTGGTCAAGCATTTGAAGAGGCTGCCCAGGGCAGTTACTCAGCAGCCCTAAAGGCATTTAAAAAGCATGTTTATGCTTAGGAATATGATTTAGTGTTGGCCTTGGCAGTGCTGGATTAATGGTTGGACTTGATGATCTGAGAGGTCTTTTCTAACCTTAATGATTCTGTGATTTGCCCATTCAGCTTCCAGCCCTCACTGGATGATTGCCTACCATTTCTACCTCTGTTCTCCTAATATTTAATAAGACTAAAAATGTCTTTATGCAGCTCTCCCCATCTGTGTGAGCCTGCAGAGACTTCCATCTGAGCCTTACACAATAAGCAAATTATCAACTTATTGCTAAGCAATGTATCAATGAGCAGTTTTGCTGGAGAGGGGAGAGCAGGGCAAGGGTATCCATAGAGTTCTGGGACATTGAGTAGAGCCAGAAGCAAAGCAGGGCTGGTGTGATGTGTGGATGATGCTGTTTGTTAGGCTGACACAGTTGCTGAGTGCCAAGTAAAAATATGCCTGATGTGATACCCAGGTTTTCCCTAATCTGGCCACAGTCACTTGTTATTTGAGACCACAAATACTGATAAGAAACTCTGCCATCATTTTGACAGAACAAATGTCTCATGCATTTTTATAAAAATGTTTTGGGCTTCTCTGCATTCTTTGGGTTATTTGAGACACGCTATTTGTAGGTGTCTGTCGAGCATCAGCACTTGCTCCTACTTTCACCTTGTCTTTCATTTTCTCCTCACCCTACAGGCAGCCAGGTGGCTGAACACAAACCAAAACTGAGGATTTCCTCTTTTCTTTTCAAGGGATGGGTGTTCGGAGATTTATCAGTAATACAGTTGTACTTAATCAGAGAGAATCTGTCCTGTGTAACTAAGAAGGCCCACAGCATGTTGCTGGCATAAGCAACTATTCTATTAAAATTCCACTTGAGTTGCCACTTTACATTCACATCCTTTATGTTTTTTTTAAGTTAAAATAATAGTCACTTGTCCTAAAATGACCATAATGCAGTGATGTTTTACTAGAGCTTTTTTGTACTGTCATTTTGTATTAATTGTTTAGAAATTATGACCACAAGACTGAGATTTTTGGAAATAAGACTGTCACCCTGTCTATGCTATTTATAAAATTTTAATGTCAAAAGTGGACTGAGTTCATCATAGAACTAATTAGTTCTTTGGAGAATCTACTTTGTGCAGCAGCCTGCACTGTCCATATTGATGTGAACATATTATATAATCAGCTTTAGAGAATGCAGCAGTCTGAAGGCTGTGTTCTGTGTCCCTGTGCTCAGTCACTACCCTAAGGAGGGCACTGAAAATCAGCAGAATTTGACTAGAAAACAGACATTTCTGCTCTGAGTTTTTTTTTAGGGAGCTGTAGAACAATTGGTTATCTTCAAATCAACATTGTTTGCAAACTATGCTCTCCAAGCATGTTTTTATTGATATATATATATATATATAGCAAGAGATTTTACAAAAGGATGTTCCCTTTTGCTGTCCAAATTGGGTGGTGAAGTCATGGAACATGCTATTTTAATAATTTGGAACATGCCCCAGGAGTTGATTAAATGATCTCTCTTACTCTGTACGTAATCTGCACATTTCCATGCAAACATCAGAGGAGTCAGAGCTGCAAACACAAGCCTGCAGGATCTGCTCTATCCCTGCATGGCTTTTTACTGTCTGTTTAAACACTATTTTAATAGACAATTGGAGCCTGTCAACAGAAATACACCCCTGTAAAACTGAACAGTAGGGGAAGTGGAATTGCTGCTGTGAACTTAGTGATAAGGTATTTAAGTATCACTTAGTGAGAGAGCTTTTAGAAATCTAAGACCAGAACCTGAGGTTTTGCATCTTCCTTTTGATGAGTCACAACCCCTCTGCAACTTCCTGTGCTTGAACAGGCCATCAAGGTACAAGGAAGAAATTTCCTCCCTGTGAGGGTGGTGAGGCCCTGGCACAGGTTGCCTGGAGAAGCTGTGGCTGCCCCATCCCTGGAAGTGTTGAAGGCCAGGTTGGATGAGGCTTGGAACAACCTGGGATAGTGGAAGGTGTCCCTGCCCACGGCAGATCGTGGAACTGGATGATCTTTAAGGTCCCTCCCAACCCAAACCACTCTATGATTCTTTGATCCTGAACAGCAGCTTTGCCTCGATTTTCCAGCGAGAAGTTTGTGGTCTTCCCTCAAAAGTGGAAACAGGAAGAAGGAATCAACTGTTGTTTGGGAGACAGGACAGTGATGGAGATTTATCATCTCACTCCTGGCTCAGGTGAGTGGTGTGGTACATTTTGTCATCTCTTTCCCCAGGGTAGCAGGTTCTCTGCTTTAGTCACTCTGTACTATGGTTATAAGGTTGTTCTGCTGTATTTAGATCAACAAAGTACACAATAATCTTGTCTAAAGGAAACACAATAGAATATCCTCTAAGATTAACACAGGACAGAAATTCAATTAGGGCACATATCCTTCAACCCTTATGGGTACGAGACCCCTAATTATTATATATTATTACATAATAACAATAGGTGGGAGCAGGCCCTGTTTGATCAATTTGTTTGGTTATTACCCTTAACCAATTCCTGATTATGGATAGTTGAGGGAACTAACACAGTGACAGATGAAGGCAAAAATCCCAGATCAGAAAAGAACTGGAGACCTGTATGTGTTCAGAGGTGGCAGAGTACAGATATTTCTTGACATTGTAGCCCTTTATCTTAGACACACCAAACCAGAAATGAACAGCACAATGTAGGTTTGACACTTTTATTAACAAAGAACCCATGGGGCTCATTCATTAGTACAAAATACAATCATGTTCCTGTATGTTAAACAGCTTTTTTTTTTTATTTTGTCTCTTTTAAACTGTTTCACAGTTATCAAAACAAAGCCCCTGCATATTGAACTTATTATTGTGCAAACAGTAATTATTTTTAAGGATCAATTTCTGCACTAAGCCAAGTGCCAGAGAGCAGAATTTAATCTTGTTTTCACCCCTCCTTTGAAGGGCCATGTGTGCTTCCTAAGAAACACATAATAGTTGACTTTTTTTTGCAGCAAACAATCTAAGGCCACAGTTTATCTGCAAAGAATAAAAAACAACTCAAAGATTTTAAAGGAAAAAAAAAAAAAAAGCACATCTTTACCCTTCATACTCTTGTTTGCTTGGCCATGATTATACCAGGTAGCACACATCACCTATCAGGTATTACAGTCCAAAAAAAGCACCTAATGTTCTTTAAGCTAATTTTTTGAATTATTAACATGCAAGTTAATACACAGCAACATTACTTTTCAAGTAACTATAATGGTATCTTTGTTTAAGGAAAAGATGCTTATTCCCTTTTCCAGGTGATGTGAATGAAAATCCTGCATTGATTGTATGGGCAGGCCCTCACTTAAAAAGGCATGAGAGCTATATCTTGAGACTTAAATACTTATTTTTAGAATGTCCTTTCTAAAACATGCACTTAAATTTTGGTTAAAGCTGCATTTGCTATAGAAGACAATATTTAATGTTGCAAATGAAAAAAAAAAAACAAAAACTGCAGTTTGGAAACGTGGATCTCCATCAGTCTGTCTTTCACACTGATGCAAAAGTGATTTAAGGTGAAGTGCTAGAAATTAGACAATGTAAGGAAGTCATACTGAGAGAAGACTAAAAATATATAAGTGTGTATGCCTGTAGAAAAATCCCTGCTTCTTAAATGAAGACAGATTTCATAAAAAACCAGTTAAACTCTCTTGAAACTGCAGTTATTGATGAAATGAAGGAAACTCAATTATTGTTTTTGTAGTTATCAGAAAGTACAATGTTTTACCACATGAAGCACCGGGTTATAACCCCAAACCCTTCTGTAAGACATATGGAGTAGTTCTAATAGTCCAAAATCCCCTGTACTTTAAAGACAGGACTGTAAACGTGTGTGCTGACAATGCTGTGTTTCTGCTCCTGTAAGTGATCTGTTGGTGGTGGTTTATTTATCCCAATTGGTGTTTGGCAGGAAGCAAACATTCTACTTTAAAGGAAGGCAGCAGAAGGGCAAGTAAATGCTGTGCCTTCAGTCTTAGCAGCAACAAACTCTCACTGTTCTAAATGACCTGAGGAAGAAAACATTAAAATATTGCACCAAAACAAAATTAAACAGCAAAAACAAACAAGGAAACACACCAACATATATAGTATGGATAGCAAATGACCAGTGCAGCCCCTGACAATAGATCTTTAGACAAAAATGCAGGAGTAATGAAAAGCTTTGTGCCATTACCAGAGGACTTTGTTCCCCTGATGTCTGCTTTCACTTCAGTTATAAGCTATGTCTATTCTGGGTATATTTACATCTCTCCCTACACCTCTTATCTCATTCACTAACCACAGAAACCATTTAGGGTCCCTTTTAGAACCTTGAAGTATACTGGAGCTTTAACAAGACTTTTTTTGGTCTCAAATCTGACCGTAAGTAAATATCCAAAACAGAGGTAGGCTTATAAAGGCTTCTGAATAAATAAGTATTGTCCATTTTGCTAAGTATACCTGCTCTTGGCAGAAGGATCCTCCCTTGCCATGCTTCCCCTTATCATGCTATCCATAGGCTTAAGATGCAAAAGAAGAACTCACAGTAGAAGAGGCTAGAATAATTCCCTTAAGAAATCCCTTGAAAGAAAGCATAGTGCATAAGCTTGTATCAGAGTCCACTTTTTCTCTTCCATACTTGTGTCTCTCACTCAGTAAATGGTTGCCTTCATAGTATTGCATAACAGCTACTCTGTCATCCGTGATGCCTTCAGGATCATTAGGAGTGATGAAATAGTACCACTTGGCAGTCGTGAGAAGGGCAGGTTCTCATGAAATATGAAGTTAAGCTGGAGTTAAGACTTCACTCCACCTTTTAGTAGTGTTCCTTTCCTGGATGCAGACAGTGCAAAGCTGAAGCCCCCTTGAACACTGGAATCTTTTGGAAATGTTTTCTTACCCCACATTCTGTTCTACTACGCCAGTCCTACTACAGAAGTTCTCAACATCACTATGTACATTCTTCCAGAGTGTTCCAAACAAAATATAAATTCTTTTCTCTTCAGAAGATCCATACATCTCCTCCTTGTACTTTGTGTAGTGTGTCCACTTTTGGGAAAACATTCAGTATTTCATTCATTCATTTTCGTTTCAGCATTTTCTGGTACTTCTCAAGTATCCCAAGCTTGGCTGCTCCCACGTTATCCTCTGTGCAGACTAATCCAGCAGATTCTCTTTTATCACCAAACGTGCTCATACCTCCTCCTCCATTTTCCTTTGCCTTTCTCATACACAAACTGAAGTTTTGAAAAAGAAAACTGTTTCCTTTTTAGCTGCACTACCAGCTTAAGCAGCAGAAAGATTAAGACATTCATCACAATGATGCTCGTTACAAAATCCTCTTCAGAGCATGAACGAAACGGGCTGAATTTCTTCTACATCAGTTGGATGTGGATCAATCTAGGGAGAGAAGAAAGGCAACAATTACTGCCTGCAATTCCTGCATTTAGGTATGTTTTGGTTTGCTGTTCTTCTTTGCCATCTGACAACGAAAACACCACCTGCTATTTATTTTTTTACCTCTGAATAAAGAGGTGGAGGCTGAAACCGGAACTCTTGTATATAAGCAAAGACAGGACAGCACAACTGTTCCTCACAGTCAATGGGTGGTGGATAAGCAGGAACATGTCTGGAAAACTCTTCCTCAGACACTACATCAGCATAATTTGGTGGTGCTGAAACACAAGAGATGCTACTGTCAAACTTCAAACTGTGTACTCACAGCAAGACAACATCTGCAGTACAGGATATCCAAACCCATGAAAACTGTATTTATAAAACACTGTGCAACTGTCAGATTGTATGAAGTACATTATACTCATACATATTGTAACTAAAATTATGTGTTCAGTAAGCTTAGGTGATTCAGCAGCAATACAGGTGCTTTTAGGGCAACTCCAGCAACAAGCCTGTGCTGTATCAGGATATATGCAGTAATGATTAAAATAAGTTCCTAAGTAGAATTCCCACTATCAAAATTTAGTTATTTCAGTCAGATAGGGGTAAAGATAAAATTAAGGAAGGCTGGAGTTAGGGTAACCTCACCCAATCCTTTTGGATCTGAGACTTCTGAGTCATACTTCCATGGCCTACATCCCTACAGTGCCCATGAAGTGGCACTACACCCACTGCTGCAGACAGTGCTGTGCTGGATAAAAAGAGTTCAATATGTGTTACCTTCAGGGTGTTCAGGCATGGTCAATGCCAGCCAACTCATATCCATACTAAACTGGCTGGTAATGCTGGAGTTTCTGCTTGAAAATCCAATACATGGAATAGTGCCAATCACCAGAGGCATTTCGATCATCAGTTTCTTAGCACCAGGAATATGGATATACACCTATGTGACAACCCCCCCAAAAAAGAAAAAAAAACATCATGAGACCCCACTGAATGCTCCTGAAGGCTGCCCTACTCCCTACAACTGCAGATTGTTTAAAAATTAAGAGCTTTCTGATCCTAGATATGTTCAGCTAATACCCTGGCAGCGTTCCTTATTTTTCAGCAACTTCTTTCTGTAACTTGTCTCTAGGTGACATTTAAAAACATCTTGACAAACATAATTATGCACTTGATTTTCAGTCTTCCCACTTCTGAAAAGAATTGCCAGAGGAACCCATTCAGCTTGAACTACTTTCCCATAAAAACCTCTGCAGGTCTCAAACTAAGCTGCTTCTTCCTTAGAAATATTTTTCCATTTTCCCTGTTATTCCCATCTTTCCATCTCAGAATCTCTTCAGGATCTTCAGTTTATCATCTACATATATGGTTTATGATATTTATTTATCACAGAATGTTTTGGGTTGGAAGGGACCTTAAAGATGTAGTTCCAACCCCCCTGCCACGAGCAGGGACACCTTTCCCTCGATTTATATTTGTTGTTCCCAAATTAAAAACCTAACAGCTACTCAGTAAATTCTTCTGTTCCCAACTCAACCCAAAGTTTGTACATTTGAAGAACCAATACTTACAGCTAATGAATATTCTACTCTAATAATGCAGCAGTCAAGTATAGAGGGGGATACAGGTGGGATTTTCAGGGTTTTCCCATTCCAGGTATCTGTACTCCCAGAGGCAATGTGGTTTCCTCGGACATTGGCAACCATCTGACGGAAGGTTTTTGTCTTCCCACTGGCCAGGTAAGTTTGTGTTTGGAAAATGGCAGCTTTTGGAACAATCAAACGAGAAGAGCAGTTCTCAATTTCTGCATAGATTGGTATGGCTTCCCCTTAGAGACAGAAAAAGTCCAATGAATAATTTGCATTTCCCAACTTTCCTCTGGGAGTATCAAAGCGTGTTACACAGCACGTACATCATCTGCAGTGTTATGAGAACAATACTTGTGAAGTTTCCTCAAGCTAGTTTATTTTTTTCAGAGTGGTATCCAGGCAGAATTATAGCCACCTACTACATTTTATATATAAACAATGATTCATTTTGAAACATTAAGCGTAATATGAACTAGCTATAAAAGCTTTATTTGCAAATTATGCCCCAATCTTCCTTTTATATAGTACTAAATGAATTTCAGGATGTTTTATTTCATTTCCTCAATGTCTCTAATGTTATCAAAATGACAGAGAAGCTGCTAAAGCTCATTCCCACAAAAGTGTAAAGCTACACAAACGACATAAAAACCTAATTACATCCCTAATTAAGTATTTTATCCCAAATAAAAGCATTTTGTTGTTCTTTACACTCAAATGTACGTGGGTTTTTTGTAAGATTAACAAGACTTCCTTTTAATTTATATTCCCAAGGGGAAAGGCAAGATGATGTCTGTTAAACCAAGTTCACGTAGATCTTAATTTACTCCTACTAAACAGAATTATTCTTTGAACTATAAAGTGTTGGCTTCATAGAGGTAAAAAAAACAACTACTAGGTGTTTAATATTTACATTTTTAAGATAACTACTCTTACCATTACAGTATCCCTTCCTCTCAATTTTGGCACTGAGAGACACTGGCCCAGAGGTGAAAAACCAACAGCCAACCATCTTCTCCTGACTTCTCAGAACAGGTGTCTATAAAATACAGAGTATTTTTCATTTTATGAGATAAAGCTCTCAAATCACTTGCAGTTTAGCGTTGTTATCCATGTCATTACAATCCAGCTCTAAAATCCACGTGATTTAAATCACTGAACTGCTCTGTGCAACTGGAGTTTTGCCACCATGTGAAAATGAAACCAAGGTTTGGCAATCTGAACATTTCTGTTTCAAAATCCCAGTCTGAATTTAGACTGTATATTCTTTAAAGTTTTCATCAGAATAAACTTAAAAGCACACATGTCAAGGGTCCAAGCCAGGATCCAACCTACTTAACATTATTTACTGGGCAATAGCACCAAGTCAATATAATAATGAAAACTGTTTTTATATTTATTATAATGAACAAAATCTGTTGTTTTGCAGTTTTGGTGATAGCCTTGGAATCCCCTGACTGGCATGATCTACTTCATGTGCCCCACAGCCCTCTCCTGTGCAATTACCTTACAGAATCTGGGCATAATGCTTTCAAACTCCTAATAGACAGTGTTGAATATAAAGACTATTCTGCTTAAAGATGTCACTGCCAAAATACTCTGAAGTTCTCTCTAGAAAAGATTAAAATGTAAGCACATAAAGAGGAAAAACACCCTACTCAAAACATCTCTTAGCTATGTTCACGTCATGATGTTAAAATTATCCTGTAATTTTAAATAAAATAGAAATTACTCATTCATATTTAAATGAATAACCATTTAGATCCAGTTGCTATCATGAAAGTGCAAGGTATAATTTTATATTATTTTCATAATATGGGCTGAGATAAAAGAATCCAGCTCATTAGCTTCCATCTTGCCTATTTTCTCATTACTTAATGCCTGATCTTTCTTATTACTCTACAGTATTTCCAGTGATTACAAAAAACTCAATGCTTTAATGTGGCCAAATCTGTCACAGGGAAATAACTGACAGGATCTCTGGAGCAGCTGTGTGCACACACTTCATGTTGGAAAACGACATGCAAAATGGAGGGATATGTAACATAATGGCCAGAGCATAAATGACAGGCTGGGCATGATTAATACTCTTCTCTAATTACTGTTCCTCAACCTACTATTATTGTAGAGTTTAGGACACTGCAGCCCTGTGAATGTAGTTGCTCTGGTAAGAGTAAACTACTCTACGCTCGTGCATTATTATTATTAAGCCTTATTTATGCATCTGAAGCCTGCCTAACTTTTTGGCAGGAGCATCTCTGCCAGCAGGGATGTAATCAATGGTATTAGAAAAGCCACTCTGTTTGCTATTCACACAACCTAAGATCATCTATTTATAGAGAAAAGCTCAGGGAGCTTATATGCTTTCAGAAGTCAGAAAATGACACTCCAGAATAACATGGAAATAGTTATGGATGTGAATGCTGCCTGGAAATGTTTTATTTTTCTGCAGCTGGCTTTGAAGAGGGGAGGAGGAGAGGAGGGAGGCCCCTCTTACCAAGAGAGCTGGTGAGCTGACATCGATATGGCTGATGACCTGGAGCTCTGTCTGCACACTCTGATCGGGAGCTGCAGGCCTCTCCAGGATGGCTTTCACGTAGTACTGAATACTGCCATACTTCCCAGTAAAAGAGGTCACCAGAGGTCTGAAACAAGCAGTCACAAAGCCATGACACTTAATTAATAATTCAGTTTCCAAACGTGAGCACTTCCCGTGTACACAAACATTTAACCAATTTACAGCTTGTACTTTTAGGGCCTGGGGGAAACTGAAGTCAACAGGGCCTGTCCGTGGGGTTTGATTAAGAGAAACATATAAAGCTGATACTAAAATAAAAACACAAGTCAAATTACATTAAGTTAATGTTGTACTACAAGCAGCATCCAGCACAATCCCTTCAGGTTGGATTATTTAACTTACTCTTGAGGGAGCTGAAAGCTGAACGGAAATTCGTGTCTTCCATCTAGAAGAATTAAGTTTTCCTCACCTGTAGGATGAAAATGAGCAGTATGTTTTAGTTATTCCAGAAATAGAACAAAGCAGATGCTGTTATAAATTATTTTTGTATAAGAACACCCAGAAACAAGAAGTTTTTATTGATCCCAGTGGGTTCTGGACTGCAGCCCGTGCTTTATTTATGCTGTGATGTGATTTCAATGAAAAACAAAAATCAAGGAAATATGGGAGACCTTGAGATTCAGTTCAGGACTCTGGCCAATTTCTAATCCAAAATGGCTTCTGCAGAGTATAAAGTAGGTTTCTTTTACTTTTCTGCAAGACAGCAATTAATCTGCTTTTCCAATTAACAGTTAAACTAACTTTTGTGCTAAAAAAGCTGCAATTTAAGGTCAGTATGACAAAACACTATTAATACACGGGCTCCCAACATCTATTCTGAGGGCCTGCTGTTACACAATTCTCAAGGCCTAAATTTACTTTTCCTTCCAGCTCAGCCCGAGAGAGCTGCGTTTCACCCTCGCAGAACAAAATGTCGTTGCTCTGTCTTCTGACTTCCCGACGCTGCCATGGGTGCTGCAGTGCCCGAGTGACAGAGCTCTGCCGCGGCGAGCTGCCTCTGCCGCCTGGAGCCGGCGGAGGAGCCCGGCCAGCTTCCAAGGGTCTTCCAAGGGTCTTCCACGGGGGTTTCCCCGCCGCTGCTGGCAGAGCACAGCCCACCCGGCTCGTGGAATTCGCAGCCGGGCTGAACCTCTGCAGGGAACCCAACTGCGGGTTTTCTCACAGCCCCCCCCGTTCCGCGTTTTTCAGCCACCGTACCAAAAAAAAAAAACAAAAAAAAAAACAAAAAAAAACCTCAAAAAAATCAGTGGGCGGCCACTGGCGAGGCTGTGGCAGCTTCCCCGGGTGAGGGATGTGGCGGCGATGTCCTGAGAGGCCTGAGCACCCGCTGCCCGTTTCTGAGGGTCTCGCTGCCCACAGCGCCACTCCCCCGCTCCTACCCCCGCCGGTCCCGCCTCACCTTCGGGCGGGTCCCTCAGGAGGCTCTGCCGGATGTCCAGGTACCGCACCTCCGCCTCCCTCCGCGGGCCGGGCCCCGGCGGCCGCACCGCCACCCCCCAGGCTCCCGCGCCGGGCCCCGCGCCGGGGCTCTCGCTCCAGGCGACGCGCGCCCGCCCCGCGGCCTCCAGGCGCAGCCCGCGCAGCGGCAGCGGCCCCGCCAGCTCCAGCAGCACCTGCCCCGACACCGTGTCCCCGCTGCAGTAGCCGCCGCCACCGCCGGCGCGCCGGGCCTCGTCCTCCAGCACCAGGGCCAGCGTCTTCACCGCGCCGCCGGCCCCGGGGCCCGGCCCGGCCGCCGCCATCGCTCCCCGGCCGCGGGGGAACCGCGCCCGCCCTCGCCCGGCGCTTTAAACCCGCCCGTGTCCGCCAGCGCCCGCGGCGCCGCGCGCCGCCCCCGCCCCGCCCCCGCCCCG
>JAWWLV010000018.1:4361064-4379645 GCA_035041135.1 Platyrinchus mystaceus
CCGCCCCCGCCCGCTGCCCATTGGCCGCGCCGCGGCCCCGCGCGCCGGCATCCGCCGCGCGCCGCCCCTGTGCCCCCTCCTCATTGGCCGCCCGGCCCGTGCACGCCTGGAGTGGCGTCACGCTGCGTGATCGCCTCTCTGGGGCCAATGGGACGCGGGCGGGCGCGCGTGGACAGCGCGGCGATTGGCGGCGCGGCGGCAGGTCCCCGCGGCGGCGGCCAATGGCGAGGCGCGGCCACCACGTGCACAGCCTGTGGGTAAACAGGCAGGGGAGGGGCGGGGCCCGGGCGAGGGGGCGGGGGCGGAGGCCGGGCGAGGGGGGCGGGGTCGGGGAGCACCTCAGCCTTTGGCTCCGCAAGTCTTGAGCCGTCCGCACGTTCTTGTTCTCTCGGTGTTCGCCGGCTTGAGGGGTCCCCGGGCACCGGCGTTCGGCGGTCTTGTCCCTCGCTATTCCACCGCCTGTGGTCACTGCCCTCCAGCCCCGCGCTGTGGGGGAGCCGTGTGCCCTCGGTGACCCTGAGCTGAGGGGAGACCTTGGTCCTCAGTGGCCCTCGGGCGCTGTCATGGCGCTTGGGGTGTGCTGGGGCGGTCTCAACCTCTCCCGGCCGACAGCCGGGCTGGCTGGGACTGTTAAATATGGAAAAGTATTGTGGTGACGGTGTTCCCTCCCCCGTTTTCCAGGGGGTTCCCTGGGGAACTCAGTGCTGCCTGTGTGAGCCCCTTCCCCACCCCACTGACGAGCAGGGGGTGAGGGCGTTTGGCTGTCAATGAGCCATCCTGGACAGTCTGGAAAGCTCATTGCCCACACAAATACTGTGTATTTCTGCACTTTGTAAACCAAGAAACGCCCTGGTTCAAGAACTTGTTCTTAGAATCCCTGTGGTAACTGGGAAGCTAAATGGCTGCGTGCTGTCACACCCGGCCAGTGACGCCTTCCCAAACGGTGACACTCAGAAGGTTTATCCACAAGATCAAACACAGAGTTTGCTGCTATTTCCAGTTTTTAGAAGCACTAGCTTAGGAATCCCCCAGCATGTATAGGAAGAGTGGTGAATATGTCTGTGTTGATGGGTGAGCATGGCCAGACCCACCATCGCGACAGCATCGAGGCTCTGACAGCTCTGCGCCCACGTCCAACCAGCCCAAAACGTGCTAGAAAACAAAATGCTTTGCACTGACTGGACAAATACCACAGTAAATGCTGTTCTCGGCAGTGTCATGTTTTACAATGGCCTTCACGACAGCAGTGCATCTTCCTGAAGGTGTGTGCGGTGGATGATCCGCCGGCATTTCCACGGGTGACCAAGGAGTCACTTCCCGGTCCGAGTCACCTGCCCGCTTGAAGCTCCCGACAGCTGCACCTTCCTGCATTCCTCCGGCCCTCTGGGGCGATGCAAATCACCAGCCCGGTGCTTCCCAGCTGACTCAGTTAATTACTGAAATCAGC
Organism: Platyrinchus mystaceus; assembly: GCA_035041135.1. Classification (NCBI taxonomy): domain Eukaryota; kingdom Metazoa; phylum Chordata; class Aves; order Passeriformes; family Tyrannidae; genus Platyrinchus; species Platyrinchus mystaceus. The sequence goes on from JAWWLV010000018.1 coordinate 4,362,512, forward strand.
TAAAATTGTCTTCCAGACTCAGAGCCTTGGCTTTTAAATAGCTGATGGGATAACTCCCAAGCTTCCTCAGAATCCCTGGTGTGCCTGTGTGTCCCGTGAAATGTGGCCTCGTATTTAGAGTTACTTCTGTGATGAAGCGCCTCTCCTTGCTGAGAGCCAGGTAGGCCTTTGGAACACTTTCTGTTGGCTAAAAGTTTGTAAACACCTCAGTGGTAATCGATAATAACCTGGGAAAAAGGAATGTGGTTGCAGGTGAGGTGAAGTCATGGGCTTTATTTTGACCTTTGGCCACGGACTCCCCAGCTCACGAGGAAGAATTATGTAACTAAAGAAAATAACGCTGTGATGGTTGTTTGAGTAGTTAAAGAATTCTGTGATATTCATATCCCTTTGTGCTTTTGAAATAATTCTTTAAATTGAAACTGCATTGTAGTTGGGAATTGTGGTGTATAAAATCATGCTATTTTGGTGGGTTTTAGTTCAATTAAACTAATACATGAGTAATTTTGCGTAAATCTTTTCCTTAGTTCCAATTTTTCACATTAGCAAGTTTAAGGTTTGTTTTGTAGCCAGTCAAGAGGCCATGCTTGGATGTCTGAATATTTACTTATTTGCTGAATTTCATTAGGTACAATGTGTGTGTGCAGACTGATTTTGAGAGTGTGATACAGAAAAAAAAAATCAAAATCCCACACCTCCCTTTTTCCTTTATGAATTAGAACCTGTGTAAAAGTAATTAATTCTCTTATGGGTTTATGTGACCATTCAAACGTGTCCTCCCATTTATTCTTTGCAAGTGCAAGTGAGGTAGATAGGGAAATGAATAAACATGGACAATTGCTTGTGGAACAAAACATTACACAGAATTAGTGAGAGTTAGGAGGCTTCAATAACTTGAACAATTAGCCTGTAGAGGACACAGTTAATAGGAACATTCTGTCAGAGTCAGGTGATACTTATCCCTGATGTTTGTTTGCCCTTTAATACTTTTTTTTAATCAGGATTCAAAGACAGAATTTGTTGAAATTATCATGGAGTGATTAGTTTTCTCACCTACTCCTCTTGAGGACACTTTGTGGTGTTTGAGGCATTTTAACTGACCCACCCAGTGACGTAAAATGAATGGTGGAATCTACCACATGACTATTTTAGTCTCTGATGAGCCAGGAGGAAGGAAGACGAGATGAACACAGACAGTGTTTGTGGGTGTTTGCGTGTGACTGGTTATCTGAATGTCAGAGTAGGTGTGAAAGAGCAGGAGATATATTGACATGCTTGACTGTATTTTCATTTCACTTATTTTGGCACTTTGTTCAGGACTGTGTAAGAAAGAGCTGCCTGAACAAATTAGTGCACAAATTAGTGTGTAAGAGTAAAAAATACACAAAGAAAGGTCTCATTTGAGAGAATCCACAAAGCTGTGAACAGCTCTAGTAATCACAGACTCATCTTGAAGGCAAAGGAAGTAGGAGAACATCTTCCTACAGTGGCTGGTAATATCCTGACTCTGCTGGTTAATTTGGAAATTACTACTGTGGTCAGGTCACTGAATTTAGACAGATTCACAGTGTAAGTTTCTACAGGCAGTAACTATTTTTTAACTCATTTCTGTGCACATATTGATAGAACAGGCTATCAGGGCTTGACCCTGCCAGAAGAGTTTTGGAAAGTAAGGAATAGATTCCAAGTTTCCACAATGGGAAGGACACATGATATGTAAATAACTTTTTTTTTTTTTTGGTGGAAGATACAAGATAAGAAATGGTCTCAGCAACAGCTTTTGCTTCCAGGAAGGTTTCTGGTTTTCAGGAATCCAAGCAATAACTGGGAGGAATGTGAAAAACTTGATGTGTTTTTGCTGTCCCCTTCCTGCTTGAAGGGAACTGAGACAGAGCTCTTCATCATGAGTCAGGCACCAGCACTAGGAGTTTGCCAACTAAGCTTTTCTGTTCTTAATCAATGGCCTGGCAGTTTAGAGAGTGAAGAGCTATTTCTGCTTCTGGAGGAGGACTTGAGGAAATGTTTATGAGAGCTTCTAGCAGCTAATTTACAGGCTGTGGAGTTCTTATTTGAGATTGCTGTGCTATACCATCCATTCAAGTGTCTTTTTCAGCCAGCACCAAACACAGTGAGCGAACAACCAGTGTCTGAGCTGCAGCTGAGCTCGGTGGAAGAGCCATGGGACAGGCTGTGCTTGAGTGAGGGCCTCACCCAGGCAGTGAACAGTGTGCAAACTCCATCCTGACCTTTCTGCATGGGAGGGAGGATTTGCCCATGTACCTCATCCTTTATCTGCACGTAGTTTCAGCTCTCTCAGCAGGTCTGACACATGTCAGGAAGCAGTTGGCTGAGAGCACTGTTTACCCCTGAAAGCAGATATTAGGGGCTCTTAAGTTCCACAAAAACCCCTCAGAATATAGAGCCTTCTTTTTCAGCTAACTCCGAAATCCTCTTTGTGGAGTTGTTTATGGAGTTAGGGCAGGGAGGGATGAGAGACAATTCCTTTCTTTCCCTACTTCCTGGCCTTTTCCCAGCGAGTTTCTTATCAGCACTGTGCCAAAAATGCAGCCCTGGCACTCCCAATCAGCACAAGGCAGCGATAAATGGGTACTGGTGACACGGACAGGCTTGTGTTACTTTTATTCTATTACCAGTAATTGAAAGGTCGGCCAAATTTTTCTTAGACAATTAAGTGACATTTACAGATAAGAGATTGAGAGCAGCCAGAGATGCTTTTCCAAGTGCTGCTGCCCAGCTAGTCTGATATGTCACTACAGCCAGTGTGTAAAACACCAGGAAATGTGTTTTTAAGGATCGTGCTGTATGTGGCAAATTGATAAAAGCAAATACTGAGATACTGGCCCAGGAATCTGAAGGTTTTATCTGGGCAGGTGTTTGTTCACACAGCCCAGTCAGACAAAGCACAATCGCCTTGAAGGCCAAAAGACCAATCTTAATTCAAGGTTATGTCTGGAAATGGAAAATCACAAACAAGAGTAGGACATGTAGGATGTCCGTGTAGGATTTCCATAGAGGAAATCCAAGGCAGGAGAAGGATAGAGGAGGTTGCACAAGGTTGATGATGAAGAACAAGCTGTCAAGGCTCGTGCACTGAGTCCCTGGTTCATACCAAGGGGTGGGAGAGGTGTGTCATCCCTGCATCAGGAGGCTGGGGCAGAGGGGAAAGTTGTGGTGCAAACTGCAAGGAATCCTTTCCACTTCCAGTGGCAGTGCCAGGACCCTCCCCCTCCCCTCCAGGTGAACAGCTCTGAGTGTGCCCACGGGCCAAGGGTTCCCCCACCGGTTCCACACACTGAGATTGCATGCCAGCATGTGATGGACCATCATGTTGTTTCATGCACTGGTAAAGAAAACATGTGAGTGACCTGTTGTTTACTTAAATATTTATACAGTGAATCAGAGTGCAGGATCTGTTACAGCTCGTTCCTGTACATAAAAATGATCTAAATCCAGCACTTAGCTGGGCAGCAGAGGACTGCTCCAAGGTGGCTTTGGATGTTTACAGCTGCTACAGGCTTTGCAAGGAGCGTGAGTAGAGAAAAATAATGGATGTGGTTAGAACATCTCTTCATCCTGCTGTCCCCTGAGGACAGAAAGATTTATTGGGGCTGTGATGCCTGCACAATTAGAGTGGCCTTCTGGAAGTGCTTCTCTGGAGGAAGAGCTTCCTACAATTGTATCGTGTACCCCTCTGCATTTCAGTGACTTCAAACCAAGGTGGTCAAAAATATTCCTAAAAATATCTGGCGTGGAATGAGGATACAGATTTCTGTTGTTGAATCAACTCTGAAACAGCAGCTGCATTATTCATGTGTGGATCGTGGTTTGGTGTTCCAGCTCAAGGGAATGAATAGAAAGGGAAATGGGAATTAACAGACTCATTTGGGTTCTTAGTTATGTGCTGCTTTAGCTGGTTCCTACTATGGTCTGTAATTTGAGGGTTTTGAGGGCTTTGTGAAGTTCCTTTTTTTTTTTTTTTTAAATTCAAACTGAAAAAACTTGAACTTGGGATGAACCCAAATCTCATACCAGGAAACTCACGCTGAAGGGAAGGGCATGCCTGGAACTGAACTCATCTTTGGATAGAGCGTTCCTGTAAACAGGAATGTGTGCCTTGTGGTGCCACTTCAGCCTTCCCAGTTCACACCAAGCACTGACGTGGCATCACATCTCAGAGAAAACACAGGTGGCATATCCCAAACCTTTGCAAAGATTGTTCCAAGGGAGCTGTTTGCTGGACAGCCTCTGGTTGAAGGTGTCACCCCCGTGTCTGTGTGTGGCTCTCAGCAGCACAGCAATTTGCAGATGCAGAAGTGTTCCACGTGAAGCGATTTTTTTTTCACAACCTGGGCAGTTTTTGTTGTTGCCCAGGCTTAGGAGAGATATTACCTCAGCAGAAAATGGAGATAATGGAATGCTTTATGCCCAAAGGGAATGTAGAGTAAGAGCTACAATGGATGGAAAGTGGAGTCAGCAGCCTGAGATAACATGAGTGACTGGCAGGACAGGGAGCAGCCTGGGATATTGTTATTTGGCTTTTGCTGCTATTTCAGCATCATTTGAGGCACAGAAACAGTGGGTTGATTCTGTCCTTTAGGTGTGTTTGTCGTGAGGTGCTTCTGCCTGATGTCAGATTGTTGGATGTTCTGAGAGACAGGGGCGTGTTGGGGAAGTTTTACAAATTCATTCAGATACTTGACCTCCCGTGCCTGGAGTAGCTGAAGTTGCTCCATGATGCAGAGCCTCTTTTTTCGTAACACTGAGGGAGGGTTTGGAGTTTCATAGAAACTGCCTGGAGTCCATCTAGTCAAGCTAACCCAGTATCACAAGCTGCTACTGCTACAAGTTCTTCTTGTGTACCTTTTCTCAAAGCTCCAGCCAGTATTTCAACCATCATATCGTTGTGGTGCCTAAAACAGGAGGGGAACCAGTGAAAGCAGGGCACTGTCACTGGTGAGGGGTGTGCAGAGGGAAATTAGCTCTGGATGGCAGAAGGCAGAAAAGCACATATATCCCAAAACAATCCAGCTCCTTAAGAACCTTTCCCTAAAATTTGGTGACCAGAATAACCTTGGACCTGTAAGCAAGGCATTGAATCAACCAAGGGTATTCTGGGTATCCAAGAGAGGACATGAAGCTCCTGGCTCCAGTGCTTTGGAGGGAAGGAGAACACCCCCAGCAATGGAAGGTGACTGACACATCTGGAGGAAAAAAAAATCCTCTTACAGGTAACCAGCTGATGCTGCAAGGCATGAAATCTGATTAGAATTATTGTCTTAGGGTAGAGCTGCATGTTCATGAGCACACCCCGCTATGGAAGTGAAACTGAATCTCTCTCAAATCATTTCATAGGCCCTGGGGAAGCCAGGACGTTTTGAGTCACATTTTCCTTCCCTTTCATGTGCCTACAAGCAAAGGCTCTCACAAACACTGCAGTGGAGCATTCCAGAAAGATACGAAATCTTACCATAAAGATGCCAGGACCTTGCAACACTTATTCTTTCTAGCCATCTCTGTTTTTTTTTTTTCATCTGCAAGGAAATGGTTTCTTAATTCAAGGTAGTTTCTAAATAGTAATGTTTTTTTGGCTACTTTGTTTGAGGTCGAATCATCCCCATTACAGGATTTTTTCTAGATACCTATCAAGAATTATCACCCTTTCAGCCTTTCCTTTGGTAAGATGAAGAAGTGGAATCTTTTATGTCTCATATCCTGAGGCTCATTCCCCCAAAACCAGGAGTTTGTGTTTAAACTGGTGGCCTTTTAAAACCGTTAGTGGGTTTAACGACACTTTAAAATATTTCAACATTTCATGGAGAAATTTGTCAGTTACTGGTTCAAGCTGTGATTAAAACAGAAATGAAAAAGCTGGGCTGGTCATGGCTCATTAAGCCTGTATTTCCTTTTAAAATAAAGTGCACAAGTTATTTTTAAATGTAGTAAAAGGTTAGGACTTTTAATTTCAGTTATTGCATGGATCTGTATGTTATAGCCATGCATCTGTGTGTTATAGCCATGCACCTATATGCATATGCATAAATATATATGTATAAAAGAGAACACATCAAACTCACTTGCCATGGTAACTGTTGTTGTGGAAGCCAGTAGTGGTCAGCTGGCCGTGAAAAGCCTGGGAGATAAGAACACACTATTAATACTGTTCATTTTTAGAAGTGAGCACAATGAAATGGCTATTTTGACAGTTTCTTCTGAAATGTGAAGTATGAGGCATTGTCAGAGCCAGGATACAGGGCTGGATGGACTTTTAACTGCCTGCTGTTGTGAGTCTTATCTTCCTCATCGGGGTGAATTAGAATTCTTTGGATCAATGAAAGTACACAGGCTTTTCTTGTATCAGAATAACATTACACATTCTCTTGTCATTATAACACACCAGAAGATTATTTTCAGTGATAATGACAAGACCATGTCAATCACAGGACTTTTGTAGTGGGAATTTGCTTCTTATTACATCTTTCATGTGGCAGATTTTCCCCTTTCTCTGTCTTGAATTACCACTCAGAAGTTGGTAGCAAAAAATGTTCCAAATTTTAAAAAGAGAGAAAGAAAATGTCTCACTTGTGCTGCCACCAGTGCTCCAAGTTATACAGGCATTAACTTGTCCTGTGCATCCATGATTTTAAAAATGGCATAGGCAGAGGCTACATTTTGTTCTGCTTAAATATCTGCACAGATCACAGCTTTTCCCTGATAGACACTATTGTTGGAAAACATTAGTATGCACTACCTGTATTTTTCTGTGTTCAAAGGAAGCAATCACAGAGCACTTCATTTATTTTACTAAGAGCTCAGTAAATGCTGCACCGTTGCCACTCTGCAAAGAATGTATTTTCATGTAGAGGCATTATCATTAACAGATTCTTTTCAAATTTCAGGAAGAGTGTGATAATTTTATTTGGCATAATGAAGTTTGAGCACTTGTAAAATTTGATTGTTTTAAGGCCTTTAATTTCCATCCACATGTCATTTTTTAAACTTAATTAGGTTCACTGGGAATTTCTTCTGTTTATACAAGTTCTAGGCCCAACGTTCAATCTTGGGCTTGGTGTGTGATGGGGACTTTGACTGTTGGTGTCCACAGGATGTGAAAAATGGAAAAATAGATTCCAGAAGGTGCTGACTGTAAAGCAACTGCACCAGGAAGCTAATTGTAAAGAGCAAAGATTCAGCCCAAATGCTGATGGAGCAACTGACTTGAGGTGACTGAACTTAGATGATATATATCCTCTTGGTGTCGCTGGAGAAAAAAAATAGTATTTTTAGATGCATCTGAAACACTGCCATGGATTTAGAAATCTCACTAAAATTTTTAGGAAGTTAATTCACATTTTCCAAATTGAGGGATAAAAGTTTGCCTGAACATCAGCTGTATTTAGATACTAAGTTGGGAAGATGCTTTAGAAACAGGGCTGGTTATCACCTCGATTCGCCACATTGTCATTAGCTTTGTTTTAGTCATTCTGTGCATTTTTACTAAAGACTATTTGGCCTTCTAATAAAGAACTATTTAAAATTAATGATAATTGATTAGTCTCCTCTAAGTCTTCAGTTGTCATACTTTGCTGATCTGCAAAACTTCCCAAGAAAAATGGTGTCATAATTGCAACATTGTGCACCTTGACATTAAGTGTGTATTTCACTCATGGCCAATTTAAAAATCAAAATAGAAACTTTGTAATAATCTCCCTTTACAGTTTGGGTTATGAGAAGCTGAGAATTCCCTTAGGCTTGATTGATAAAACATGGCATTTATCCTATTCCTAGGATGATGTTCAGCAAACTTTATGACGGAGGGAAACAGCTGGTAAAGTGGGTTCATGGAAAGGTGAAGGTAATATAGACATAAAAAACAAGAGGATAATGATTTTAAAAGGGATAATAGTTGTAATAACACCATTAACCTTTTGCTTCAAATTATTGAATGTGTGGTCTCTTCAGCAGGCTAATCAAAGGTTTGCATTAACCACGATGCAAAAGGAAGTGGCAATATACAACCTGAGGTGATTTTTTTTCCCTCTTCCAATTATTCATTATCAAACCCATACTGAAAAAAAAAGGAAAAAAAAAAGAGAGAGAAAAACTGACCCTTTGGCTGTTGAAGTCCCCTGCTCATTTTGAATTGAAGCTGACTTGCTTTCAGAAGAAACAAACTGCAGCTTCTCTCCTGCTTGTAAGAGCTGGATTTTTCTAAGGGGAAAAAAAAGGAAAAATAAATGTGATTTGTTATAGATACATAGAAATAAGAGTCAGAGATGTGAACAGATACCAAGGAGAGACTGTTGGTAAGAGCAAGCCCTGAGCTGTTTGGTGGTACCACACGGAGTGGGGATCAGTAGCAGAAACGTTGTTCTCTTCCTGAACTATGTAGGGCACTGCAGAGGTCTGGTGGCTCGCTGGGATGTGTGAAGCTCAGTGCCACCTTGTCTGGGTCACTTCTGGTGTCTAAAGAACAGATTCATTCTGGAACAGAGCAAAACTGCCCTTTTTACTTCCCCGTTCCGTGCACGTGGGGTTGACTAGCAGGGGCAGACTATGCTTTGACAGTTTACTCTCATTCAAAGAGGCAGACACATTCATTGGTGGTGGAAAATTGCCACAGATGATGGTGACTTGATGGGATTGTTCAGGAATTTGTCTGGTTGGACAAGTCTGCTCCATCATAAAATTTCACAGGTTGTGATCCTCATCGTTCACCTAAGCCACCTGTCCCATGTGCTCTGGAACAAGTCGCCCAGAGAAGTTGTAGCTGCCCCATCCCTAAAAGTGTTCAAGGCCAGGTTGGATGGAGCTTTTAGCAGCCTGGTTTAATGGAAGGTGTCCCTGCCCACAGCAGGTGTTTGGAACAAGATGATCTTTAAGGTCCCCTGAACCCAAACCATTCTATGGTTCTATGATTCTTTGTGCAGTCAGTGGAGAGAGACCCCCCTGAGTGAGACACCCAATTCAAGATTGTCTGACTGGCTTGTGTCGTGTCAATCTAGTATGAAAGGAAGTAGTAAAAGGAAGTTTGCACCATTTCTGGCTGACAAAACCCCATGCCATTAACAGCCCCATTTTGTGCAATCAGAAACAGTGATAGACTTCAGGAGCCAACGTGCCCTGAATTTGAATTAACTAGATTGAATTTAAAATCAACAAGCTGAAAGGGCTTGAGATAAGAAGTCAGAACATTCAGAGGAAATGAGAACTGTTCTGGGAACTAAAGGTGAGAGAAACACTAAGTCACGTAAAAAATATTCAGCAAGGAAAGAGACACCTTTTCTTTTTCTGGACACCTTTTCTTAGAAGTCTACTATAATCAGTAACCTTTCCTGGGCACTTTCCCAGGCTGTTTTTAGTAGCTGAATCCTTTGTTTCAAAACCACCCATTGATTCAGTGCCCTAAGTGAGAGGTAATTAAGGTGGACAGGGATCTTGCCTGCTGGATGGATGCATGAAGTGTAGAAGAGAGAGGCGGAAAGGGGGTGAATTAATTTTCAAAAGGTGTGTCTCCCAACACTCCCAATGAGTCCGTGTGTGTATCGTTAAACACACGTGTGTGTGATGTGCAGCTCCTGATCATCTTTCTGTCTATTGACCTATTTGTTTCCATACACACACATGCTGATGTACATACTTGTGTGTTCCTGAAAGATAATGAACTCTTTAGGCAGTACTTTGTCAGAATATCATTTAAAGAGTTACATCCTTTTAATGCACAGTAGTTTAAGCAAACTCCAAGGTTCTTACTCAGCAATAAACCCATTAAATCATCTTAAATACCATGTCATAATGACAATTTGATGCCACCAGATGTGGCACTAGGGATTTTTTTTCCTTTAAATGCTTTCCTGGAGATACAGCTTCCTGAATTTTAAATTCTCTAGCCTGTTTGCACAGCTGTTAGATCACAGAGCTCTGCCATCTTTTTGCCTTGCATCGGTTATTCAGTAAATCACGTGTGGCATGACTACAAACTCACTGCCTCTAAAACATTTAGGCTCATATCCACTTCACCCTCTTAAAGGCTGAATGGTTGGGCTGTATGGGAGAGGGTATGGGCACTAAATTCCAAGAGAAGTATCCATTCCAGCTGTGGAGCTCTCTTGTGGGGGGATTTTAGAGATGCAGTCAGAGTATGCTTCACACACCACTTTTCACTGGCTACTTATCCTCCCAAATCTGTGGAAAATACAGATGCCTGGCCACTTTCCTGGCTCTTCCCACACTGTTAGCCAAAAAGGCAACCAGATTGGTAGTCAGGGACTACTTCTACATGAAAGAGACTCGGGAGAGGGACATATTAGCAGGATACAAAGGAGTCCAAAAAAAATCTCATTAAAAAATGTGATTTCAGATGAGTGCTGCATGATCTGAGGTGGCCCTCACCCTTCTGAGACCTCGTGTTAGATATGCATTTACCCCTAAAAAAGGTGGTGGGAGAGACCCACTGAGACCCACTGAGAGTGTTGACAAGGGTTTGAAGCGAGATCGTGAATTTTGCGCAATTAGAATGTGCTGATGACTGTGATGATGTCTGAGGCACAAGTGTTCAGGTTGGAATTTGGAGCTGCTCTTGTGTGGGTCAAAATCATGGTCTGCGATCCCAGGGGATCACCGTGGGCATTTCCTGAGGGTCAGGAAGGTCAGCACAAGACACTGAAAACCTAGTGATCAGTAGGTCACAAACACCTACTCAGCCAGAGCCTGATTAGGTGTCATTGCAATCCTGATCTCTTGTCAGTGCTGAAGGATTATTGAATCCTGATTTGGTGAGAATTAGAAATACTCTTGAGAAGGGTGATTCAAAGCCCAGCACAAGGATTACCATTGGCTGGCATGGAGTCTTGGTTTGATTTGCTGTTCTGGGGCTGCACGTGAGTGTTTGAGCAGCTCAGTATTGAAGAGGGCATGCAATGTTCTCTAGATTACCCTCCAGTGAAGTGTAATGTTTGATAACACCAGTAAATACAAAACAGAATCAAAATGACAACAGCATTTGAGCATCTTGTGAAAGCAAATGAGGTGGGGAAGTTAAATGGATATAGAAGAGGATCCCCAGAGATTGGATCGCAGCATGATGCCGGTGGGAGCTCAGTTGTTACCGTACTGATATCAACATGTGGAGCTCTAAATCTTTTTGGATCGTGGCTGAAGAGAGAGATTTGCTCATAGCTGCTTTTTCTTTTATTCAGACTGTGTAGTCTGTCCTCCTCTCCTACCAGCAAACAAATAAAAACTCTGTGCCAGTTATAGCAGCAGTTTATATGGAAAAGCAATGAAGCAATTTCAGGAAAGTATTAGATGTAATTTTGGCGCTTTTTTTTCTTTTTTTTTTGCTGTCACTTAGCAGCTAGAAAGAGGGGATGCACTGATGTGCAGAGCCAGGCATGTATTATGCAAACTCATATCACAATCCCATTGACTGTTCGTGGACCCCTATATCTCTCTGTTTCCATCTGTTGTTTTAAGACTAAGTTGTTTGGAGAATGTCCAAATTCCTTTCCCTTCTCCAAGTTTGGTGAAGTACCTGCCTGCCTTAGGCTCCCTACATAGACAACAGAGAGAGAGAGAGGCTTCTCCAAAGAATGTGATGTACCAGGGGAGGCTCCTTTCTCTCATTCTCCCCCTTCCCTCCTTCCATCCTCTTTCTGACTGCACAGGGATTTTAGAGAGTGCCTAAATAATTGCCTCCAGTCAAGGGCAAGAAGGGAATGGGGTGAATTCAGGCTATGCTGCTGTGTTCAGGTGGTTGTGGTTCAGGATTAAGATAACACAGGCTGTAAGGAGTTGGAATGTGGGATCCCCTGGTTGTCCATGGCCCATGAGTGGGCAGCAGCAGGAGCTGCCGTGTCTCAGTCTAGGCAGTAGCTCATGGCTGAAGCAGTATTTCAAGAGATAACAAGGGAATGTTGAGCTTATCCAAGAAAAGAGAAATGACACAGAAGATAAATAAGCAAAGCATATAAAACATAAATGCAATCCTATTAAAATTAAGTATGTTTTAATTTCTAAAAAGATTGATATTTTGGTGTTCGATTTACTGAACAGGAAAAGATTACAGGCGTCGTTAAAAGAAAATGTTTTCAAGGGCCCTTTTAAAAAATTGTATCCATGTTTGCAATTGCCATGTGCAAAATATAAAAATCAGAGAAGGGAAAAAACTCAGCAAGCAGTGGAAATAGCCCATTTTGTGAATTATAGAAAGAAATATACCATCTGTGATTTAGTGCAGTTCCCAAGATCCCATCTGTGATCGAAGCACAATCCTCATTGAGGGCTGAATCCCTGAGACATTCCATATGATAAAATATTTCTCTTGGAAGATGCTTGGGCTAATGGGTTTGTTTTTCTGTAATATGGGTCTTCTAGATGAGACATAAAACCCTAGAGACCTAATTTTGCCTCCAGTGGCTGACTATAGCTGACATCAGGAGAAGCAGGAGTGAAAGGAGGTCAAAGATCTAACAGCTTTTCCTTCAGAATTTCTGTACTACTTTTTATCAGGTCAGGTTGTTGGGTCTGAGAGGTCGAGACAGTGATTTCATAATCTCCAGTGTCAGATGTTGTGGTCGCTGGGCCCCTTGCACCAGGAGGGCTCACTCAGGCTGCAGCTGCACAACAGAAGCTCCAACTATTTCCTTTTGTTATTCCTCCTCATTTTTCAGCAGAGGAGAATGAGAGAGAGATCTCTCAAACTGGGACAGGCCTCTCCTGCAGCTGCACCTCTGCCACCTTCTGATGCCTCTCCATGTGTTGTCATTGTGATCTCTTAGTCTTAGTCCAAAGGTGGTCTCAGGTGTATCAGGTATTTATACAAATACAATGTATTTAATTCCAATCCTCTATTAATTACACATGCAGGTATAGACTGGCTCAGTTTCACTTGCTACTGAAATTTGTATTTGAATCATAAATGTATTCACCTCTTTAATATATGTTTATATTTTCTCCTCTATGTAATTACATGCTGATTATACAATTACAGAAAATACTTACATATTTTGCACAATTATGCTATTACTGAAATAATACTTGCAATAGAGGTCTATATGTGTGTGTGTAAGCACGTTTGGGGAAATACTGCTGTGGTTTGTTGGTTTGGAGCCGTTCAGAGATTGAGCAGCTCCATGTCGAGCAAGGTGTGCTGCTGGAGCCAGGTGATACAGGAGCAGTGTGTGTGGGATTACTGTTATCACCTGTGGGTGAATCCAGCTCTATTAAAAAATGGTTTGGGCTTTATTATTAAACACCTGAGTTAAGGATGTTCATCCAGCCTGATCTGGTGGTCCTGGTGCCCTGTGGTTCTGCCGCACGGCGGGCAGTGCACACAGGCAGGCACCCTGGAACCACTGTCCCCTTATGCTGGTCTGTGGGGGTCAGGCCACAAAGCCCCGTTCTGTGCTTGCCTCTGATGGTTTTAGGACAAGCCTTTCACTGTGCCTGAGTGTCCTTGTAGCACAAACATCCCATGTGTGAGGGATGTGGCAGATTCCAGTCGTGACATGTGGCATCTTATTGGTGAATACAACTGCAGCAGGCTCTGGTCCAGCACTCTGGTCTGGGTGTTCTCATGCTTGGGGGATTCCTGGTCACTGGCTGAACACAGACAAATAAACAAACAAGTAGCAGCCATTGATAGCATCAGCATCTGTGTTTGTACTGATGGCAGGTGAAACAACTCACCCAGGCAAACACAACCAGCAGCGTCAGAGCTGGGAGCAAGACGCCTGCCTCCCACCTGCCTTTCCCAGGATCAGCCTGCACAGCACCAGAGGGAGAAGAAAAGTGCTGTTAAGGGATAAATACACCCTGGCTTTGCCTCCTCCATGCTGTACAGGTCTTGCAGCCAAAGGGTTAAAAAGAAAGGAGTGTTTTCAGCATGCTGTGCAGAGTGCCCAAAGTCTGAACATGAATGACAAAATTGCTTTTTACTTTTTAAATTAAGGCCTCTGTCTGTACACACACAGCTCTCACTGCTGTTCCATTAAATAAGAGAATTTGTTCCCACTCTTATTTTTAATAGGGTAAGACCCTGTTGCTCCATCTCACAACTTTACTGACATGAGATCTTATTAAAAGCAATCCCCCCCCTCTCCTCCTTGAAGTCTGAGCCTCTGATAGCTTCATACACACTGTGTTTATTTTACATACACAGCTCTGCAGCTGCTGCTTCCTTCTTCTCCGATAAATGACAGAGTAACTGTTGCATCCACTAAAAAAGTAAATAAAATTAAATGGGGAAGAACAATACATCTCTGGCAGAGAATAATAACTCTTTTAAGGCACGTATCTAAATTGTACAGCCTGATCTTAATTGTAAGGATAATTCTTTGTTATTTCAAGCAGCTTGGAACGCGACAGCAAACGCGCGCTCTTGGCAGTACATCCCGAGAGATTTCTGTGGGAACAATGGGGAGAATTCTCCTAAACTGAAAGGAGATTGAAGTGTCTTTATTAGGTTAATAGGGCTATAGTGTGTGATGGGAAAGAATGGAAGAATAAGCTATGATGTGTTGGTTGGCTGGTTGGTTGGTTTGTTTGGAGGGTTTTTTAAACAGAGGCTGTGCTGGACGAGGCCCTGTGTGGGTGTTGGGTGGGAGGTGCTCAGCATTAGGTGTCAGCAGTAGCAGCAGGGAGCCCTTTGACCAGCCAACCTCCAGCTCCCATGTCACACTCCCATGAGAGGATCATAAGTGGGAGTTTTCCCCATTCCCAGAGGGCGAGCAGGCTGGTCCCATGCTGGCCTGGTGCTGCTGATTTGTGGCCCCACCAGTGTCCTGGACAGCACCTTTCTGTTACCATCTCTCTCTGTTTCATTGTCTCTGCCATTGCTGGTGAAGCCAATACCAGCAGTGGAGGCCATCAGCATGTGCTGGTAGTTACTGGTGATGTTTAGCCATGGCTGTGGGGCTGATATACAACTTCAAGATGTCCATTCAGTCCTTAGATAAAAATCCTATTGGATCTGCCTGGAATTTGTCTGAGGAGATGAGAAACTATGTCAAAGCAGGCCAAAGTGAGAGAGAGAGCAATATGAATTCAACTGACTAAATTGGGGGAGGACAATGTTTGTGATAGCCTCAAAAACTGCAATTGCTTTTGAGCACCATCCAGTTCTTTCTGGAATAAGGGAACCTATGCAGATGTGTGTTTAACTCTTCTAACAGTTTGGTTAATTCAGAAACCACATAGCTGAGACTTTGGGGAAAAGCAAGTTGCTTTCCTGACTGGTGGCTGGGGAAAAAAGAGGTTCTGGTAGAGTGACCTGAAGGAGGAAGAGAGAAGAAATACTTCCAAGCAATGGTATGCTGCCCTTGGTGAGGAGATAGGAAAGGATGAGAAAAAAAAAGAGATAATCCTAGTGATGACTTCAAAAGTGTAGAAATCTTTTATTTAAAAGATAGGGATAAAGCTACAAAAGGTGGGAAGTGCATTGTCTGTTTTGAAAGTAGCTAAGAAAGACCTTGGAAAAGATCAGGCTGGGCAGGAACGCTGCTGCTCTAAGGGAGTAGCAACAGTTGACTGTCAAAAGGATGAAGGAATAATAGCTGTAAAAGAATGGAAAAGGTTTCCAGAACAGGTGAAGTAGCACTAGTGGGAGATTTACCCTGGATTTTATCTGGGAGATGTCTGGAGGAAGAGGTGAAGAAGGGCATCAGCTCAGGTGAGCCCATGGTGCAGCTGTTTGTATCCTGCCTGGCAGGACATGGCCTTTCTGCTCTGCTGAGTGGGGAGCTGGTGCTGCCAGCTCTGCCTTCACTGCCCTGCCACTGGTGTGACACTGCAGCCTGTGCTGGTGTCACTGGGAAGGTGCTGCAGAAGGGCCCAGTGCTGGGAGGGTGGGCACTTGCAGCTCCTCATGTGTCTTGAGAGCAGCCTTGAGCCTTCTGCCCATCATGTTTGCCACGTAATGGGTGCCCATTTGCCTTGCTCCTAAATAGAGAGCAGCAAGTTATTTACTGTGGTGCCTGCAGGCCTGGCTTGGGAGAGGGTGGGGTGAAACCTCAGCTTCCAGGAGAGGAGGAGTAGGATGCTCCAGACCACGTTCACCTACCTGCTCTGCAAGGCAGGCTGAGGCTGGCTGTGGGTTACTATTCCAGTGTAGCTGCAGGGATAAATAAAAGGAGCCACATTCACATGAATGCTGGCCCAGGTGTCAGCAGGAAAAGGGCAGCTCCTTGTCCTCAGCCAACCCAGAGGAGCATCTGAGGCACCTGCATGTCTCCCTGTCGCTGATCCAAGGGGGAGCCCGTTCTGCAGGGCTGGACCATTTCCTTGCTGCTCAGTCGCAGTGTGGCTGTAACACACCATCACTTAGCTCCCATTGGGCCAGCAAATTCCAGGCACGAGCCAAGGGCAACATCTGGCCCTTTGAAATGATCCAAGAAGTACCAGTCAGAGCCTGGTATGAAAGGCAGGAGGAATCTCTAAGCCTGAAGCAGTACCCTCATTTTCTGATGCAGCAGTTTGGTAAATGGCAATAAGATCATTGCTGGGTCTGGTTTTGTCTTTTAATCAGGAGGAAGACCTTTTGGAGTATCTGACCTAGCCATTTTCATATAGATGCTCCTTGCATATGCTCCAGCTTGAGGGAAAACACAAAGTGGTTTGATATTAATATATGCTAGAGCTCATCATGAAATACTCATGTCACCAGAGTGGAGTTACCCATCAATGCAGGCAAGAATTTCTCTGGGAACCGATCAAATTTTTCTCAGTGGACTAAACACTGAGTTAGAAGCAAGGAGGTCGTGAGGACACAGTGAGCAAAGTATCTTGTCCTGTGAACGAGGCAGGAAATGAGGTCTGCATTTAGTTGCATAAACTCTTAACCTTCCTTGCTACCAAGTGCCATCTAGTGTTCACAGCCCTGGCTGGCGGCCCTCGCCCAGCGAGGCAGCGCCGTGTCAGGCTGTGAGCAGCTTAGAGAGACTAAAGGGAAGGCAGACAAGCAATTATCCTGTACTTGTTCATAACCAGATGTTATTGGTCTTTAATATATGATTGTAGTAACGTAGGTGAGCGAAGCTTCCTTATGGTGTGATGGAATAGGAGATGTTTCAACTGGGTTCGAAAATGAACCCGGATCTCAGAAAACAAAGTGGTGGCG
>JAWWLV010000018.1:4382139-4420611 GCA_035041135.1 Platyrinchus mystaceus
TCATTTAAAGGCAGAAAGTTGCACAATTTGGGCTGCTAGCGAGCTAGGCCTTTTAATGCAAATTGAATATCTTCGTTCCCAGTTTTTTCCCAATCTTGCACCACTTGTTCAGCATTGCCTCATTTTTTGGCACTGGTTTCCATAGCTGCCTGCAATCACACTCTCACACAGATGCCATTCCGTGTTCCAAGCGCTGAATGCTACAGGGCATATTAGTGTTTTTATGCTTCAGATCTATCTTTATGTAACTTCAGAGCTCATTAATATATACCATTTTGTGTGATTAAAAAACAAAAACCTGGCGCGTGAGGAGCTATGAACAGGAGAATGGATCGCAAGGAAAATGGCTTTCTTCTCATTATGCAGATTTTAAACCAGACATGAGATGGGCCCAGAGAGTCAATGGACAAGGTACAACTTCTGCAAGATAATCATTCCCTGACTGCAGCCAAGCAGACTGTGCTTAAAAATTAAAAAAAAAAAAAAGAAAGAGACAAACGCTATTCAAACCATATAGATTTTCACATCATTATTTCATAATAGGGGACAAAAATGAGTGAATATCCCATGATGGTCCTTTTAGGCTGTTTAAAATCCCAGGGAAAGCCATGCTCTTTTGCTGGGTGAAAAGCTGGAGGCTGTTGGTGAAGCACAATTCCCCAAGTTACAGCCTGAAATGTTGCCTCAAAAACTGCTGTGCCAAACAAGGATTAAGATTATGTGTGCCAGAATATAGTTCTTCTCTATCTGTGGTTGCTGGCTTTGAGGGGTTGAGGTGACAAATATCTCCTGCACCAAATAAGGTGATGGAGAAATTTTTCTGACTATCACCTCTGACTTTTCAAGCTGTTTAGTGTCTCATAATATCAACCTGTCCCCTTCTTGCAAAGCACAGGCTGTTTCAGTGACACAGAAGCAAATTGCCCTTTCGGGTTGGTGCCTGTCCCTGACAGGTCTGTCTCTTCTGCCAGGGTGTCTTGATAACCTCCTGAGGAGATCACACAGCCCAGGCTCACATCCTGTGACAGCTGCAATGGTAAAGGAGCACCAGGAGAGATCAGGAACCAAAACCAACTCAGGGTACGACATCCAAAAGCTCAGAGGTCTGAAGGTAGAAAAACTGCTTGGTTGCATTTGGCAGTAATCAGAAAGTAAACATGAGCCTAAGGGGCATGAGGATGTTTTGGTGGGAGAAGGAAGGGAGCCAGAGACACTCCCCCCATCCCGCTGAGGAGTCATTATTTCTAAGGAATAGCTTTCCAGAAAAAAAAATACTTTTTGTTAGGATGGTTGGGAATCTGCTGTTGTTGCAGCTTGGGCAATGGCAATAATGGAAAATCTGATGTATAATGCACCCAGTGCTCACTAAAACCTTTCAGAAATGGCCAGGCAAACACATTTTCTCGCCTTAATCCAGAGGTTGTGTTAAGGGGTGTGTGACTCGAGTAGCAATGCGGCCCCTGGCAAGCTGGGAGTGATGGGAGATCCATAAAACCCACAGCGACACCATGCATTTCCCCAGTGCTGGGCAGCTTTCACCCCTTTTTCCTTCTTCCCATTCAAAGGGATGTACTGATTATATGCAACTATGACTATGATTATATGCAAATTGTGACTAATGTATGAAATGAAAACCCCTGCCTGATGGCAGGGAGATCTTAGGCAGCTACTCCGCAATTACCGCCTCGCTACGATTTCTGCCGGGTGTTACTTACTCCAACACAATACTGAGCACAGGCAATTTACTGCAGAGGTCATAAAAAATCTCATTAAACCCACTCCGTTTAAGGCAGGTAGTTTCCCATCTCCTGTCTCTGCTTAGTGCAAAGCCTTGGAGGCTGGCTGGGTGGCTGCCCAAGGGGAAAAATCACTCTCTGGTGCGAGGAGCAGCAGTGGCGGCGGGGAGGGTGAGCTGTGTGTGCTCTGCAGGAGGAGGCAGGAGCTGCTGAGCTCCATCTGCTTTGCTCCCTGCCCTGCAGGACCAGGGATGTAACCTGCTGCTGAGAGTGCAGATGAGATGCAGGGAGCTGAGCAAGTCTATCGAGTAGCCAACAGCCTGGATTTAACAGCCATTTCTTTCCTGGGGACAGCAGAACCCCTAGGGACTTGGCACTCTTGAATACCCTGCAAGATGCTGGGCCGAGTTCTCTGGGCAGCAGCATCAGGTGCCTGCGGCTGCTGCTCGGAGCAGGCAGGGCCAGTTGGCAGCAGTGCAGCGTCGTACAAATGTGCTGATGTAGCTCTGCCACCAGAGCCCCTGCCAGGGAGGAGGCCAGGCAGGCACCGGAGCTATCTTTGTGCAGTGTAATTTACTGACAGCCCCAGCTGTCCCGTCTCCTGTTTGGAGGTGGCAGAGACTCCCCGCAGAGGTGTCACAACTGTGCCAGTCAGGGTGAATCAGACTCTCCCAACAGCCACCACCCAGGCATTCTGCCTTTTCCAGCTGATGGCTGGAGCCAGGAGGCGGCATCTGGGCAGCCCGGCTCACACTGTGGGACAGCGGGATGGGAGAGGGAGGAGCGGTGTGGGGAGCAGGTGCTCCACGGGCAGCCGTCAGCCTGGCTGGGGGGCAAGTGCTTTTAGGAAGAAACACCAGAGGTGATCCAGGGAAGGTGGTTCACATCCCTGTGACTGGAGGCTCAGTTCAGGCCCAGAGAGCATGAAAGTAACTATGAGCGCTGAAACAGCCCAACAAAAACCCCATCAGTTTAATGGTTTTTCTTTCAAGATAATTACGATGGATATTTAAAATGACTCAATCTCTTCCCACAACACCCTAGTTCATCCTTCCTTTTTTTCCTTTCACATATAAAACTTTGTTTTCTATTGGAGTATTGTGATTTACAGAAAGCATTTGATGTTGATGGGGAGACAACACAATAGTATCAGTTATTCAAGGTGAAATTTTTGTGTATACAGAGAGAATTTAACCTCAGACACACAGTTCACATATCCACGTGTGATTTATATTGCCCCAGGCTCCGAGGCAGAGCGAACATTGACACCCTTTGATGTTGAAAGAAGCCTAGTGACTGGCCTTTGGAGAGATTTGTGATGTCTCTATCAGCCTGTCAATGGAAAACCAGGCAGCAAAGCCAGGCCCCCTAAAGATTTCAAGGCCTTGTAGGCAGAGGGATCGTGTAAGCATTTTACTTCCACCTAGTGCTTGAGAGGCTGAGCAGACACAGCTGGGCTAATTGAGTGCTCACAGGGTGCTGCACAGCTCTGCATGACCCTTTCAGCCCAGAAAAGGTGCCAGTGTCACCAATGGGGACATTTAGCAACTGCACACCCCTGGAGAGCTTTGGTTTCTTTTGCAGCCGAGTAGGGATGTGATAACCCATGGCCAAAGTAAGGGATAAACCTTCATTATTAGAAATGGAAAACATTTTCATGCACTTGTTGAGAGGCACATAAGCTCTGTCCAGAATTTCTGCTCATTTCTGTGGTATCAGGCATCCAGGGTTTGCCCAGAGAAGCTGTGGATGCCCCATCCTTGGAGTGTTCAAGGCCAGGTTGGACAGGGCTTGGAGTGACTTGATCTAGCGGAAGGTGTCCCTGCTCATGGCAGGCGGTTGGAATGAAACGATCTTTAAGGTCCCTTCTGACTCAAACCAGTCTGTGATCCTGTGATTCCATGGAGGAAAATAGTCTTGAGTAGGTTTGACAGCACACAGGAAAGGAAAGGAAAGGAAAAAGGAAAGGAAAGGAAAATGCTTCAACGCACAAAAAAAGGGCACTATTGGCATATTCTGCTCAATACCTCTGTGGGACAGGGGCAGATCATGCACAGAGGTTTGCAGTGGGAAGCAGGTGGCCAGAGGGAACAGGAGCTGATGTTCCTTGTGAATCGAAATCCCAGAAAATGTGTTGAGTAACACTTTGGAAGATAGGATTAGAATTCAATGCAGTGCTGATAGATTGGGGAAATGGCTTGAAAAGAGTAACATGTGAGACAAAAAAGACAGCTGTAGGGTGGTTTACACAGAATTAGGGACTGATGGCTAGGCACACTAGGAATTGAGGATTACTGGGGATTATACACTGAAGATGCATCTGAAATATGATGCTGCTGTAAAAACAAAGGACCAGTGCTCCATGCTCATATTGAGCCTGAGAGCTCCTTTGAATCAGGTGTGTCCAAGGTTGCAGCTCAACAGGAAAGGTACAGAAACCATCCAAGCACTTGGAAACTAAGCAAGCAGGAGCTGGTATGTACCACTTGGCAAAGAAAGACTAAGGAACTGCTTGAGAGGGAGAGACTGTGGTAGCCAGAGACCGATTCTGCTTCCTGGTTGTTGAGAAACAAAAAGTGAAGCTGCAGGTAACTCAAAAGCAGAGAGGGCAAGGTCTCAGTGAGAAGTGTCACTAAATGCCTTGTTCTGATAACGGCTGCTGTGACACCAGGAGAGGAATCATGCTCAGGCTGCTGCTCTGTGTTTGGTTCATTTTACATGTGACTGTGGCAAAAAACTGTAACTTCTATTTTTTTGAAGCCCAATTCTGAAGGGGGAGAAATATGGCAGCACTGAGAAACCCTCACACTTATAGCGTTAGCAATGCCATGTATTGTCCTTAAAATGCCTTTGCCCTTTGGAAAATCCAGCAGCAGCACCATCATTCCCTGTCTCTTCCCTTGTGCCCTTCAAGTGAAAGGACAGTGAAGTTCCAGGCTTAAAGGTTGTGAGCAGAATATCTGAGGCAGGAGAGCAGATATCCGCAAATTTGCCTCAGTGGGAAAGTGGAGAATAATTGTGGGTTCTGATTTTCCAGGGAGCCTCTGTGGGGAACTAATAGTCTAGACTTGTCCTTTCTGAGGCCTAATTATGTCTCTCTGTCAAACTATAAAAACAACAGTCTGTGGCATCACAAGGGAAAATGAAAGCTATTGGCCTGTGTTCTGCATTTAATAGGATGTCAAATCTAAAGCACAGTCTGACTGTTTTTTGACTGAGGTTAGAAAAGAAAATGCAACTAATTAGGCTGTTTCTGAATCTCCCTCGCTGTCTAATAGCTGTAGACTTGCAAATTGTAGCATGCTGGGAGTCTCAAACTCTCTGATCAGTGCTGCTGTCTGGAGGGGAGGGGTCTTATCCACTGATGGGACTCAGACCCCACTTGAGCAGTGTCACTGTCAGTGGGGACAGTTCCCTGGCAATGCCTTGTGCCATCGTACCTCTCTGTGCTCCTTGGGAAGTCACACGTGCTGTTGATGAAGAGTCTTTTACAGCTTGCATTGGTGATTAATTTCCAAAGTCTTTGAGGATGAAGGAGCATTTGGAAAGTATGTTGAGTATGAAATGCAGCCTTTACTCTTTAGGAATCATGGTCCCTGAACTGAAGTAACAAAGAGTGGTGTCCAACTATATAGAACTTTATATAGTTCTACAGTAGTATAAAGAATTATTGGTGCTAGAACCGACTCCAAAAATACCCCAGATATCTTATGTGTGAGCTAAAGCAGTTTGTACCAACCTTTTTCTAGCCAAGGGGCTCTTTCATGTCCTGCTCTTCCACCTGCACCCAAGTTCTGACCATTAATTCTGCTCCCAGACCCTTAGAGCTGCCTCCTCCCTATTTGCAGCCCATCCTAAGCGAGCACTAGAGGACAATGAGATCGAGAAAACCTGAGACAACAGGAGGTGATGGCCTGTATTTAAATGGCTAATGCATTAATAATTATACCTTGGAGTCTGCTATGTCAGGAAATGTTAGATGATGTCCTATTGCCTTCCTCTATCCTTTGGAAGTTAGTTTGAGGGCTTTTTTTCACATTGCAATAATTTCTTGGAGAGAACTGCAGCAGTTACAAGTTCCTTTTACCTTTCCCTTGTCAGCTGCCCTCATTCTGAACCAACGCTACGCTCAGCTGGTTCCTCATGTTTTACAGATGAACTGAAATAAAAGTGGAATTTGTCCCACTGTGAGAGAAAGGAAGAGGGAAAAATAACTGTCTACAAGATTTTTCATGCAAGTCCCACATCCTTAGTTTTGCCCTCTTTTTGACACAGAAATCTGATTGTCTTCTGCTCAGACATTCTGGGGCGCCTTTCTGGTTTTCATTCTTCTTTTCTGCCCTCACTTTGGGTTAGTCAGGAAACTGCCAACTTTGCCTCACAGTCAAAACTAAACACTGCAATTCAAACTCAAAGGACATCAGTGGGCAGGAGAAGCATGTGGGCTCAAAATGGTGATGTTTTGATGTAATTTCTGCAAGGTCTTGCAGAGGGATTTGAGTCAGGAAAGCTCAGTCAATGAGTCCTGGAAAGACGTTTCATTTTCTTACGGAGTCTGCCTGAAAAGAAAGGAAAAGGGTGGAAAAGAGTGTAAAAGGAGAAAGACTTGCATAACCCAAAGGAGCATAGGAAGCTGATCTCCTTGAGGACTGCCAAAATACTGTGTGATGTCACCTCAACACACACAGAGAGTTACAGCCGTATTTTCCAGTAACTGCACACTGGTTTTGCCCACAAATAATATTTTCTGCACACACAGCTAACCTATGCTGTAAAGTGTGTCTTTCCCAGGCTGTAGGTGGCAAAGCAGCTTGGGACTAGTACTGAAAGCACCAGAAAACCTTGTCTAGGCAGATTGTTCTTCTCTGGCTTTGTGTGAAGATACCTAACTTTGATGGACCCACAGATAACATA
The DNA here is from genome assembly GCA_035041135.1 of Platyrinchus mystaceus. Taxonomy (NCBI): domain Eukaryota; kingdom Metazoa; phylum Chordata; class Aves; order Passeriformes; family Tyrannidae; genus Platyrinchus; species Platyrinchus mystaceus. The sequence goes on from JAWWLV010000018.1 coordinate 4,388,790, forward strand.
GACCAACATCCACTGTGGCAGTGGCAAAGAAAAGGGGAAAGGACTTTGACATGACTTGGAAATGTCTTTGTTTTTAAGTCTGTCCTCTGTTCCCAGTTGTAGGACTTTTGCCCCTAAAAATGAGGGTGACAAACCTGTGACCTTTCTATGGATTGTTCTCAGTGGAAGAGAGGTGGGCAGGAGGCAGTAGCTCCTCAAATTTAGCATAAAAAGTTATAAACCTGGAATTCTGGAGGTGGCATGGCTTGGGGTTTTCCCCCTGTGTTTCCATCTGTGTGGCTTGAAGGGTTGGAAGGGACCTGCTGCTCAAATAAAGGATTAGTTTTGTCTTTTAATCCATGACATAAAGATGACATAAAATTTACCCCTGTGAGTTGCCATGTAAATGAATCCAAGTCAAATAATGCACAGGGAGCAACAAAGCAGCCCAGCCTGCTCTGCTCTGCAATGTGGGCGTTTAATTTGTGAGTGGAAATCCCAGGAACCGCAAAAAGCCAGGGCTGTTTCACATGTACATCCCCACACAAGGCTCCCTCTCGCAACAAATGATTTATTATTTTTTTTTGGGGGGGTGTGGGGGGGGGCCGGGGGGTGTACAGGGAAGGATAAAAGGTCGTCAGATCCGTGTTAGTTGATGGCACAGATTCCTCGGCTACCAAACGCGAGGGCCGAGCAGAACAAAGAGATTTGCATTCTAAGTGATGCAAAGCAGCCGGCAGTGTTTTAATGTTGTGTTTGCTCTGTGATGTCTTCATCAGGCGCTCAAAGACAGCGGCTCTGGCAGCCGTGGGTCCCCGCGAGCCTGTCAAACTCCGTTTCCATGGTTTTCCTTCAGGCAGCACCATCGGCAGACAGCACGGAAACGGACCCCTGCAACCTGTTCTGAACAGTGTCTCTGATGTAGGGCCCCAGAGCGGGCATCAAACTAGCAACAAGCAGCAAGAAAATAACAATTTTGCTTTTCGCAGGTGTCAGAGCGGCAAACAAAAGGCTGTTTATAAAAGATGCAACATCCCCTTTTTGTCGGCGTTGGCAGTTTAAAGTCAGCCGGGCAGCGGTCGAGCTGAGGAGGAGGTTTTGGAGGGGGTGTGGTGTGAGAGAGGGAATTCAGAATGTTTCCTCTTTAATCCTTTAGCCTCACTAAATAGGGCCTTCTCATCACCTAACTAATAGCTGTTAACGGCGTTCCAATTATTCCATTTGAGTCGATGAGGAAGGCTATTTTTTTCAGGCAACTGTAGTTTTTTCCAGACAAAGAATCAGAGTCTCACTTGTCCCTCACCTTGAAGAGCACCCTTTCATTTAAATAAAAAGTTCAGAATATTTTAATAGGAAGCCATTTTAATATGAAGCCATGCAGTGATGCTGCATATTCCAGAGGTGAGAAAGACCAGTCCGTGGCCTTTTGCCACCGTGGCTGACTGTGTGCAGTGATGACACGGAAGCACAGCCTGTGCTAAAAGAGCAGAGGTCAGGAGACCTGGCAACCAGCCCCAGCTGGACCAGGGAATTTGTGAATTCTGGTCAGGGAACTGCACCTCTCAATGCCTCAGTTTCACCATGTGTGAAATTCGGATAATGATTTATTTCTTCTCTGGTGAAGGATGTGGAGTTTTATGCCCAAGCATGATATAAAGCTCACGGCTACCCTTGTGGTTTTCATGACACTACAGTCTGGAGCAGATGCAATTCCCTCAAGGAACAGTTTTCCATTAAAGCAAACTGGTGGGTCAGATGCTGCCCAAGTTACAAGAGAATCTGCTTTTTCCTACCAATTAGCTGATTTTGTCACAGCTGCCTGGGGAGGTGCCGGCAGCCACCGGGCTCCTTGGCTCCTGCTTCCTTTGCAGCGCATCTGCCAAGCCGGGGAGAATCCAGGAGTTGGGAGCACTGGATCCCAAGCTGCCTCTTTATTTCCTGTAGAGGAAAGGCTCAAGTGGACATTTGGTTTTACAAGACTTATGGCTTCAGTGCAGGAGCTGTAGATGGTCAGCTGGGGGCTTACAATATGATACACACTCCTCAGGGATTGCCACATCAGGGCTTTTTCCTTCCACATCCATATGCTGGAAGTCAGCAAGCTGTAAGGATGGTGGTCAAGCATTCCTGGCTCTTTGGGGGCTTTGAGGTTCCCAGCTGCTCTTTGGCTTTCTAAATGGAGATGCATTTTTGTTTTTCTTTAATGGAAAATATTGGTGTTTGTGATTTTGCTCCAAATTAATGTAGAAACCAATGGAAAAAATAGCTGAGTCTCATCCAGAACAGAGATGCGTTTTTCTGTAGATCTTTCAGCCCACAGCACTCTACTTCATGGTTTGACTGAAGTTATCCAAAGTACATTCAGCAAATGCTGTTCCTGTCCTCACAAAACTCACCTCCTACACTTCAAACTTTCAGAGACTGATTCAGTACTTTAACTATAATTACATGGCTTGTTATTTATTGCACAGTACCTGCATATGGAGCAGACTGAAGTTACTCGGTGTGTTTGGAGGTGCTGATAGTGCCAGGGAGCAGATACAGGGGATGCAGCTCTGCACCTGAAATCTACTCTGACCCTGTGATGAAATGAACAGTCACAAAATCTGTAGAGAAAATGTGCTTAAGATTGAGAAGGTTTTCAAACTGGTTAGGACATATCGGTTATTGTATTTATTATAATTTTTTTTCAGACTTTAGTTGATCTGTTAAATAAAAGCAAAGCACTTTAAAAATTAATACTATTTCTATTTACAACTAATCAGCACCAGGACAAAGCCAGGTACATCCATACTGGTGGTATAGGCAAAGTATTAACAGATTCTGGTGTTGCATACGAGCTTTCTGTGTCCCAGGAATTGTTAAATTCTTTTTCCACTGATGGAAACAACACATTTGTTCTCAATGTATTGCTGTACAGTGCTGAATTTGCTCTGACTTCTCAAGGGCCAAGTGTGGAGCAGAGTGAGTGTTCAGTGAAATGAGCAGTGTCTGGCATGAAGGGACGGGGTGAACCAGCCACAGACTCGAGCAGAGATTTCTTTTGATCAGAGGAACTGCTCGTGACTTTTGTTCGGTGCCTCATGATGCAAAAAAAAATCCTGTGGTGGAAAAAAAAAATGTGCCTGTGTCACAGCAGAGTCAGGAGCTGGCAGGTATAGTGCACAGTCTATTTTTTTTAATGAATAGTTGTGTTTGCAGGGTATTGCTTGATCACACAAAGTGCGGCTTTGTATTGTTTCCCAGTTTTGAAAATAGCTGTAAGTGGTGTGGACTAGAGCAAACAGGCAAAGCAGAGCTGATTCATTCAAGAATGGTTTGGAGCCGTACTCCTGTGTAGCAGGGGAAAGGGGATATGTCTGGGGAATTACTGGAGGGAATTGGGAACAGTTACTTTAAAACTGAGGGCTTTTGAAAAAAAAAAATCTCATCTTCTGTGTGTGGCTGCACTGTTGTTTATGGATAGGGACAGAGTTGGAGGGAGGGAGGGGTGCCCAGGGATGCTCATCTTGTATTCGCTCCATTACTTTGTGAACTCTACTCTGAAATCAGGAGATTTACAGATGTATTTACTTTAGAATAAGAATACTTTGTTCTGGTTTGGAATAAACCTTTCCAGAATTGGACTTGTCACTTTGTGCAGGCAGCATTTCAGGGCTGCACGGATTCGTACGGAGAAACAGGCTCCAAGTGTGGAAGGGGAGAACCTTACCTGGGAAGACACCACTTGTCCCAGTGGAGTAAAACTACAGAGGGAAAAAAAAAAAATTGCTATTCTGAAATGAGATTATGCACAGTTACCCCAGGATTTGGGCAGGGAGAAGCCTGTTAATTTCTTGTGTGCTGGGAACCAGGTAACACCTTTGAGCCCCATCACCAAATTATTCACTACTCCATAGGGTCTCCCTCCTATGGATGTATTTCCAGTCTTATGATTTGATTTAGCAGCATGATCTCACCATTACCAACACTATTATTTTATTTGCTATTCTTTTCAGGCTATTAGAGAAAAGTATTTTTATGGGAGAAAAACAGTCTGAAATCTTAGTCTGCCAGTAAGCAGGCATTTATCATGTAAGAAGTCTTTCTAATCTGTCAGATTAGTATTATTCTTTGGAGTCGTGGTTGGGAAAGGTGAGAAATAAAATCAGACATGATAAAGAAGTTAGCACAGCACAGTGTGCATGAGGTACCCTGAGCAGAGAAAACACACTGGATGACACACTCGGGGTGAAATAGAAGCGGGGAAAAAGTAATTTTATCTCAGCACTTGCTTTGGCTGACTTCTAAGTCACCAGCATATTAATGGCTCTTCCCCTAGCAACTACAGAGCTTCTAACATGCAACTATTCTTTGGTCATAAAGACAAAAAATGGTGTTTGCCAGAACAGAGCTACCCCATTCTGGGCTGCTGACAACAGTCCCAGACTGGCCATATGCTCTGCTGCACTCAGAAGTGGTAAAGCAACATTTCTGCTCCCGCTGGTGCCGGTGGTGTCCCTGTGGTTGTTATTGTTTCCATCCAGACCCTCTCCTCTTCCCTGGAGCTCCTGCCTGTGCTGTTCCAGGCTGTACCCATAGCAATGTCACAGCTCCTGAGTGCCGAGGAGAGCGAACAGATGTAGCTCTTGTCACATCCCTGCGAGCCGGTGGCACGGCCTGTCTCACTCTGTTCCTAGAAATGCAGGATGGCTGCAGAACAGGCTCAGAGTGGAAAGGGACATGGATGCTCCCATGGGGCAGGTCCAGCCAGAGGTGGGTGACTGGCCAGTGTCCAGCATGGGGTGGGGGAACAGGACCTGCCACCTTTGGAGTTGTGGGGGCTAAGAGTAATTGCTTTTCAGATGGATTGTGTGTAAGCGATGGGATGGGGAGTGAAGAGTGAGGTGGGAAAGGACAAGTGGGTCCCTGACTCCTCTAGGGAATAGACAGGCAATTCTCATTCCTTGCCCAGCAGGAATTCAGGGCTCTGAAGGGTTTGGTAGAGGTCAACTAGAATGTTCCCTCTCTCAGTGAGCACCAATGGCATTTGGATTCTCTCTGCACATGGGTGTTAGCTGAGACCACCAACACTGCCTATGACAACTGTGTTTTCGTTACAGTATGGTTCAGGATCAGCTTAAGCCTATGCTGAATTTAAAGGAGTGATCCCATTCTGTCCTCCATCTCTCAGCTAGACTCCCACATCTTCCTCAAGTCCAGCCAAAATTTTATCGTGGAATGGGCCACATGGCTAAAGAAATGCTGTTCGTGCACAGGGTGAGCAGAAAGGTAACAATGGTGGCAACCTGGCCTCACATCTGGCACTATCACCATTAACTCTGTATTAAGCATCCTGATGTCTGACAGTCCCCTGTGGAAATCTGTGCCATTTTACTGACTTAGGGGTTCGTGTTGCAGTGGACAAGCTCAGTCAAGTCAGCAAAAAAGCTGAAGGTGTATCAAAACACCAATTTCTACCTTTACCACTGGCAGTAGAGAGAGAAATTGATTGTTCTGATTCCTATCCGTGGAAGACAAGAGTGGACAAAATACTAGGTTCTTTCCACTATTAAACCTATTGTCTTCCCAAACCTACTCTTATCACAATTTGATGTGTTTTCAGAGGAGGAGATTCAGTGCTACATGCTGTCTTTAGGGTAGGAATTTTTGTGTTTATCTGCACGCTCACTGCTAAGTCAGATAAGGGAGTTTATTCTCTACATTATCATTATTTTTCTTCTTCCTGGGAGCCAGACTGACTTTAAAAAGAGTGGTAAATATTTGAGCTCGCTGTGCAGACCTAATGTGAAGCTCTGGATCTTTTTATACTTATTTATAACCACTAAAATAATCAGCTTGAAGAGGCTTTTTCAGCTTCTTGGGCTAAAACCTTCCCTTTTGCTAATCTTCGCTCGCTCTGTTCATTATTCTGTGCTAGACTCTTCCCTCCCCTGATTGCATGTTATCACCTTCAGTGGAACAGCTGTGTCATTGCTAAAGTGTGTTAATCTTCCCCTACCTAACACCTTATTGACAACCAGAGTCAGGAGGCCCCCAGTCTTTTCTGACTTCGGTGACTTCTCCAAACAATCCCCCCCTTTTTTTTTTTTTTTTTTTTTTTCATTTTGTGCCAATCCCATCACAGTCTGATCTGGAGAGGTATCCACAACCTGGCACAGCCCCTCCTGGGCTGCTGCAGCCAGGCTTGGAACGTTCTGCCTTTATCAGTTCTAGTGATTGTAACCAGGAGAATATTCCCTAACAATGTCAAGGGACAATAAGCCCCAGCTAATCAATAAGCACAATACCTATGGCACATGGGAGCCCAGAATAGAAGCTGCTCCAGCAGGTGGGACAGCTGGCTGGAATTTTGATTTCCTGGTTGTGAAAGGCACCATGGCTTTCAGCGAGACAAGAGCAGCACTGACAGTGACAGATCCCCCATTACATTGTGCCACCAAACAGAACGAGACACTTCAGCGGATACAGTTCATTTTTCCTGAGGGTTTTGTAATGGGTTGGAATGAGTCTGGAATTTCATTTTTTTCTGAATTCCCTTTGTTTGCCAGAATTCTGGACTGCCCTGCAGGTTCTGAGGTCACCTTGACTTTTTTGAGGTCTGGAGTGCTGCCCTGACTCTAGAAAGATGCAGGGCAAATTTGTGTGCTGAGATGATGCCTTAAAACAGCTCTGCCTTAAAACAGCCAGCACAGCAGTGGACACCCCAGTCGGGATTTCTGCCATCCCATGAATGCTGGGTCCGAGAGGATCTTTTCCAGAGAGTGCAGTGGAGGAGAAATAGGAAACACATCACTTTTTAGTCTTCCCTGACTGTTAAATGCAGATATTCAGATTTATCCCACTGGGGCTCCAACACAGCCCTGAGATGCTGAAGTTGGGAACGAATTGCCTTTTCCTCTAAAGTCAGTGGAAAGAGAATGAAATCCCAAAGCCCACTGGTGTTACTTCACAGAGGTCTCCCCATGGGTGACACAAGAAACCTCGATCAGCGGTTCCTAATAGGAGAGATGAAGCAGTTAATCACCACCAGTTGTCCTGGTCTCCTCTTAGAGCTACTGCAGCAGAGCTGTGGCCACCAGAACTGGGACCTGAGCTTCCCACTGCTGATATACCTCAATTTCCTACCGAGCCTGAGAATTTCTGACAGCAGAAAGCATTTACCAGTGGACTGCTGAGCAGATCAAGATGGATACTGTTCTCTTGTTGTTTGGATTAGGAGGTAGGTGCAGAAAAAGGAGACAAATGGGATCATAAAAGAAATGTAGCATTTATTTTACAAAGCAATTTACTCATTCTACCTCTCCAGTACTTAAAAAGGCAGTTGGGTGCAGGGGTTTGGGTACAGAACTGAGAACTGGGAGTGTAAAGGCTTTTGCAGGGCTTGAACTGATGACCTAGTTTTAATCCCAGTGTAACTAGAGTTACTAATTGACTATGGTCATTAAAGTTATTAGACCGGTCAAGCCCAGGGCAATACTAATAGACAGTGTGTGCCCAGAACAGCTTTGCCTCCCAGCCCATGTACATGCACTCACCTCATGAGGTTATATTCTAATTTGCAGATACATGTGCTGGCTATGACTGTCAACTGACCCTCACAAATAGTGTGTTCCCATTAAGATACCAGGAAAATATGGGTTATTTCGTCACCAGCTGATTCCTTATCAATAAGTGATGCAGCAGAAAGCGGAGTTGTATTAACACGTGCTGAGAGGCTGCTGTCACGTGGAGCGGCACCACATGTGGGATAATAACCTGGGCTTGAACATCAGAGCAGAACATGCCAGACACCCGATTGTTTTTCTCTTTTCTTTAGCTTTGCTTTTCACACTACACATGAATAACCTGCTCATCTCGACAGCCTGAGCTGAGTGGCACCACGTGAGCCTGGGGAGCTGAGCTGCCTGCCCGGCACATACGCAGGATTGGGGCTTCAGTCAAGTCATTGCTCACTGCCCGGGTGCAATGGTTTGATACAGTCATTGGTTACAAATGATTCTTTTTCCCTTCTCACGAGAAGGGAACTCATCAAGAACTGGATGAATATTTGATCTAACATAAAATGAAAGACAAATGCACTCAGCCTGGTGTGATAGGTTTGCTTCAGGATGTCAGCTTTGTTCACTCTGACCAAACTCTGTGCCCAGAGCTCCCAGCCAGGCAGCCAAGAGAACTCTGAATGTTATTTAAAGAATTGGTAGGGTCAGGGTGGCCTGAGCCTCTCAGGGCTGAATTAATCTCCTTGGCACAGCAGCCCACACTCGCTCAGCACTTGCTCTGCAGGTCCATTTGTGTAGAGCAATGCCATCCAGTGGCTGCTCAGATCCATCACAAAGCCAATGGCTCCTTCCCGAGGCACATTCCACAAGCTGAAATGTTTCTGCTCTTGTTCCCAGCTCAGGCATTTCACATTAAAAGACCGTGAAGACTGTGACAGAGGCCAGCTCGATTGCTTCCAGCTTTTCTGGCTTTTTGCATGTAAACCCCAGGTATGTTTTAAGTATGTTATAAGCCACTTGAAAATGTTTAATAGACATTTTGGGGGAAATAATATTTTATGTATTAGTGTAAGTACAAATTTATCATCAAACGTGGATTTTAGTGGGGAGTGGTTACATAGAGTCAGGTGAAAAATTATGCTGATTTTTGAAGCAAAAATGCAGTCTGTGAAGGAAATTTCCTGTATCCAAAACCCAGGAGATACTGAGTCAGTGGGACGTTTTCCCTTGAGGAAAATTCCCAAGGGGATGGATGAGCAAGGGCTGGGCTGTGCAGACTCTTTATCCATCAATGTCACGTTTTAAAGAGCAATACTCTCAGGCACATGGTGTGACTCTTGGGGATGGTCCTGTGCAGGGCCAGAAGTTGGACTTGATGATCCTTGTGGGTCCCTTCCAGCTCAGCACATTCTGTGATTCTGTGACTGTTGCCAGGCTGGCCATGTTGTGGGGGCAGAGGGGCCTTAAACCTGCTTTTGCCATCTCCCAAGGACCCACCATGACACGGTGGCACAGTCCAACACCCGCAGTGACTACATTCAGATGTCAATATTTTTGCCTGTTGCACTCCCCAGGCCAGCTGTAACTGCAGGGCCGGGTGTGTGGATGATGCGTCCCCCAAACGCCGCGACCCGTGGGACACGGCGCGTCCCCGGAGCATCCCAGAGCGGCTCTGGCTGTGCCAAAGGGAGCAAACCTGCTCCCTCTGAGGGGCAGCCCTGGCAGCTGGATGGATGTACCCAACGGGTCTGACCCTTTCCCGCTGCTGCTGAGCTGCCAGCCAGGGCTGTTCCTGCTGCTGTTCCGGCAGCTCCTGCTCTGCCGTACAAATTCCAGTCAGGCGCAACAAAGCCCACCGGGTGCTGCTGACAACAGGTGTCTCATTAAACATCTCTCAACCTTACAGGCATTCACATTGACAAGAACCAAACTCACACTCAATCACAGCTTAATCACAGCCAAACTCTATTAACAAGTCATACTAATTACCAACTTCTAACAATTTCTCAGGTTCAGAGGCAAAATATCCTTTCTTTATAGATGAAAACAGACTTGTGATACTCCAGCTCTGGCTATAATTAGGTCCTTTTAAACAAAACAAAACTAAAATAAAAATCCAGACGGATCCCTTTGTGATAGTGGTCCTGGAAGTACAGTTGTACAATGAGATGGTTTGTTTGTTTTAATTTGGTATCTGCTATGTTGCCCACAAGGGTCCAATTAGCTTGTTACAGATGCTTGTATCAGTTTTATCCACTTGTCTTTTTTTTTGGTGATTTTTTTTTTTTTTTAAGAGGGGTAACTTGTAGCACAGATTGCTGGCCTGCAGGCATCCAGAGATCAACAACCAGCTTTCTGTGATACCAAGCCCCCTGTGAAACAGGCAGCCCTTACCCACAGCATTCATAATGCAAAGGGTAAAACGAACAGAGGGGAGGGAGGAGCTTGCGCTGGATTTTGGATTATCGTGGAATAACCTGGTTGTGTTCAGAAGTGGCCTGAAGGTGGCAATTCTGCCATGGCTAAGAATAACTCTGACAAACTTTGGTTTCTGCACTTTGGAACTTGAAATGCAGGTTTTATTTTCAATCACTGTGCAACAAAGCAGAAAGCTCTTAAGATGTGGCTTTGAATTGTACATGCCACTATTTATTCCTGTCCCCTGGCATGCTCAGCACATGTGTAATTCCATGCTAACCTGGACATTTTCCTCCTTTGTGTGGCTGTATCGAGTGCCTGAGCACTTGAGAACTCACTTGTATAATCGATACACTTACAAAAGGGAACATATAAATAACGTGAAGAGTCTGACTTGAACTGACAGTGGGGGTATCGCAGCGAGGGCTAATGCCTCGTCCTTAACTCATGCTGTTGCTGGAGAGGAGAAAACCACACACAACACACTGAGTTAAGGACTAACATGAGATTTCCCAGCATTTCCAAGCAGCGTGGTTCAAGGCAGAAAGCCTCCTGATACCTGCCGTGCAAAATTCGGGAGCTGGTTGTCTACCTGTTCTTGGATTTAGTTGCTGTTTGCTTTTCCTCTCTTTAATTTTAAAAGGGAATTAACATTTCTCCTGGAAGACTGTGATGATGCAGCTCAGCAGAGACTCACCAGCTCGAGGTTTAGCATCAGCAAGTATTTTTACCTCCAGCACAGGCAGTTTTGTTCCTTCAGCAAGGCATGGCAGGATGAACACTGGATACCTGAAACTCCTGGGAGAAGGCTGCATTTCCTGGGGTAGGTTGGTGTGGTGTGGGATCCCAGTTTGTCTTGCTGTGAGGGTCTGAGGAGCTGCAGGCACCCAAAAGCAGGAGGGAGCAGGGTGGCACCCAGCTTTGGAGGAGAGTGGGGCAAACCCACCCACCTTCCCTCCCCACAGGCTCCATCCTTGGCTTTCCTGCACTGTCAGAGACCAGCTGCGACCCCGGTGTGATGAAGAATGACACAATGGCTTAAAGGTCACATAGGATGGGCAAATTGGTCCAAAAATTATTGTTACCTGGCAGAACCGGAAGGTTTAAGGTTCAGTGTTGAAAGCTTTGTCCTGCAAGGGTACAGCCCTCTCATCCTGACACTGCCATCCTTCTCTGTCCTGGTGCTGCCTGGGTGCACTGAAGTGATGACCTGCCAGAGGATGGAGCACGGGAGACCAGGGATCAGCACACTGTACAAAGCATAACACAAAACGAAGCCTTTTCTGCAGCTTTCAAGCTGAAGATGAATCAGGCCAGCGTTTCCCTGCTTGCCAGTTTTCCACATGAGTTGGCAGTGGCTTCCCAAATGTGGTTTTGCAAGGAGATGTACCAGAGAAGGACGGGGTACAGGTAAGTAAAGCTGCAGGTGAGTAACAAGGAAATCCTTGTGAGGCAACACATGGGTGCACAGTGAGCCTGTTATCGTTACTGCTGCAGCAGCAGTGGCACTGCAAAAGGTGGCACCTCTAATGTGGAATCTCTGACTTTTTCAACCCTGTGTAGATGTGCTTGGAGTGGCCATGGTGCCATGGACAAGTGTCATATCCTGTGGCAGTGAAGGTGAATTTCTGAGACTCTAGAACAAGGAGTAGAGATCTCGGGGGGTGGGGGGGTGGTTTGTGAAAATGCTTGTTTTCAGTATAAATTCTACTCCTGCTTGAGTAGAGGAAAAGGTCTCTGTTTTGAGCCATAGTAAGGCAGGATGGGAGCTGAGATATCCATCTGCAATGGAACAACCATGGGAGCATTCATGTGCTGCTTCATCAGGGCAAAATGGGAGATTTTGTCTAACCATAGTCTCATTTCTCTTAAGAGGCTATTTCAGACCAGAGCAGAGCACCCTTTTCCCTGGCTTTTGGCTGATGAAATTTGAAAGAAGAGACCAGCAGGTGGTGGCACAGCCTCCAGAGGTTCATTCTGGATCCCAGTTCCTCCAGTATACAAGCCCAGGGATGAAGCATTCTGGCTCCTTTTGGGAAGCACAGCATGTGTTATCAGCAACAACCCATACTAATTCTTCCTAGTTTTCCTCTGGCATAGGAATTTCTTTCTTCTTCATGGATTTTTACTATTTCTGAAGTTAAAAAAAACTACAAACAATTGAAGCTTTACTATTTTGCAGAGCCATCGCTTCTGATCAGAAACTGAAATCCTGCTTTGTGCTCCTTCAGTGTGGAAATCTGTCAGGTAAATAGAAATCACCTCGTAAAAGCCCTTAAACAGCTCTGGTTTATATTTTAATTGAGGAACAGAACATTTTAAGCACTTTTATTGGGTGGCGCCTGCTGAATGACAGATGTCTGCGGCGGAGTAATGCTGAGCACACTTTCATAAAACAGAGCAATTCCTTGCTTAAAACATTTACAATTAAAGGCTTGATTGAATAACAATGAGTTCTGTGCATGGAGCTCATTTCTGCATTTGTTTGTGCACCTGAAGCAGGCTGTGATCATTCTGTAGGTTGGATACGAGGTGCCAGTTGCTTTGTTCAATGACCAAATAGTGCTCACGGGCACAGCTGGAAATGTGCCTTTGATTTTCCACCAGGATAGAGATAAGGTGCACTGTGCTGCACTGCCAGACTTGCTAACACCCTCGTTTCAGCTGGTTTGGCTTTTATTTTTTTTTAAGCTGCACGTCAGTAACTCTCCCAATTTGTCAAGAGCCAGAGATTTTAAAATGAACACTAATCCTTTGCAGCTGAGAAAGTCTTAACTAGCTTCTGCTTTACTTTTCCATCTAACTCCTGTGACCCCTATTACTGTAATACCTGAGAACATCACCTCTGGTCGTGCACTGAGCCTCGCAGTATCTGAAGGAAGTTAGACTGGCATTAATATTATTTTCTCATGTTCTACCTGGAGAACTGAGGCACAGACAGCTCAAGTGACTCACCCACAGGTGTTCTTTGAAAAGGAGTCCCAGTGCTGTAAGAACGTGGCCAGTCTTTGACTGGTATTTAAAATTTAGCCTTACGGACGTAAAAACAGCTTTAAGACCCAAAACACCCAACAGCAAACCAGAAGACACGGCACAAACCACAACCTTTTGCTCAAGCCAGCTGAAGGACTGAAGTGAGAAAGGATTTTGAGTTTCATCCCTGCTGAACTGAGAAAGATCGTGTCTGAACTGACATCACCGCAGATTTGTGAAGGCTCAGAAAATCCTAACGGCGAGAACCTGAACTTGGGAAAAACAGCCACGCTTTTCTCAAAAGAAAAGATGAATCCACAGAGTAGATCTTGCCACAGCAGAAGGAACATGTGTCACGGGAACAGCAGAGGCAAAATGTGTCATGGGAAAATCTTGACGGATTCAGCCCAGGACGAGAATATGCAAATTGATACCGAATTAAATGCAATTGAGCAAGATAACACATATCCCAGCAAGGAAGAAAACTCACAGCATACTCGCAAAAAAGATGGAGCTTAAATCCAAGGGGGGTCTGAGGATGTCGAAGCAGTCCCCAGTGACTACATTTTGGCAGGAATATGAAAACTTCCCCAAAAAAGCGTTGTGAAAGTGTTGCAGGAATCAAACAAGGAGTAACTGAAGTACAAGGGTCCCTTCCAGAACTCACTGCGAAGAGGTGTAACCCACCCTCCAACATAAAAACACAGCACAGGTACTAAATAATAATCTAGTTTGTCTGCTATTAAAAAGTCACCTTGTAGCTCACTTCTGAGATACTGGATATTTTTTCTCTTCCTGTCCTCTCTGCTGAGAGAGGGATTTTTAAGAGCTGCTAATTTCCAGCTCCAAAGTAGCTCAATTTTAGTTCCAGGGGAAACAAAACTCTCAACCAGCCTCATTTGTAAAATCTTTGAAGATGTGGGAATGTCCTGTGGTTGTAAGGAAAGGGAGTGTGATTCAGAGCTGGGTACAGATATATAAAAGGGTTCAATATTTAATTAAACATAATCTTCCTTGTGGCATGTGTGTCTGAGCTCTTTCAAGAATAAAAATCCTTGGTTTTTATTACACTGTTCTCCAATACGTGACAACACAAACCCCTTTGCAGGGCCATGCTGGCCCTTCACCGTGGCAGCACAGGCTGCCCTGCTGCTGCCAAGAGAACATTTTGGGAGCTAATAACTTCCTACTTTTACATGACAAATCCATCTCTCAGGGTTGTCACATTGCTCTGACACGTCTCTCCGGTGCCTGGAAACTACCGCCACAGTCCCTACGCCACTGGGGTGAGGAACCCATGGCGCTGCACAACAGCTCAGGCTGCCCTTAGAAGCAAACAGACATTTTCAGCTACTTACAAAAACAGCATAGGAGGGGGAAAAAAAAATAATCATGTTTTGGGGTAGTTATTCTCTACAGAAAAACAGGTGCCCTGATCCTGCACCCACAGCTGAGCTCAGCAGGAGCAAAGGAGTTATGCTGGAAGTGTGTGCTGACAGAGGCACTGAGGATCTGGCTTGCAGACCTGCCTTTGCAAAGGGTCAAGACAATCTCACTTAGGCCACAACTCTGTTAGTTTGGTTCTCTCTCTCTCTCTTTTTTTTTTTTTTTTTAATAGTATATAAAAAAAGGAGAGCATTGGCTCTTTTCTGGAAATGATACTCTGTTCTGTGTGAGAAATGAGAGCAAGCCAGTCTAAAGGGAAAGGGTGCAATGCATCAGACACAAGCCTGAATAATACCAAGGTCTGCACTGCCTGGCCCAATTTTGTCTTTACATATGTAAGGTGACTTCTAAAAGCACAAAGTTTTATTTTACAAACCTCTCCCTTCCATTGTTAACCATTCATAGCTGCCACCTACTTAACATAGCTTATTCTAATATTATATGGTAGCTTACTTTTAAACCTGTGTTCTCTTATATGCCATGTGTGTTAGCATGTTGGTTGCACAGTGTCTGAAAGTTGAAGACTTGAATTCATATAGATTTCACAGAGGTCTTGCATTGTATTTCACAGAATATTCTGAGTTTGAAGGGACCCACAAGGTGTTTTGAGTCCATCTTTTAAGTGAATGGCCCATACAGGGATTGAACCCACAATCTTGGTTTTATTAGCACCACACACTATAAATAATTAATTATTAAAAGAAACAATCTTTTCGTAGAAAGAAGATAATTACTAAGCAGGATGCATACTGCTCTGAAAAGGATTTTCTAATGATAAAGCCAGTCCCCATATGCCCCTTATTCAGTGGGATGTGTTCTTTCAGCCTTGACAGTGGGCTGGGAGGTGTCCTTGGCTGGGGCATTAGCATTCCTGGGAAGTGCCCCGCTGAGTAGGATGAGGGTTTTCAAGAAGAGGCAGCCAGGGCTTGAGTCAGAGCACAGCAGTGTCAGAGTGAACCTTCCCAGGGATGCTGGGATGTGAAGCGCTCCTGGGTTTCTTCGACAACGACATCATGAGTCCTTGTGCCATATTCTCCAGCCTTTCTCCCAGACGTCTACCAGCTACACCCATCCTCCCCGCCTGCAATTAGCACTTACAGTGTTGCAAAGGGAGATGAGATTCGCTCTCGCCGTCCTCCTTCAGAGCTCGCTCACACCTTCCCCACTGGGTGGGAACATGTGCTGTGGGTTAGGAAATATTCTCATAGTGGAATTACATTTGCAGCAATCCTACCCCCCACCTCCTGTTTGCTGCTGACTATCAGACTCTGCTGCTTGTCGTGGTGTGGGAGCACGTGAGCACAAGAGCTCAGACACAGCATTTGGTTCAGCAAAGCCTCAAATCTCTGTGACTCTCTTCATTCTCCCCCACCCCCCCGTGAAATTGCATATGCATAAATTGGGCCCAGTTCGTTTCATGCAGGGTAACTGGAGCTGGATAAGTGCCTGCAATTTTGGAAGAGTGGGGTGAGGAGAGAAGTGGGAGTGTATGACCGTTGACCTTAATTAGAGGAGATAAAAATGTCGAAACATGATTCCTAAGAAAACCAAGGAAGGCCTCTATTGTCGAGTGTTTCCACATGGATGCCACTGAGAAGAGGTCAAGTGCTTTCTATATACTTTAAGTAAACAGCAGATTGTGAGTTCACAGTCTGGACTGGATTTGAGCAGCCTCTGTGTTCTGCAAGATCATAATTGAGTCTTATGTACTTAAGATTTGATATCCACTGACATTATTACTTGAGAGTGCCAGGAAATACAGCAGCGATTAAGAGTTATAAAGTTTGCAAGTAAAACTATGCCCGATGTCACATATGGCTCACCCTGTACTAGAATCATCTCAGGCTCCTGCTCTAAAAAAGCAGCAATAAGGGGCTTTTGTGAAAAAGAGTCTCTGCTGTTGGCTTTCTGTGATAAAGACATGTCTCCTCACATCTTCATTGTCACATAAAAAATGCACAAAGCCTGCAAAATTAAATCTGCTAAATGAGCAATGGGTTATATGTCAGGAGTAGAGCTCTCTGAATCAGTCAGCTTATTTACATACTACTGGGAAGAATATCAAGCCAAGTTAAAATGTTATGCATAAAATTCTTCTGTTCTTCTTTCCAGCTATCCATACTGAAGGTTAAGAGGACTGAATGTGATGGGTTTGTCCCAAAACGAGCTCCATTTCCTTATTTTGAGCTGTATTTTGTATCTGCAGGTTCAGCTCTGGTGTCACTGCCAGCAGTTACGGGTTTACCAGGTAGCAGCTCTCATCTCAGGTGCTCAGCATCTCTTCCATACCCTGGAGAGACCTTGCCCTTATTAAAGGTCTTGTTTACAGGGAAACTGAGTCAAAGAGCATTGATCCAAGTTCACAGAAATCAGTGGCAGACGATCCAGAACCCCAGCAGATCTAGTAACTTCTCCAGCTATAACAAGGAGGAAGAAAGGGCAGGAGTGTTGTTAGGGGCATAATTGGAAACAGATGGATCACTGGAAATCTTTTTGTCCCTTCAGTGGACTTCACATGAGGATTTCAAATAGTTGGTACCCGAATTATTTAAGGTGTATTGCTGGGAGGAGGGAATGAGCCATGAAACTTGGAAGCTCAATCCCAAAGACTCCTTTTGGAGTGAAGTTGCAAAGCTTTATATGCACCTGAAGCAAAAAGTCTCTCTCTCCCTGTCTGCATCTGCCTATGAAAAGGAAAAGAAAGGGCAGCCCATTTGTGGATGTTTTCTTGCTGCAACTCTGGATTTGAAATATCTGTCCTTGATTAAAGTGGGAAATGCAATTGCACAAGTCATTAATTATTACTGATAAACCAAAGTAGTGATGGAGCCAAATAAAAATCTCCTGCCACTACAATGGGATTCTGAAAAAAAGACAGACCTGGGTGATTGCAGCCTATTTGCATTTTCCTTTTTTTTTGTGAAGTATGTGCCTGAATTTCTGGCTCTCCAAACCTCACGTGTCCTCGGAGTACATGGTGTCTATAGGTACAGATCAAGAGACGTGAACTTTATCTACAGCGATGGCAAAAAGCAGCTTTCAGTGCCTGTCACACGTGACCAGCCCCAATTATGGCTCCTTCCTCATGACATCAGTATGCAGTGGAGGATCTCACTTTTTTTTTTGCCAGAGGCAAGTGAATACATTATCCAGCAGCGAGGCGTGGGGCAGGCGGCTGCGTAACTCTGGGGTGATTTGGATTCCACGCTCGCGTGGGGGTGTGAGCCAACCTCAGAAGTCATTTTCACTGATGCTGACACATAAGGCTTCCCTCAGAGACCTGTCTATCAAACTGCAACATGCTATGCAGAAAAATTAGATTACTCATGCTATAATAAAGAAGGAGAAGATGACAATGATGAAAAAAAAAGAAAGGACTTCAAAATATCACAGCTATTTATTAAATGAATAAAAATCCTGATGACGGGAAAGTATCCTAGAGACTTTTTTTTAATTTGTTTTACCTCTTGCAACCCATTTCAAGGAGAGCTAGTTGGAAAGACCCTATTAATTCAGATAGTGCCTCTGGAAAAACCACCACTTCATCATGATTGTCACATTACTGTACTTGTGAAATATCATCTTAAATAGTCATTACGATTTTGCTGCTGGTTTTGCTGCAGTCAGCAGCAGGATTTCCTTTGGCTTTGGTAAGAGCAGGATCAGGCCCCTCTTCTCTCTCTCTCTCTCTGAATTGCAAATGGGTTGTTCACGTGTCACTCTGTAACCAGGCAAAGTTCACGGTGCTCAGTTCAAAGCAGTGAGATGAAGCTCAAGGCATTTCTCTCACAGTATTTGCCGAGTTCCTCAGGTCTACAAAAGTGTTAAAGTGGTTTAATACAAAATCCATAAGACAAACATTATGCAGCTATGTGGGAACCCCTGTCCAATAAAATCTCTTTTTTTGGGGGATAAAAATACAAAGTAAGTAAAATACTTAGTAAAGAAAAGAAAAGGCTACGTGAAGCTTAGTAAAATCCTATAAATCAGGATGCTGGACAACTTCAGGAAGGGCGATTTAAAATAAATCTGCAGAAGAACACACACACAGAGACAGACACACAATCCATAGCTGGACAAGTGCTGAGGTTTGAACATCCCAGACAGCACTGCTGGACTGGTTTTACAATATCAGATAATGGAAAGGTTTGGCCAAACACTGATTTTTCTTCTCTAGTATTAACAAACCTGTGCCAGGGCTTCTGCAGTATTTTCTCCTTGAGTTATTATTCTCCAGGAAAGCTTTTTGGGAAGGCTAATTGAGAGTTTCAGCTTCACCTGCCCTGAATCATCTTATGGCTGCACCACTCACAGCTGTGAATTCTGTTTTACCTATTGTTATCATTTTTTAAGGAGCCAGTTGTTGTGTGTTGGCTTGAACTTGTGAACCAGCTCCAGCCATTTCCTAGGGGGTTTACTTTCTTTTCTTCAGTCTCTCTTCCAAATGTTTCTTCCCAGAGATAAGTTTTGTTTCCCATCCAAACCCAAAGAGGAGAACCATAAGCTGTCCTGTGGTCCTGCCTCCTGCACGGCCTCAGTGGGGCTTGTGGCCTGTGGATCAGAGCAAAGAATAGATGCAGGTTTGCCTTTTCCTGCTGATTTTCCAATGGTGTGACACTGATCAGTGGATCACTGCAACCTTCCCTCTGCTGAGGAGTTTTTTGGGGCTTTGGCTTCTTAATATAGACAGGCAATTTCAATGTGACCACACAGAGGGGAAGTACATGGAATTATAGGTCTCTTTAAAATTGTCAGGAGCAAATATGATCAGATCTGGTTCTTGATCTCATTACTGTCTAAAAGATTTGGCTGGCATTTTTAAATGCCATGATTTATGTTCCTCACCTTAACACAGCCCTCAGTGGTGTAAACCGAGTACCTCTATTATTCTCCAGGGCAACTCTAAAGAATCCAATTGGAGAATTTCCACAACACTGTGTCTATAAGAAAATATTAACATGGATTAAGACAAGTTGATAGATTTTAAACCAGGCTATGCAATGAGAACCAGCGAGAATAAATCAAATAACTTTGCCTAACTGCAGAAAGTGTTTGTAAAGCCCTGTAAGGTTTCCATTTCCTAAAGCCACCTGCCATCTCAAATGCCCCTAATCAGTCACAGATGCTGGATACCAACCTGCTAACCCTACGGCTTTGAGAGAAAATATTGCACTTTGTAAACTCATTCTTGGGTATTTCCTTAATTTTTCTTAAACTAAACTTTCATCCCTTATTTTCCACTTAAATGTAATGAGTTAAATCAACTCTGACATTTTGCCCTGCTTACCCTTACAGTTCTGTTTAGCTGCTTTCCTGCCTACTTCTTGAAAAGCCAGAAGACCTCAGGTTTGGGGTTTTTTGGCTCTTTTTGGATCATTATAGTATTTTTTTTTTCACTCCACATTTCATGATCGCCCTCCTTGGTGTTGAGCAATCCTATTAGATGCAGAATTTTGACTATTTCTCTAATCCACTGCCAATGGAAAAATGAATGTTTCTCTGTTCTTATGTTTATCTCCATGATGAAGATGTACCAAACACTGAGCTTTTCTGAAGTACTGTGGAAACATTTTTTAATTCCAAAAATAATTATATAAAAAACCCCCAAACTGACCAATAAAAGTCTACTCCTGAAGAAATCAGAGGCATTTTAGAGGCTTCATCCAGCACCCATTGGAATCAAAATAAGGAATTTCACAGATTAGGGAAGGTACCAAAATGGGCCCTGGTGCCAAATACCATTAGAGGCTGTTCACCTGTACTGCTACCTCAAGCAGAATGGGAGGGTTGTCTTAGCTCTGGAAGGAGCCATTATTCCACTTCAGCTCGTCAGGACAGGCTGGGAGTGGGAGTTGTAATGGAGGTAGGAAGCAGGCTGGATTTTATTAGTCTTCCATCATCTTTAAGAGACCCCTAAACAGATCAGGTTTCAGCCTCTCCCTCCACTCCTGTGTCAACCGTTGGTTCTGTTTTTGCTGGAGGATAAGTTTCATTATATTAATAAGCAGCACAAGTGGTTCCAATTGTGGAAGAACCACTCTGAGCTGTCAGAAATGATCAGAGGAGAAGTTTCAGCCTTTCCATGATCACAGCCTCTTCTTCTGGTGCCTCAACTCAGCACTTCCCCAGTGCACTTCACATTTTTAGCAGCCACGACAACAATAAAAGGTACCTTTACATTTCAGCAAGGGTACGGTATTTTAAGGAACATTATTCCCCGATCATGGCAGTACATCAATGCTTGGAAACCAGACCCTAATGGGAATAATTGGGCTAACATCCAATCTACTGGCTGGGAGACTGGATCTAGACATGCACTTAAATGAAGCTATACATCTTCAGTCTCCTACTGAAGTCAAATTCCAAACACAAACATCTTTAATCATGCCACTAAATAAGTAAGTTTGCATTTCTTATAACTAATGAAGAGATAGTGAGAAAAAGTCACAACAGAACTCTCCAAAAGTTGGATCCCTATCTAAGAGTGATCTGTTAGTGCTTACCAGCACCAGCAGTAACGCTCAGGAACTGTCTCCCTCACATCATCCACTTGAAGGAAAGGGTTTTAGGTAGACAAAGCCATTAAGAATTCCTACCAGGATGGAAATATTGCTAGATTAATTGTGCAGATAGAAGAATGAAGCACAGAAAGTTTTAAATTCATCTGAGTTCAACAAACCAGCTGGACAAGAGAGGAAGGGTCTGATGCTCAACCCTGTGCTCCAACTACTGGCAGAAAAACAGGCACCCATGGAATAGGAACATGTCTGTCCTTGTGCTGAGCCAGCTGAAGCTGCTGAGATTTGTGCAGGAGCCCATCTCCACCACCACCCACCCTCAAGGCTGCAGGACTGGGGTTCTGGTTCACCAAAGGACTGAGAATCACTTCCCCCTGACAGGTTCCCCCACCACCTTGGGAGGAACTGAGCAAGGTTTAGTTTTCAAATTAGACTCACCAAGAACTAGTCACTGAAATGTCATCTGTATGATGGAACAAAAAAAAAAAAAAAAAAAAAGAAAAGGGAGAAATGTAAAAGGAAATCTTTGTAGCCAGGACTACCTGACTCTCCCGCAGTGGGAGACGCAGGAATACTGTTTCATGTCATGGAGATGTAGTTAAAATGCAGACGGCATATCCTTGCTCTCAGAATCTGAGAGGTGTGGTTTGTGCATGTGGACAAGCCATCGTTCCTCCCTTTGATCTATCACTTGATGTAGAGGAAGGCTTTTATGTGTTAGTCCCATATAATGGATAATTTCGTCTGAAACCATTATGAAAAGTATTACATTTTGAGTACATATGCTTCAATTATTCTTGAAAGTACACAGAAATATTTTCTGACATGCACACAGATTTCAAGTAAAAAAAATAAAGAAAGTCAAACCAAACCCAGAGTTTTTGTTTATCATCCATACAAATTTGTTCTCCTGAGGCAAGTTTACATGTATTTTAAGAGAATTTTGTCATTTTATGATTTTTTTTTTAAGGTAGATGATAAACAATATATTTGAATGTAATAGGGAAAATTTCAGAGCCATCATTCATTGAAATTACCAGTGGTCAAAGTTCATAGAATCATAACTGGCTTGGGTTGCAAGGGACCTTAAAGATCATATAGTTCCAACCCCCTGCCAGGGACACGTTCCATTAGACTAGGTTGCTCCAACCTGCTTTGAACACTTCCAGGGATGAGGCATCCACAACTTCTCTGGACAACCTATGCCAGTGCTTCACCACCCTCACAGGGAAGAATTTCTTAGTTATCTAACCAAATCCTACCCTCTGGCATTTTAAAGCCATTCTCCAAACCTATCACCTTTTTACAAACAGAGCTGGCCAGAGGGAGGCCTGAAAGACTTACCTGTGATCTAGTGACATGAGACATTTTGACAGTGAGCAGAGCTGGAGTATTCCCTTCTCCCTTAGGAATAGTCTGTACTAGCAGGGCATTTTAAGAAGGGTTTTTGAAAGAGGAGGATCTCCTTGTTTGTTGTCTTCCTCAAATGTGCTTGCAATGACAGATCCTGGAGACAGGAACAGCTGGACACCAGTTGGAGGTGAACGTTGACAGCAGTTTCACTGATGGCCTCCTGCAGGTCACTGTGCCTTCGTGCCTCAGTTTCCCCATTTCTAAATGAAGCATCCTCATAAAAGATATTGGTTTTTCAAGCAGGAAAATTATCTTAGCATTTAATTGGGTTCCTTGTATTTTCTTCTACTGAAGAAATGATGCCTGTGGGCCTCATACAGTTAAAAGAAAGGATCAAGCCCAGTTCACATAGTGTCTAGGTAGAAGGTGTGGCCCTGTAAGATCTCTGAACTGACCCTCTAAACCTGGAGCTGTAGCATTGCTAATTCTAATTTAACTAGAGGAAGAAAATTGTAGCTTGGAGGTCCTTGGAGCAGGGGACACTATAAAGATACATCCTGCTGGTCACTTCATCCCTGCTGTCATCACTGGCCCTCTCACCTTCCATGGCTGCTGTCCTGGAGGAGGTGGGACCGTGGGACCCACAAGGCTGTGACCAGAGTCTCTTCCAAACCTGATCCCCTGAAGGGGGCTGGAAGAGCTGAGCAGGTCTGTCTGCACCAGCCACCTGCACCCACCTCACAGCTGAACCCCCGAGCAGGGGTTGGTTACACATGGGGCTTCAATCCAAGCTGTCAGCCCCAGGTGCTTCCCGAGGCCTGAATCTATTCCGTGCCCTGCACAAGGAAGCCCTTTTTCCACACATCACCTGAGCTGAGCCACATCTGCAGTGCCCAGGCCGAGCACTGACCCAGCCTGAAGCTCAGCCAAACGTACCCCAGATGAAAGGCCTCAAATGACAGGGTACAGAGTGCTGAGGCTTCTTCTGCAGACATCTTGCTGGTTGTTTTAAGGTCTTCTACCTCTAAGTGGCACCACGCTGGGTGATTGAACACTTGCTAGAATCTCTTCTACCTTTTATTGTAATGATTTCGTACAGAGCTCCGACTTTCCAAACTCTGAACTTTCAAGAGTACTGTCTGAATGTCAGAGCCCTCTTGTCAAGAGCCTTATGGAGTGATGGGCCCAGAACTACAAAATCCCTTTGGAAAGCCACAGCTCTTAAACCATCACTGGGAAAGACTGAACTTGAGTTTTTAGAGAAGGCTGTCACATCCCTGGGATTTGTAATGAGAGGGATTCAAAACACAGCCGGGCAGAGCTTTGCTGGTGTGAACTGCCAGAAGGTTACACTGAAATGTCCCTGTCCATGACCCGTTTTAGGGGTTTGTATTTGCTTAAAGTAATTAGGCCCAGACTGTCTCATATGCAGTTTCTGCTCAGAAAGCAGGAAAGAATTTGGGAGGAGGATAGAGGCTGTCCTGGAATGGATGGGTCCAACCTACACACACACACACATACACACTCAGTCTGGGAGTCCTGAAACTGCTGGAACAAACTGTACTCCTCAAACCAGGCATTCAGCAAGTGAAACGCTGCACTTTTTGAACTAGAGGAAAGTAATGTCCTCTCAGTGCCATAATGGGCTCATAATGCTAAAATATTCAGATATTCAACCACCTACCATGAAATCTGCCTTTGCTTTACTACCTTATGAAACTCACACATTTTGCAGAGTTTGAGTCTGTTTGCCCTCCTTCAAAATGTAGTGATGTTGTCCTGCCCCTACATCATAAAACACAATCCACAGTCCAAACTCCACAGCTCACAGCAACAACGACCAAGAGGACTAGAAAAAAGTAAACCAAAAGGCAAGTTTTTCTGTATTGAGGGAAGGTTGTCAAGATAGTAATATAGTACAGTGAGTAGTGAACGCTGGGAGATTTATGTGCCAATCTTTGTATGATTTATTTAGATGAATTGCTCTGTATCAATATGTAAAAATCCAATAAATATAACTCCCTATACAAAGGGTTGTTCCAGTCCCAATGTTACAGTGGAGAGTTTTGGCAGAAAGTCAGGATGTGCATTAAAAACACACTTTTTGAGAAGTCTAATAAATAAAAGCTCTGAAATATAGTTTCCCACTGAGAAAGGCATTTTAAATCATTTTGATAAAGAACTTAAATTAGGCCTTAAAAGGAGGGGGAAGCTAGGTCCCTGTAACTAATTATTTATAGCTATTTTGAATATAAGAATCTAAGAAAGCTGGTCTCCATCCCCCATTTTCTGCCACAATAAATGGGAAAGAAAAAGCCATTCCCTCCTCTCTCCCTCAACCAAATTATAAGTGTTAGAAGGGGTGTGTGTGGGGGGTGGGAACAGAATTAAAATGGGGAACAGGCAGGTGAACAATGAACTTCAGAAGTCCTGAAAAAGATCCTGCACATTTTCTGCCAAAATCAGAGATGTGAGCAGGAGATGACTCTTCAGTTCTCCTCTGCCTTACTAAGAGAGCTGGGCTGTTAACTCACTGTAGCACCCCAAAGAGGGAATATACTGTATTTATTAAACACCAGCGGGAATGTCTTTAAAAGTGAATAAACATCTGAATAGCCTCAGTCTTCCCAAAAGTCAAAGCAATTTAGAGACTGCACAGCACTTGAAATTGCTGGGGACTTCAGCTCCTAAGTCACTTTGGTGCTTCTGAGTATGTTACCCCAAAAGTGTAGCTGACATTCTGCTTGTGTGGAGCACCCACAGGCCCTGCCCTGGAGGATTTATGGTTTGGGGACCTGCTGTCACTGACAGCAAAACCAGTGGGGTTTGAAGAAGTGTTGGTGTGGGAGTGTCTGTGGCTGGATCCCGTGCTGGATCTCACTCCAAGCACAGCAACTCCAGTTTGTAAGGCAGGAGGCTCAGCATGGGAAGGCTGAGAGACGAGAGACCAATGCTCAAAAGAACAGTGCCTGTGCTGAAGATTCCTGCTGTTGTGGTTGTACATATCAGGATTCCTACCGAGGTTACCGAGTTATTAATCTCTGACAGACATCCAGAATTCCCCTCCCTGTTCTCAGCAGATGCTTCATCTCATACTCCCTTCTGCTGCCAGGCATGGGCATCTCTCAAGACTCTGCATAAGGAGCCCTTCATTCTCCTCTGCTCCATTGGGAATGCTTCCCTCTGAGCATGAGTTCATCCCTCTCTTTAAATCTGACCTTCACACCTGTTTCATTGAAGGACTCATTGAGGTTTCCTACAGAACTTGTAGAACCAGGAGGTGGCACTTTGATAAAGAAGGAAAATATGTGCCTTAGAAATTAAGAGAGGCACTTTTGATCCAGAGTTTAACAGAGGTGGCTTGAGCTTACATTTGGCCTTGCTGTGTGAGCATTACTTCATGGGACACACAAACACACCTTTCATTGATGAGGACCAGTCATATGCCAAAGTATTTTAGTGTCTTCCAAGACCCACTTTCACACCAGACAAGTCTGCTCAGGCTTCCAAACCTCTTTGCCAGCTTCCAATCCTAATGAACCACCACCAGAACTTCCAGACACGTCCTCTAAGGTCAGAAATAAGAGAAGAGCTCAACCATGAAGCACCAGTGCCCAGTTTTTATATCCAAAGCCAACACAGAAATATGTGGCCAGGTATTTAAAAGAACTCAACAGCTTGAGGGCTTTGTTGAATGTCTGTCTGTAAACAATGGGAACTGCAGGATGCAGCTCTGGAAATCTGGCCCAGCCTGGGAGTACTCAAAAAACTGGCCATGGGCTCCACTGAATAAGTTGTCCTATATGATCCCAGGAGAAAGCAAAAGACAGAGGCTGATATAGCACAAAAAGCAAAGGTGTTCAGCTGCAACAACAGACAGCAGGACTTTGCTACCAGTTCAAAGGGGATTTCAGATTTCTCCCAACCCACCAAAAATAAAAGTTCCCAAACAGTCTGAAAGCCCAAAAAATAAGACAAAAAAGAAGTGGAAATTTGAATTTAAATCGAAACTTAAGCATTAAAAAACGTACAAAAACATTTGTTGCTGTCATGAAAACTTAAAGTCAGGCTTCTGACATTTTAAACTTAATAACCAAAACCATCAACCATAATGATTTCTCCATCTGATTCAGCATTAATATTCAGACAAATGCCAGGGGCTGTCACTTCCCATATTAAGGCAATCCACATTCGTTTACATCCAGAACACCTATGGATGTTTTTTGTCTAATGAAAAAACTGTAATTTTTAAGCTGAAATGAAAGAAAGGAAAGGGGTAGAATAAGGCAGCTGAGTGTCTTTTGAAAAACTTCAAAATACATTTTCTTTTAAATGCCTGAAAAGGATATGATTATTGAGGGATCCTCTCCACTTCATTATCCTTACATTTTGAGTGCTGGGTTATCTAATTACTGGTCTAGAACTGGAAACTTTATTTCCATGCATGAAGGTGTAAGGACTGGCTTGTCTGGCTCAGCAGTCAGTACTCAAAGAGCTGTAAAGAGCAGAGTCAGGAAGACTGCGGCACAAGAGGAAACCCTCAGTAGAATTCAAGTGCTTTACGTCTGTCATAAACACATTTCCCGATCAAATTAAAGGAATTTCTTTTAACTCTATTCACAGTCTCCAAATATTCTGCTCAACGAGCTGCCTGAGATCTTAGTCATCCTAAGAAATGAATCATATTCCCCTTGTCATCTGGCTGTTCTCTGCTGGCTGCTAATTCATGGTATATTGATTTTAAGACTCTGTTAACACATTATATTTTCATGCTAAGCCAGGAAAGCTTTTCTTGCTGAAAAATTATGCCCCATCCTCGTTCCTCACAATGTTCTGTTTTGTTCCTCCTCTGTTATTTAGAATGATTGATCAACACAATTTAATCAGCTTTAAATGATCCAGGGAATTGTTCCATGCTATTGTACCACCTACATTGTTTTTTACCAGTATGAACACCACAGCATGATTTCTGCATATTAGACTTGTGTGTTTGCCTATTGATGTAAGATTTTAAGGGCCCAAATAATAGTTGGGGTAACACAGGGGGGTCCAGTAGAATTGTGTTACAGAGATTTTGGAAATCATTTGCTCACAGAAATAACTTGTTGGAAGAACTTAAAAAAAAAATCATAAGAATGATATGAATATTTTTTATCACTGATTCAAAACAGGTCAAGACTTCTAAAAACACCTGTGAATATCTATGCTGCTACAGCTGGTGATTAAAATTTATAATGAATTAGATAATAAATATTTTGTTTGCTTAATTTCAAATGTCATTAACAGTGAGGTCTCTCATTGGACTTGTACAAAACTGCTGTTGGCAAAAATCTAAGTACGAAACACAAAGGCTTCATGTTTCAGATGCTTATAAAACTTAATTCTCCTGAGCAACACCACTAATTTGGCTTAAAGATTATACATAAATATTTTTGGCATGTAATGAGACCACAACTTTGCTTTTATTTAAATGTTTCTAACAGGCATAAGATCTTTGCAACTTCAAAATAAAGTAGTTTCACTTAAACAGAAGTTATTTAATCTTTCAATAAATTAGAAAAATTCTTTGAGAACTTTTCTATTCATGCCAAAATTTTCAAGAAACAACAAAAATTATTTAGTCTTATAAAAATGGATATATAAGTATATTTTCCCCCTCTATTCAAACTTTAATGCATTAATCTGCATTTCTTGACTTGCAGACACTTGGTATATCAAGTGCTGGCTGCAAATATAGTGCAGGTGACTTATCAATTTTGTTTCTGAGTATCTCTCAGAGGAAATACATTCATAAAATGTACCCTTTTAGTACAGATGAACATTTTATAAATGAAGTTTCTTAGCAGCACAAAAGTTGGAGAAGGAGCTGGAACTCCACTGATCAACTGTATCAAGCACAAAGCCATTTAAGGCTAAAGAATCACAAGAAAGGATCCTGTCATTAGCACACAAATAAAAGTGTAATTTAAATTTAAATGTGTAATTAAACATTATATACACATACTCGTGCTTTTAAAAGTCATCATATGTTCAATATATATACTTCACCTGCTCTGGTGGGGAGGAAACAACATATAAATATAAACTTTGTTCTGTGTGGTATGAGACACATGAAAGGTGAGTTCAAGTCCAGGAATGATAAAGTATGTCTGGGATATAAATGAAGCTGTACCAGACCCTCCTACCCCCCTACAGAATTATAGGTTTGAGGATATTCTATTTTTTTTTATCACAGGATTTTTTTGTATCAGACACTGGATGCAAAATCTGTTTGCATGGATACATGAAGTATATAAAAGAAAAAATAGCAATCATAATTTACCACTAATAAGTACAGTCAAGCAACATCCAACATGAAAATGGAGGAAGCTGAGAAAATAAACCTACTTATATAGTGTATTATGTAAGTAACACATAATACATAAAATCTCCAATTTAGGTTTTACCCAGTAATGTAAATGGTAACATAAACCTACTATTGAGAGTAGTTTACTCTACAATTTTGGCTGAGAAATATGCTGATGGGTAACTCAGCCTTACCATTAAGCTGCAGTTTATTAAACATTTTGTATCTGAGACATGAATAGAGTGGAGGATTAAATTAGAGGATCACTTACTGCAAAGACTAACACTTCAGTCAATGCAAGATTTTGTCCATTCAACACACCTTACAAAGAACAGACCCAATTCTGCTTTCAATTACTGGGGTGCAACTTTGACTGAAGTCAACAGATGTTGCACCTCAGTAACTGTTAGCAGGGCTGCACACTGAATAAAAGCCTGGGAGAAAAACTCTCTGATGGAAACATTTTTGATGGAAACCTGATTTTTCAAATAAAAGAAAGTTTAGTGAACAGTGTGTTTCACAGAAAAAAAACCACCTTATTTTTATCCAATACTTTACTGCGGAAAACTTGAAACATTTATTTTACTTTTTTTTTTTTTGATAGGTCAGGATTGTTTTTGAGGAAAGAAGTCTAGTCATTTGACAGTGGATCAAAACTATCTATGGATTGAAAAGACAAGGCCATACTGAGAGTGCCAAGAAATGGAGAGAGGAAGCGATGTGAGGGGATGGAAAGCTGGTATCCTTCTGAAAGCTTCTCATGAATTCTCAGTTTAATATTTTATTTCCTTAGACAGAGGAATCAGATCCAGAGAGGTCCATGGCTTTCAACATGGTGATGTGCAAGGAATTCATTAACAGGAATGAACTGAAGCACGGTCTGGTCGTGGTGGTGGGTTTGCTGCCTGGTCAGCAACAAAACAGCGGCCGACAGAATGAAACTACAGTAGTATTTCAGTTCTCATGCACTGGACAAAACACAGGGATAGGGCTCCAAAAGGGAGGGAAATTAAGCCTCCATAAATTGAGCAATTTCCCAGGGTGTAAATCCAAGCGGGGGTTTCAGGAAGCAGAACGTGTGAAATAAGACAGGTGTCTGTCCCTGGCCGAGGCAGTCTGGAAGTGTTTAGTGCATACCATAAGGATTGCCTTGCTTACTTCAGAGCTGCTGGGGGAGAAGCAAGTGTCCTGAGAGAAAACCAGAGGAAAAACAACTGCTTTGCTCACAACAGCACAGAACCTCCTGGAAGGTCAGCTCGGTGCTTTGGGCCATAAAGGAGAAACATGAGTGAGACCATAAACTTCACTTTCGTGGGGAGTCCAGAGAGTCCCGTGAAGTCAACAGGACTATTTTGAGCATGAAGAATCACTCACATCAAATAAAAAATTCAGGATTGGGCCATAAAGCATGGAAAATATATTGTATCATGAAATGCAAGTCAGCACAGCAATGATACAGCCATTACTCATGTGTATGCTGGACATCTCTGCTCCAGGAACAAACCTAATCTTCCATGCTTGGGAAGGATTATTGGAAACAGAACCCCTACGGTGGATAGTTGGGGCTGGACTTTGACAGCTCAGCTCCTTTCCAGCTAAGAGATCTGGGAAGATATTTAGGATAGCTCTGTGGTCAGGCTCCCATGTGTCTCTCCACTGGATCAGCGTGCCATGGCATGATCTGCTTTGGCCATTGCAGGTGCTGTGTGATGAAGCCAAGTGCTTGTTTTGGTGGACAGGAGGAAGATGGCACAGAGTCCTAGACCAAAAAGGACTTTTGTTGTGCCAGGAATGGTACATTAAGATATTTAATACCCAAGGCTTGACGGTGAATCGAGAGCTTTACTCTGAAGGACTCATTTTTATTTGTTACATATTAAGATTTCTGGGATAAAGGAACATTTTTGTAAATTTCTACTCCTCTCATATCCAAAAGCCTCAGAGAAGAGATCCCCTAATGTTTTAATCATTGTGAAATATGTATAAAAAGAGTAGCCACTGCACAGACCTTGCCTGCTATTTTAAGACAGGGTACTGAAGCGAGAGTGGGTTAGACAGACTGTGAAAGGGGGGAGGAAGGGAAGGAGAAAGGTTAAATAGCAGTAGGAAACACGGCTAGAAAGGACTATTTGCACAACTGATGGTTCTGAGCTGTTAGATTATGCTGACAGTGTATTAATCATATGTTACAGCCATATGCACACACACTGATAAATTTATATTTGTCTGCCTATAAATGAACATTAGATGTAAATATATGTAAATTATTGACTATTTTGCATCATGTTAATAGGATAAATATTTTAAATATTTTAAATATAAAAATCTTTTCACATTACAGCATCAGAAGAAATTACTAAAATATGAATGTGAGAGATGAGCTTGTGGCCTGCACCGACTCCAAAGATTCGGCTTGAAATCCCACACAGACTTTTTCTGAAACTTAGCAAAAGCTAAGATTCTTAAAATATTCCTGTCTCTTTTTTTCAATTACTTTCCTGCTTTTTGTTTTTCAGTTTGCTGTGTCCTGCCCTGGTGACACTGCCTCCGGGAGGGAGCGTTTGGCCAATTTCCTTGACAGCGCTGAAAAGTCCCTTCGCACCCACCTCTCCCATCCTGTTGCTCCAACTCCTGCACTGCTCACTATGGATGAATTCCTGCAGTGTTTCCTCTAACCACCTCTCATATCCCTCGTCAGGGGCTTGTGTGCTCAGCTTACATCCAGTCTCATCAGGATGTCTTTTTGATTTAAGTCCTTGTCTTCTCCCCACTAGGCCTAATACCTCATCTGTTACCCACTGCTGGTTTCTGCATTGTTTCTTTATCCCAGGAATATTGTGTGCTGTGTCTGGGCTGACATCTTCTCCCTCACACCGTGGCTCATTTGGTCCCTTTTTAGTCCTGGCATGCTGATAGCACCTCAAACTGGCTGTAAATTTCTGCTCTGGATCTGTCACTGATACATCCTGGGATAAACTTATTGCATGGAAACAGCTTTTGCTTTGTGATGTGTTCAGTATTTGTTTGTGTGTGTTTTTATGGGACATAACGTGACTATTAGAGACCAGGAGACAGGTAAAGGAAGAGAAGTGATGTGTAGCAGGAATTTGTTGGCATATGGTGAGAAACAAGTCAGCTTTGTTCAGAGAAGAGAGTGTTGGTGGAACCGTCCTGTCACTGACTCCAAGGCAAATGGATTCAGCCTCCACCTCAAGATGAAGTTTGTCCTTTCTCTTATTACTCTCTTCCATCACCTCCATCTCCCATTTTTCTCCATATTCTTTATG
>JAWWLV010000018.1:4422995-4455584 GCA_035041135.1 Platyrinchus mystaceus
ATACTGCTGCTGGAATCTGTGCCTATGGCACCAAGGAAGTCCTGATGTCTTTGTGGGCACAATCTGTTACTGGTACCATGTTCACAACAGGTGGTGAAGGATTCAGAGGAGTGGTTGGATCTGTGGATCACTATTCTTTGTGATCCAGGATATCCAGACAGCGTAACTCAGCCTTGGATCTGTGCAAGCTCTGGCTACACGGAGTTAATAAAGTTGTGACCTACCCTTGTCCATCTTCATTCACCTGCACATTCTGATCAATAATGCATATTTCTTTTTGCCTTCCCCTCCCATGTGAGGGGAAAAGCCAATAGAACAGCATCACCACAGGCACACTTGTGTTTGCTGATGACGCAGAAGTCAGGGGGCTTGTCTGCCCTTGTGCAACCTTACCCTTGGATAAGCCCCCCCCGTTCCTGCTGCTGAGTTCCATTCCCAGATTGTTTAAGTCTTAAAGCAGTGAGTGTCTTCAAGATGGGAGCAAATTAGGAGACGTCAAAAGAACAACTACAACAGGAACTCTTAAATGCCAGGTCTTAAATCATTCTGGCAAATTGTCAGTGTGCTTATATTTCTGCCTCACTCCCCCAAGTTTGGTGATGGATGGCCACTGATAGGAATAAGTTGGAACTCATGATTTGGCACCCGAGCCCAGCATTAACTAAATCACCCCCCTGCTGCCACAAGAAAAAGCATTGGTTCTGATCCAGTGTAAGAATTTAAAGTAACCACAACAGAAAAATGAATACAGCACTGATTTCTAGCTCAAAGGAAGATGTTGTTAGGATATAGCACAGAATGTCAGGAGAATACCCTTTTAACTGCAGTCATCCAGTAGTGTTTTCTGTCTCGCTAAGGTGCATTAAAAATCCTCCTCAAATGGATATTCATGGGGTTTTATTTTTGGCAAGTTCTGCGTATTGAGGTATCCAAAATAGCTGAATGCACTGGCTTCTAAAGGAGATATTTAACAGGTTGAGCATTTGTATTATTCTTCCATGAGGCTGCGTTTGCACTGTGTTTTATAGATCAGCAGACCAGCAGAGATGAGGGAAGTTGCTAAAGAGCACATGGCAGGCAGGTGGCAGAACAGGAACTATCGCTTGGAAATGCCTCTTGCTCTTCTGTCTGCTGAGGAGTCAGACAACGCTGACCCGTGTGAATGTAATGAGGAAGGGAGCGAGGGAGAGAGAGCACAAGAACTTCTCTCCTTTTATCACACCTTTGCATGCCCACGAGGGCCCTGACCCCTCCTACGCTGAGCCCTCTGCAAGGGGGCAGGTTCAGGAAGGATCAGGGTGAAATGTGAACTCACTATTTATCACTCAGAGAGGTCAGACTGAGAGTCTGGGCGTGAGGCAGAGGCAGCTTGGATTTCTTCCAAGGGCTGGAGTAGCTGCTGTGGTATGTGCTGCCCAGGATTTTCCAGGGCAAATTCTGATTCAGCTCTAAGTCTTATTAGAGGCTCTGCCTGAAATTTCTTTCATTCTCATCCGTTCAGCTGAGGGCACTCAGGGCATCCTGACCACTAAGCAATATCCCTTTGGATGCTGCAATTCTTATAACTCAGGGCCTGCAAAAAGGCATTTCTGCAGCCAGTGGAAACAGTGTGGCTCTGCTGACACAGGTTTATAGCTCTGAAGGATCTGGCCTCATATTTTGACTGTCACACACTCATACACAACACAAGCAGCACTGCTCTTCCCTATTTTCATCATCACCAAGAAGATTTTGTTTAGGACTGTGGTTTACAAAGATCTTATTATAGAGAAATGAAAAGAAAACTCATCTAAAATCTGGTTACATTGAAAAATTCCAGCTGTCTTGCAATTCAATGCAGCTGTGCTATCTAGTATATTTTTCTCTTCCTTTCGCATCTCTTTATAGAACATTAGCTTCTATAGAAAAATGCATTTTTTTTTTTTAAACATGGTGAATTTTTTTTCCCTTCCCTCCCCTCCTCATTATTTGCTGGCTGTTATTTCCACCAATGAAACCGACAGACTCTGACAAGGAAAATGCAAAGATATTTTGAGACAGAGGAACAGCAATGAGGAAAAAAATAGCATTCATGAAGAGTTTCTACTGGCAATCTCTTGTCCATGATTTTTTTTTCTCCTACAAACTGTAATATGATGATATTATGCAACTGCCTTCACATATTAGAATCATTATGAGCCGTAGCTTTGTGATATCATACAGCAGGTGCTAAGAACAGTTTTTGCTTTTTCCCCAAAGCGACTACAAAATTACTTACGATTTCATTATAGAACAATCAACACTTTGTGGGGAGAAGTTTGTATTATTTTGTGATTGTGTTAGCGAGGAAAAAAAAAAATCTGTCTTTCTGGGGAGTTTGCAGCATTCTCTGAGTGAAAACCAAACTGAATTCATTTGTGGCCAAATGCCTGCGTCCTTAGCCAGGCAGAACTCTGATGGAACTGGAAGGACTTCAATCCTCACTCAGCTCTGGGCTTTCTCTTGCAGGGGTCTGTGCATCTCAACTGAGGATTGAATAGTGCACAACTCTGGGCAAAATTTAGTCCTAGAGCCAAGACTGAAAGGGCCCCTGCAAGAGAAGGTCTTATATTTACACCCCCTTTGGAATAAAACCAAAACGAAAGCATTTATCAAAAAAGTTTCAGCCCATGTGGGGCGAGGCAGGTTCACAACCAGGCAGATGTGAAGTCCAGCCAGAGCCTTCTGAGAGCCACCAGCCACTTCCAAGCAACACACGTCTTTTATCTTCTCTCTGGAGAAACTCCAGGGCTTAGGAAAGCCTCACCTCTGGCCAGCTCAAGTTACTCCAACAGGAGTAATTCCAGATGATTTCTACCCCCAGAGGAAGAGAGAGCCACAGCCCAAGGTCTGCAGGTCTCAGCGCAAGGAAGACCAGCAAGTTTACATAGAGCTTCATTTTATTCCCAGAATTCCCTGCCAGTTTCCAATGCCCACATGGCAGTTGGACTGCCAGCCCCAGAACTGCCTTATTTCCATTTGATATAGGACAGAGATTTCATTACCAGTTTTCAGTCAGGGAATTGGAGAATTATGATGGAAATCTGCAAGCCCCAGTCCCTCTCCCCTTCAGTTTAAAACCCCAAAGACTGCAATTCCTTTCCTCCAAAAAGCTCATGCTGATCTCCTATCCATCCCAAAACGTAATTATTATATTAAAAAGAACTTTTCCACAAAAAAACCCCAAAAGGTGTATATTGGGTTGTATTTTCTATTCCCAGAAGATACTTTTTGCTCTTATTTCATGAACACTTAGTACCAAACATTCCCTTTAAGAACAGAAAATATTTAAAATAGCTCTCTCCATATTAAGGATATACAGCAGAACTGCAGGAAGAATATATACAGAAAGAAACATAAAAATCCAGTGAGGAGAGGTAACCAAATGATAACCAAATAGCTGGAACACTTTCCCCCCAGTGTGAACTCCTAAAGTGCAAATTACAACATTCAAAGCTCCAGCAACTCAGAGCAGCTTTTGTTACATCTGAAAACAGAGATACAGATCAATTATACTCAAGAGAAAATACCTTAACATCATTCCTTGAAGGAATACCTCTTTGAGTGAGACATACCATGCTTTCAGCAGGGGTGTTTTAAATACCAGTCACAGTCGATTGTGGTTTCACTGCTGCAGGAAAACACTGGGATAATATTGTTTCCCAGCCTTGGTGTCACATTAAATCAGAAGCAGGGCCCTTGATAGCTGCTTTAGCCAGGAGTTTCCAGGCAGAGACACTTTAGATCTGGCTCATTGCAGCTACAAAGCCAAAGCACACAGCAAGCCAGCCAGGTGGTCTGTGCTCGCCGGGCCAGCGGCTCCCCGTGCGTTTGGTGATGCTACTCCACAAAGAATTGATTTGAGGATCCCTCCACGTCTGAGGGACTGCCTGGAGATTTCCAGCTGTCGCCACAGTGGACAGCTGGGGACAACAGGACGCCTACTCAGCACCACCTCATGCCATGGTGATTGCTGACTGTCAAACTGGTGACCCTGGAGAACGGGGCACTCGAAAACAAACCCAACAGCCAAAGGATCGAAAAACCACGTGTGAAATCATTGGAATTTGTAGTTGCTCCATCACCCCTGTCCACAGCAGAACTGATATCAAACCAGTTACACTGATGGAATGGTCCAGCACGAAATCAGCTGACACAATAAAATGTTTCCCTGTCATAAGTACAAAATCCATCGTTCTGCACCTCATCTCACCCGAATAATGATGTCCCGTGGGCACCTGGGCTCTGCCTCCTGCGGGTAGGTCCGGTACCAGCACCCACCCTGCGGAATCCCCGAGCCGATTCCCACGCTTTTTTTTTGTAGGGGCGAATAAACACGGATTTTCAAACAGTTTTATCCTCGGGCTAATAAGGACCGAGCTCAGGTATCGGAACCATAAGGAGCCAGGCGGTGACAAACACACTCCTTGAGCGGGAAAACGAGACAAACGCGTGTGCGGGCAGGCGACATCCCCCCCGCGACATCCCCCGCGACATCCCCCGACAGCGCGGCCGCGCTTTGTGCCCGCGCCGCCGCCGCCCCGCGCCGCCGGTAGATGGCGCTGTCGCACCGCGGAGGGCGGCGCGGCCCCGCTGCCCGCGCTGCTCCCGCCGCGCCGGGGCCCCGGAGGCCGCGGGTTCGAGGCCCGCCCCCGCCCCGCCGCCGAGCGCGGGCACCGCCGAGCCACCGCCGCAATTAGCGCTGCCCGTCCGCGGGGCTCTTACAGCGCTCGGATCACCTTTTTTTTTTTTTTTTTTTTTTTTTTTTTTTTTTTTTTAAAGAGAAAAAAAAAAACCGGAATGAAATTACCATGAAAGCCTGCGCTGCCGCAACCCCCCCAGCAACTCCCGGGAATTCCTGCGCGGAGATGAATATGGATGAAAATCTATATTACCCCAGGCACCGACTTAGCGCAGGATGTTTATGAAATATTCCTGGAATGTAGTTTATTTACAAATCAAGTTATCCACTTATGAGAGGTACTTAAAACATTGATGTGGTTAGTGGGCAGTTATTATTATTACTTATCCCTTGTTACGCTCCAGGTGCTCCGCGCGGTACAAGCCACTCATGGAAGGACTCGGTCCCTCCTGCCAAGAACCTACAACGGAGAGGCCTAGTCCAAAGTCTGGGGAAGTTTTCCCTGAAATCAGGCTGTCGCTGATGCCTGTGGAAAACGAGGAGGGAATAAAAGCTCTGAGGATTTTTATTTTTTTTTCATTGGGTTTGTTTATTTGTTAGCTGTAATTCTTCAGAATACTCGCTGGATCAAAGTTCATTTCAAGCAATTTTGATCACGAAATAACCGGATCAGAAGCTGCTTCTTTCTTCCCTTCTTACGTATCTGCATCAGAGGCTTTTTCCTCCTGCCTTTGAGCACCAGGCAGCAGAGATCATGTACCCAGCCCTAACAAAACCCAGTTTCACACCATTAAAGGGAGGATAAATTGGAACACTCGCCAAGGACTAGACAAGCTTCAAAAGAATATTTTTAGCAAACCCCTGAGTCCTAACAATTTGTAAAATGAGAAAAATTCCTTAGCAGTCTCCGAGCTGTATTCCAGCACACGAAGCTTGCTCCCTGTGCACTGGCACTGCACAGTATGCAAATATATTTTGCATTCCCTATGTTTGTCTGTACATGCTTTCAGTAAAGGCACACGAAAGCACCATCCCTTTCTCATAGAGAAAGCCATAACTATGGTAACAGGATGTCAGCTGTTAGAAAATGCTGCGGTTGCATTTATATATATATATATATATACATATATTTTTAAATGGTGACTTTACATCCACTTTCCCACACATATGTTAAGGTTTTGCATCTGTAGCAAACCTGTGTTCCCTGAACTGGGTTTCAGAGCAGGAGAAACTTCATGGCTGGCAATCTGTGTGGCCGTGTCCTCGCCAAGCACAGCCGTGTCATGGCAGACACAGAACCGAGCGCGCCGCAACTTTAGGGCAGAGGGGAGCAGCTCTTTTCATGAGGGAGAATCTCTCTAACTCATCAAAAGAGGGACAGACGTCGCCTGTACAGAGTTTAAAATCACAGCAAGAACTTGTTACCCTTTTGGAACCTCTCTCTGGACGGGGTCTGTGTCTCCAGTCGGTGCAGAGGGAATCGCACAGCCCCTTCCCTTTTAACTGCCTCGCCATCCCCGAGGAGCGGAGGGAATTCTGTGCGTTAGACAGGGTTATCCTTTGTTTATTGATTTGTCCCCCCATTCTGTTTTAAGCAGGTATTTCAAATAGAAACCACCTAATACAAACACCATCTTCACAGGAAAAACATTGTTAAACTACCCAACATAAAGTCTGCGGCGCCTTTACTGTGTGTATTTTGCGTACGGCAACATTTATTTTTCCACGCCGTTTTATTTTACAAAATCATCCCTAAACAACCTCATCCTGCCTGTTAAAATTAGATTAATTTTCATGTAAAAGAGGTGGAATATATGCACCTAGTAGTTCAGGCTTTGTTATTACGTGCTATGCTATTCCCCATCAAATGTTTAAACTCTTTTCTCAGGTAATTTTGAATTTTGCAAGTGCTCGGCTGTATCGGAGCAGCACAGGGACAGCAGAGTCAGTGTCAGTAATGAGCTCCCACTATCCAATCCTGAATTAGGTCCTTGCTTACCAAGTTACAGAGTTTTTTTCCTGCATTATTTTTTCTTCATGAATATTGATTAAGGACATAACTTGAAAATGAAGAGTAAAAAAAAAAAAAAAAAAGAGAAAAATTGTGATTTTAGAAGGTATAGCAGGGAAATTATTTCAGAGCGAGTAAACTGGCTAAACCTGACCAAAACCAAAAAAACCCTGAACCCCTAAAATTCAAAGGCAAATATTTTGTCCTTAGCTCACCCCTTTACAGTCAGGTATCACAGCCCATTTCACACTGCTTAGAGAGTCGTGCTCTTTGCAGGCTGTTGTACTGTGTAAATATGAAGCAGAGCAGAAGAGCCATCATCCTTCTCCCTAAATTCCCTAAACTTTAGGGAGTTTAAAGATGGACCTTTAGCAGCACTTTAAGCCCTTTGAATATAAAATCTGCCCTTTTTCTCATCAATAAAAACTGAAAAGGAAAAGCCCTTCAAAAGCTTCCCTGGATGTTTTAAAGAAGTCCATCAACCAGATAAACATCAAATGCTGATGGGATGCTGATATTTTTTTTTTTTAAATAAAATTTTTAAACTTACATGCTTTTCTTTCAGGAGGAGCTGGCAGGAAGGACTAGTAGGATTTTTGGTCTCTGTTATGGACTATGTCAGATGACATGGTCTCTTGTGGTTTTAAAATTTATGAATTTAGGAACTGCTCTGGTTACCTATGAAGTCATTGTCCCTCTGAGTTAAGGGAGGTAAAAATGAAGTAAAATCAAAAGCTTTTAGAAAAAAATACCCTTTACTTGGTACTTATTTGAGTGCTCAGTGTCACAGTTCTGTGCCTATATATATTTATATATGCAAGATTGTTTTAAATGGGGTTTTTTAATGTTACAAATTCCTCTCCTTAGATTATTACATAAGTGATCTCTCGAAAGCTGATTTTACATGTGAAAGCTGACACAGCTCAGAATGCTCACAGAAGCTGGAAGTGTGCATGTTAAACCTGTGTCCTCACATGTTTGGATTTTTTTTTTTTTTTTTTTTTTTAGGGCTCTTTAGCAAAAATAGCTCATATTTACAGTGAAATAAATCGCCTGCCTTTAATGGTCACTTTCCCAAAGCATCTGCTGAAAAGCTTTCGTCCACATGCTGCACCTGCTAAAATCAGATTAAAGAACAGCAAAAGCTGTTTTCTAAAGGGTCCATGTCTGGGGGGAGGATGGAGAATTAGAAGAGGAACCACAATCAGGACAACTTTAAAAAAAATATTTTTTGGTTTTAAAATAGAAAACTGAAAAGGTAAGTCTCTTTGTCTTTTTACTCACATGAAACAAGTACCTAAAATAAGATTGTGAGAAAAAAGTTTGTGGCCAAATTAAAACTATTACCATACCTAGCAATCCTCCAGTGGCTGGGGATTATTCTGCAATGGATGTATCTTTGCATTCTACTAATCTTTAAGGCAGAAATAGATCACCTTAGTTCAAAGAATAGGTGTTTTCAAGGATGTTATTGGGAAAATGCTGAATTTTAATAAATCAATTGCTAGTTATTAATTTGGTGTTTGAATATGAGGAAAAAAAAATGCTTGGCTCTCAGTATTTGTCCTGTTTGAAGGGTAGAAATGAAAAGAACTAAAGCCCCGATGGACTGAATGTTTGTTTGGGTAATTACTAACAAAGCCAGCTGTGATGTACCTAAAAAAGACAGATCAAATAT
Source organism: Platyrinchus mystaceus (assembly GCA_035041135.1). Lineage (NCBI taxonomy): Eukaryota > Metazoa > Chordata > Aves > Passeriformes > Tyrannidae > Platyrinchus > Platyrinchus mystaceus. The sequence goes on from JAWWLV010000018.1 coordinate 4,431,345, forward strand.
CTTTTCGGATTTAAATAACTACATCTGCTTTCAATATTTTTGGTCATTTCAGGTCTCTGGGCAAAGTTATTTAACGCTGCTGTTTGTTGTGTAACACCAATGTATTCTGTGATACCCGAGTTCTGCCAGTTCAAAGGAGATGGCCCTATGGAGCATCTTTTTGATGTCATGGCTTTTGCTAGAGGCTTTTGTTTAAAGCTTCCCACACACTGTCTTGTCTCTCTCCCACTCTCTCTCCTGCTCACGTGTGTGAAACACCAAAGTAATTTGCAATATAAATTACAAAATCAACTGTTGAGTTTACAAATTGAATATGCATGAAAATATTGCATAATATTACCACCTTCCTCAGCCTAATAAAGGTAAATATGTCTGAAATTTGTGTTGGTGAAAGAGTGGATATTTATATACTGTAGATATTAATTACAGTTGGGCTAATTTAAAGTTTCTGTTATTAATTCCTTTTTAGTTTCACTGTCATTGGGATTAACTGCAGCCACCTACAAGCACAACCATTTGGTAATATTCTTAATTACACTGAGGAGACATTCTTCTTACAGTTAGGACAGTGCTTTAACAAGAGCCTTCCAGTCTCTTTTGTTTATTCAAAATAAATATTAGCCCAGAAAAAAAAAAAAAAGGAAAAAGAAAGAGACCGACACTGAGAATAAAAATGGGCCATAGGGATTCAGACTAGCAATGATTTTGGTGAGTGCTTAATTTCTTGTGTGGTTAAAAAAAGACTGGATTGGCTATTGACAGGTCCCTATCAATAGGCAGACCCCAGAGGTCTGGCTATTTGCACATGGCCTGATTGACTTGTCCTTAATAGACATATAATTGTTGACAAATACCTTCCAATAGACTGTGGCAGGCATGGCCAGGCAGACAAAAGAGGCTTCTCTACGACAGAGGCCGGAGCAGAGTGATCTGGAGACACGGCACCTTAACTGGGAAATAACCGGCATCCCCAAAGAACCTTCTAGAGCCAAACCTGTAAAATTGACCCCCTTCTCATCCTCTGCTGACTGACAACCAGCTCAGACAGAAACAGCAGCATTGTCCAAAGGCCGTGTGGGATCCAGTCAGGGTGTCCCTTCTTCCAGACAACTTCAAAATGCATCTTACTTGTAATATGCAGCATAATCAAACAGTAAAACCTCTGCACCGAGCCCTCTCGTTTTCCCAGAGCCTGTGGCTTTTAAAAAAACACAACCAGAGTTTTTCCTATCATTGTTTGCTCTCTCTCAGGTACTTGTCCTTAAACATCCACCCCAGCTGTTATTAGGGGACATGATCCCAGGGTAGGTGGCCCTTCTGCTGTTCTTAAGCCCTAATGTTTCCAGTAGCTCATTAAATAGCGTTATAATATGAATTTTTACAAGGCAGAAAAGCCGAGTGCAGTGACTGGAGGTGCATGGTTCTGAAGCACTCCAGTCTCCATTGATTCTTGCAGCCATTGTGGGTGGTTGGTGCCTCTGAAAACATGATTCAGAAATGGATGCTTAGGGTCAGCCACCCGTTTGTGAAAATTTTGGCTGACTTTCCAAGGCATCTCAGGAAATCAGCAGTGGAGCCTGCAGTCTAAATCTAAAGATCTGGGTCTAAACACAGCCTCATTTTGTGCAGTGCCTTCACACACACACACACACACACACACACACACACAATTCTAAATGAGAGACTTAAATAATACATTTACTGTGCTATTATTTTCTGTGTTAAATAACAGCACAGAAAAGAGAAGGAAGAGGTGTAGGCAAAGGAGAAAAAAAAAAGATAATAAACTGCATTTATCTGTCCTCAAGATAATAGTTCTATATTAGATATGTTGGGGCATTAATTACATGGATTTTTTGAATGTTTAGTACATTATAGGCATTGCAATACTTGTCACAAGACAAAAGGCCATTGAAATGATGCAGTACAGCCTTAGGCAGCCATAAAAGAACAAATTGTTCAAGTTTGTGCATCAGTGCGAGATCCAAAGAACCCTGGCTCCAAGAAACATACCAGTGAAATTTAGAGATGTACCTACTCTGTGGATTTACCCAGAAGTGGGATAAAGCCTGGACTCTGGCCTTTCAGTCCCTGGCTTGGTGTGCCTGCCTTCTCCTGTCAGCAGCAAGCTGGGAAATTGCTCCTGAAAGTTTGCCTTGCAGGATTTCTTCCCTTGGTCATTTTGGATTTAGTAACATCTTCCCCTCTGGGATATGGTGCCTGTCAGGTAGAGGTAACACCCTGACTCTGTAGCATAAGTGACTCGCAGAGGGAAGACAGGGAGGAGGGGGAGGAGGGTCAGGAAAGGCACTCCTTAAATCTCTAAGCTAATGTCTTCGGCCTCCCACCTCTAAGCTCCCTCACCTCTTTCCTCCCGAACTAATAAAAACAAGCATTAAAAAAGGGGAGATAAAGAGGAAAAAAAAACCCCAAAAACCCCCCAGTGCAGACCGTGATCACAGAAGCAAGCAAAGTAGGTTACAAATTAGTGTGACACCACCAAGGTGACACTGTAGAGAACCTCTGACACCCGACACAAAGCTGAATGCCTGGTGCCAAAAAGACCTTGAGTCTTGTCTTTGATTCTTATTGATCAAATACATAGATTAAATACAGTATCAGATGACAAGGCTAAAGCCTGGGATTCTGCGTACAGCGAAGACCCTCAGACATGAAAGAACAGATAGACAACAGAGATAGAGAGGCAGAGAGAGAGAGAGAGAGAGAGAATAATTGTGTTGTGAATAAACAGATGTAGGCTGAGGCAGGCAATTCTATCGGGCAGACGGGCAGGGCTTTTTGTGCTTACTGCACTTCTTACAGGCCATGAAATCCAAATGTCAATAATATTGGGAACAAGGGGCAACATTTTTAACAGCATTTTTGCAACCCCCAGACATTCCTGAGCATGTGCATCCCGTGACCAGCTGCTCCAAAATGGTGCGCGCGCGCGAGCCTGTGCGTGCGCGCGTGTGTATGTCTGTTAATTCAGAATTACTCCAATTACAAGCTTTTGATGCTCCAAACCCCTCTTCCTAACCCAAAAGAGATGGAGAGCCCTCGGCCTGTCCAATCAGATCATTTTCCCTCCCGCCTGCAGCAGATGTAAGCAATTTACTTTTTTATTTCTGCATATTCAGTGCGAGCGGAGCTGTTGGTGACTTCTCACCCCGGAGCCTGCAGGATTCTAACCCTATCAAATTAAAGCATTTTGCTCACTTATTCCCAAGCGCTCTGCTGGTGCTTAGCAGGCCTCCCGCTGCATAGCAATGGCGGGCGTTCGTGTCCGCTCATACCCCGAGCCTAATCAGAGATTATTAAGGAAAATATACAGTGCTTTAATTTGATGAGACTGGTTATAGGTACTGCAGTTAAAGGTCACACTCTTACGTGTATCTCCCTCAGTCACTGTAATATTTTCCTCCCGCTCGACAATCCTCAGCTCCAAACAATAGGCCAAGAAGACACGTTTATTTTTGTCACGCTGTGATGAGCTCAATAGGGACAAAAATGAATTATTTAAAGTTCGCATAAACAAACAACCCCGGGCCAGGTTCCCCTCGGCCCCCTCACCCCCTCAGTGTTTTTGCGCACGTGTGTGCGCGCACACGCTTGGTCTCTCTCTTGCCTTTAAAGAACACGCAATAAAAACCTTCCTCAGCTGGAAAGCAAAGCCATTTAGATGTCAGGCCCAGGTACACTGGTAGCCAGTGGCCACTGCCTGCTGTTGGGTGAGACCCTGCCCATTCAAGCCCTGTAGAAGCACTTGGGTACATCCCAGCGTCAGGTGCCTGGAAAGGTCTTTTCAGCTTCTTTGGCTCTGAAAGCTTTCCCTGCCCGGTAGGAGGTAATGGAGCTATCCAGAGCGAAAGAAAACACACACAAGGCCTGATACAGCAGGCTCCAAGCTTTCCCACTGCCACAGCGGGAACCCAAGGGGTTCAGCTCAGCCCTGTGCAGTTCAAGGGTGAGGGAGCCAGGGAAGTGCATCAACTCCAACGTGCCTGTCGGTGCCACGGTAATCAGCTCGTGGCCTTGTCTAAATCCACACAGCTTCTGGCAGAGGCTCTGCGGCCGAGGGAAGAGGGGGAGGGAAGGGATACAACAATTTTCGTTTTCTGTCAGCCTTAACTCTGCTGCCATTTGTTAAAAATAGCAAGGTGTTTGGGCTCTTGTAAGAGCTGTGTGGTGGGGAGGGAAAGAACAAGCCAGTGAGAGACGGGTGGGTTAATTCTAATCTCCTTTCAAGCCTAATGGTTTGAGCATATGTGTCCTTGCAGCAGACCAACAGCAGGCTTATTTACCTCCAGAATTTACATGAGAATTGCTTTATGCAGCTGTATGTAAAAATTCAAACCACACAGTGTCACTGTATCACACAGGTCAATCCGAAGCCCAGTGGCATTATAGCAAGAGACAAAAGCCTCACCACTTCACCAGGGTGTCCTTTCGGACTGAAAATTGTTCTATTAAAAATGAAAAACAACAAAAACAAAAAGTAGGAGCCTATTTCCACTGCTACCCTGCTTCCAGGTTCCCAAAATGCTGCCAAAATTATGAAGACCTGTAGCCTGAGCCTGCTTTTGCCCCTCTCAGCAGACTGCAGGGAGGGCTGCAAAGAATGTCAGGATCGGGCCAGCTTCATTTTGTGTCTGTGAATAATCCCGTTAGCTGATCCCCAGGCATAGACTTTTTATATACACATTACTGATGGGCACAGGCAGAAGAGTTCACAGAGGTGTGGTTTCAGTATTTATCCTAAACAGAGGCAGACAGGCTCAGGCTGCTTGGGATGCTACAGGCATCCTGGGCCGTCTGGTAAATTGCTTGTGATTGCCTGGTTGTTGGTTTGTTTTTCTCCCCCCAGCTTGAAGGGTTTGTGATGTCTCTAGAAAAGCCACAGCTTTATGTGCTGTGGAAACACCCATTTGTTCAGAGAAATGGTGAGTCCTGTATGGCAGAATAAATCAGGATGTTGCAAAATCACCTTAATCATGTGCTGCTATACTGATACTATCCCACCTTTTGCCATTCTGCTTAAGACCCCTAATTCTATCTACTTGTCAAGTAATCCTCATAAGCTTTGACTGGCAAATTTGACTGATATTTCATGGTCAGATTCTGCATTTGCAATCTCTGCAGTGGCACCCCCTCAGAAAACGCAGAAGTATATCAAGGGCCAAAAAGTAACCTGCACATTTTTTAAACTTCATAAAAACTTTTTCTGTGGAGGTTTGGGACAGTTCTTATTTTAGTCTGAACCAATTATTCAGCCTTAATACCTGGACCCTGGTATGCTTCTGTCTTTGATCAGAAAGAACTTGCCTGAAGGCCAGCTCAAGAGAGGTTCAAAGTCAAATGCTTTGATTTAAACCACTCTGCTCCCATCCATGAAAGAAGATGAGAAGAAGCTCTCTGGTATAAGACACAGATAAGTGCAATGCAGCATGTCACATGCAGTATTACAATGCAAAGCATATGAAAAGAGATGTTTCGGGGAGCAGAGGGCTTCAAACACGAATCACCCTAACAATCTGGTGGTTCTGGCAATGGTAAAACACCCTAGGGATCAGAGCAAAATTCTCTAGCCTGTGAGAAACTCCACATACTCTACAGTAACGCAAGAAATAGAGATCTCAGCGTGACCAAGGACCAAGACTCAGATATTTGTGGTCTGAGAGCCCCTGGAACATTTGTAAGGGTGTTTTAGCAATGTACGGAGAACGGGATGCTGCCGTTCTGTGAACAGTCCTTTCCTTGAGACATTTTGCTACATCAACCCAAATAAGCATTTAGTTATAAGGACCTTTCCAGAATTTTTAAGACTTGGAGCAAGCTAGAGACCCCTGCCCTCGTATTTCAGTGAATAGTAGCATGATACCTATTGCCTGCCATGGAAAGGGAACAGGACGCAGGCCCAGAAATCACCCTGGATTCTGCACAAAGAAAGGAAGCACAGTGTTCTGATGGCAACAGAATTGTTCTCCTTTCCTGCTTTCCTCAAGTACTTGATGAGTATCTCAGTCTTTGAACCCCCAGATGCTCAAAAAGAAAAAATTTCTCCTTGGGCTTCACACAGGAAATGAAATGCAGGAAACACGGTATCAAAATACAGCCTTCCACTGACAGTGTCACCATTTTATTGCTCGGGTTGTAATCACTCTTCGGGGGGTGATCATTTCCCCACCGTGTGCAGCAACATGGCAGGGACTGCCTGGGAATGTGGGGACATGAGTTTCCCCCTTGCCATTCAGAACTTTGCTTTGTTGACAAGAACTGAGGGAATAAAAAGGAGGAGAGCTTTTTCAGATATATCTTTTTTTCCACTTCTGGTGAATGAAAGTAACTTTTCTTTAACTATCAGTGCTGTGGCAAATACATTTAGCCACTGTATCCTGCTGGGTCTTTTCACTGGGAAAGGTTTTGATGGCAGAGCCCTTCTTTCCTCCTCTGATTGGTACCTTAGACATTTTTATGTCTTCTTCTTTTCATTAATTTGCCCTTATCTATCCTTTCTGGTGCGCAGGTAATTTAAAAAGGAGAACCCCAGAATTCACTGCAGCATAATACAACTCTATTAAAGCAAAACAGATTTGATTTTTGCCTTGGAATGGGACCTGGGGCCTCCTTGGAATGAGCTCTCCAAAGCCCATCCCCACAACAGCACCTGAGATTTCAGCAAGAGTGCTCTGGTGTGTGAGCTGTGCTGGCCAAGGTCCCCTTTCAAGATGTACCCTGATGGGGATTTAAAAAACAATCATGGTGACATTTTCCTGGGCTGCTACATCATCACTGCTTGTGGTAACACTGCTCCACATTGTGCTCACTACACACCAGCAGTGGCACAAGCAAAGGAGACAAGGGAAGTGTTTCTAATACTGAAAGAACTCAGGCTGCAGAAAGAGAAGAGTTTGAAGGCAAGGCTTTACAACTCTTCCTTTCCCCTCATCAATAATCAGCATAAGAGAATCATGATTTAGAGATGATGTTTTCCTCATTCTGACTATCAAAACATACTCCTTTTCAGGCTCTGTAGAGGCCTGTTATAAATGTATAATCCAACACAGCAAAAGAAAATCAAAATCAACATGCAAAAAAGCATGCTGGGGCTGAGGAGATGCAGTGCAAGAGATCAAACCATCAGAGAAGTAAAACACAGGGAAGGATAAACAAGAGTAGGGAAGAGATAGCACAAGAGAAAGAGAATAATTAACAAACAGCATACGCTATAAGAAGCAGGAGACTCCAGCTCATAAAAGCAAACACTGGGCTGTATTGCCTGCTTGCACAGTAATTCTGGAGGTTTTGAGATGAGAATGATGAGAAACTAATTTCCAAGGTGCACCTCAGATGTTTGGTGCACAGCACCACGGAAGGCCACAGCTTGCTGCCATCAAAGAAATGCATCTTCCAAGAGGTGAAATTAAACTTTAATGCAACCTACCCTGTTAAACTATCCTGCCTGGCCAGCAAGGTGCTCATCTTCTGCTTATCAAATGCAGGCTCTGGGAATGCTGCTCGCTGTGCTGCTTCACATAAACCACAGCTTGCTGAACTCCACATGCTGCTCCCACACATACTAGAAATGCTCCAGGTAAAATACAGGAGGAAATTTGACAAAGCTTGAAATCTGTCCAGGTGAAAGGCACCGTTTGAGACCAGGGTGGAAGGAAGAAGAGCTGTTTCTGAGTTCAGAAGTTCCTGCCATGTTCTCTCTCAAGGAATAATCTCTGATTTTTTAGTATCCTGTCAGTCTCCACTTTTGCAAATGAGCAAATACTATGTCAGTGCTGCTCCCAATATACTTAGAGGACACTGTTTGTAGCCACTGCTTTTATAAAAAAAACAGGGGTTTTGGCTCTCGTGGCATGACCTTCCCCCAGAGAGAGACAAATCCACATGGACATGACACAAGAGTTCTTAAAACCTCTCCAAGAGCTACGAGCCAGAAAGGGAAGAAAAAGAAGAGTCAGAGAACCTTTAGGACACATCAAGGTCCATTAAATACCATGGTGAGTCTTATGGAGCTTTGGTTACTTGTGTTTCTTGCTGCAAAACCAATGTGTGTGTGTGTGTGATGTTTTCTTCTACACTGACAGGCCAGGAGAAGCCAGAATTTTGATTGCGCCACGAAATTTTGGGATTCAAGAAGGGATTTGTAGTTCATAAGGATTCTATGAAAGAGAGATGAGAGAAACAAGAACTTCAGAAAAACCTGTTGGATTTTGGAAAGGAAACAAACTGATCAGAACATGATTTAAGTGAACGGAAAGAGAACAAGGGAGGACGGGATGAAAATCGCTATGGGGGAAAGGATGGGTTGAGAGTGCAGGAAGTTTCACAAGCCTAAATGAACATCTTCCTTTTATTACCTCTGAAGAGTGGCAATGTGATCACTAACTGAGAACAAACACATGAAATTGCACGTCCAGTAGCCACTGTCAGTAGTTAATAGAGCAGTGAAGTGCTGCACTATAACATGGGGAGGGAACAGCAGTACCTACCCCCTTTGTACCTACTTCTTGTACCTTGTAGTATCATTTTCTTCTTCTTAGAGTAGAAAAAGGGGATTTAGGGAACACCTGTCAGTCAGACCCTAATAGCTTACTAGATTTTAGAACAAATTTGAAGAAAGAATCAAAAGGAGTAAAGGGCAGACATTTACTGTGTGGATTTCCTGAAGCAAGACTGTGCCCAACTACCCTGAGAGTTTTCTTGATAAAAATAATTTTTAAAATTAGAATTCTTAAAATGCATCCAGACTTCATTAAAGTATTTCAGCAGGTGCCACTTGGGAACTACCCAGTTCACTGGGGGAAAATAGAGACTTAGCCAGAACTCTGAAGTCTGGGTTGGTGACCAGGGAAGGGAAGATGTAGTAGGCTGCAGGGGGAAATATGGGGCTGGAGGGAAAACATTAGGGGAGTTCCTCAAAGATCAGTCTTTGGACTGATCTCATTTAACACTTCATTAATAAACTGGGCACAGAAAGTAAGAGTGTTCAAATGAAATTTGCAGATTGTACAAAGTTGGGAGGCACCATCAACACAAACGAAAATCGCAATATCGTGCGGGAAGAATTGGATGACCTTGAGGACAGAAGTAATAGAAATGGGATGAAATTGAACAGTACAAAATGCAAGGTCATGCACTAAAGGACTAATAATGAGAATTTCTGCTAGAAGCTGTTGGGAATGACAAAGGAAGAGAAAGACCTGGGTTTCCTAGTTGATTACAGGATAAATATGTGCCATAATATAATGCAACTGAAAAGGCAGATGCAATCCTAGGATTCATCACCTGTAATAGTGCTAATAATGAGAGGAAAATATTAATGCTACTACACAAAGCACTGGTGAGACATTATCTGAAATACAGTGTAAATTCTAGTTACCCATGCTCAAGAGGGATGCATGCAAATTGGAGCAGAGGGTGCAAAGAGGACTATTACAATGAACAAGGAACTGTAGAGTTTCTGAGAGGAAACTAAACGACTCTGCTTGTTAAGCCTCCCTAAATGATGGCTTAAAGGGACACAGCTACAATTCAGGAATGGAGGTGTCCATACCAGCTATATAAGGAGATATATATATATATATCTGTGTAAAGATGACCCAGGAAGACATGGCTATAAACTGGCTTTGAGTTCAATTACAAGATGTTTCTAACCACTGGAGTAAAAATTTCTGAAATGACTTTCCAGTGAGTGTTGTAGAGGGACCCAAAATACTAAAATTCAGACAGTTTTAAAATATAATCTGATCAGCTTCTGAATGCTACAACATAACATGCCATGGTGGCCATGGGGCAGGAAAGCGGATTTGGCATTCCAGGCACATGTTAGATTTACAAGTAGCCTTTTGTATTATTCCTTTAAGGCCCAGGAAGGTGGGAAGAGACATCACTTTGCCATTCAAAAGGATGACACCAGTAAACGAGAGACTTTACAACATTGGAATCTATTGGAGATAACAGTTAGTCAAGTTAGTATCTCAAAAAGACAATGAAAAATTTAGTTTGTGTGAATGTCATACCCTGAATTAATTTTAGGGAAAGATAGTACTTTTTTTTTTAGCTGAGAAGAACTGTGGATGAAAAATTGATTTTTCCTCATTCTAAGAACCCACTTGCCAGCAGTAACACTGCTCTTTGGCTTTCTCTGGAAACATGTCTTGACGTCAATAATTTATTAGAAGTCCTAGATTTGGTTGCTTATGACATATATCAGCTCTTGGTGCTCATACAGCACACTGGAAACAATTCTGATTTTTACAGACTTATTTTCATGAGAAAGGAAATATGAATAAAATGGTGAAACAATCTGGCAGAATCTCTGTGCTTTTTACATATATATACATAGATATATATATATACACACATACATATACACCAAACCAAAAGTTTGGTGACATAAAACTCTCTTGTCTCCCTCACCCAGATCATAATTTTTGCCACAGTTTGCACGGAAGGATGAAAGGCTGTGAAGGAGCACCTCAAAATAAAGTAGATTTTTTTAGTGGCTGGGAGAATGAATAAATTGACCAAATGGCTTTCAATATTGTATCCAGCTACAATATATGGGCTCCACAACTTTGAAAAGGCACAAGTTCCCAAAACTTTCCCCACTTAGCACTACAATAAGCCCATAAAAACAGAATGATATAGCAACTGCTACTGAAGTACATTAGCTGGGTACTAATGACATTTTCAGTGCTGGGGCAGGGCATGTTCCTTGCTTCCTAATCCTAGATGGAATTTTTCAGGAAATTAGTTTCCTCACTGAAAAACCTAGCTTCAAACTGACCACTGTTATCTGGAAATTCTAATAAATAAGGCCAAAAAATGCAAAAATATTCAGAATAATCTAGACACACGCTTTCAACATTTTTTTAACCATGTACTTTGCTATCTCTCTCCAGACAATATTTTCAGTCCAAATATTGCTGGAACACATTAGAAAATAACATGAAAACAACCCAAAGATTTTTTATATAGGTCAAGCAAAATATTTTTGATAACCCAATGCACTTTGGGAAGGAGGATTTTTTTCTTGTGCAAAATATCTTCCTTTCCCTCCCCCCCCCAAAAAAAAATGTCAGAGATGTCAGCTAAGGCTCTTTTATATTTTTTTTCTTTAATCTTAGTTACTGGATGAGAAAAATCAGTTATTCAGCTGCTCTAATAGCAACAGTTGGAGGGACAGAAGGGGAGATTTTACACTGCTGGAGTGTGACACCTAAACTGGCCAATGCTGCTTGTGCTTAGCAAGTAATAATGATGAAATGAATTTTCCTTGTCTAACTAATGCCTGGAGCATGCCTGTGATAGGAATGATATCACAACAAAACTAATGGGGAGTAAGGAGTGTAGGTGTATACAAAAAGGCATATAAGTATATAAATAGGAAATAGCTATATATAAATGTAGTCAAATATATGTGATGTAAATATACAAACAAATCCCTACTTTGAAATTGTGTTCTTTTATTATGAATGGTCTTGCTGATTTGAAACCTCACCTAAATATTATATTAAGGAATGATTTTTAATTAAAAATGTGGCAGGCAGCTACAGTTATTTCTCTCTGTATTGACATGATAACATTACCTCACTGTAAATTCGTGATTCACTCTCTAGGGTAGCTGGAATGGCTACTGGTGTGTAAATAAGGGAATGAGGGGATGTGCTGTGGGGTGCTGCTGACTGCTTACTGCTGCACGAGAATAACCTCATGCAGTGGAATTCAATTTGTCCATTTACATGGATGTGCCTTGGATGGGAAGTGTCACTGTTCTGTCTTGCCACGCACTACAGCTCCTGCTATGGAAGCACAATGAAACCAAACAATTAGTTAGAATTACTGCTCTTAAAGAAAACTGATTTGCTTGTCTGTCTTCTAAGAAAAACTCAGTTACCGTATACGATCAACCTTGGCTTGACTGGCAGTGATTTTCCTGGTCTAGTCTGCTGGGAACCTTAAATGAACATGAGCAATTATAAACCCAAAGTCTTCAGCAATTTGTAGGCATTATCTCAGGATAATTGCCCTGAAATGTTCATGTTGCAAAGCAAAGGTAGATAATTTAAAAATCCATCTTTCTCTGTCTGCACTATGAGTTGGGCGTAACGCTCTTCCCTCCTGCGGGCCTTGTAGCAGTATAATAAAGCTTGGAATTGGTCCTTTGAAAATGCCTATTGCTGTCTTTTAGAAAGCAAAGAGGCCAAATCTGAGTTTAACCTTTTCTGGCTTTATTATTTTTATAAAATGAAACCCAAGTCATATTTTCTGGCACAAACAGAGAAAAAACGGAATATTAAAAGTCAAGGGAACAAACCTGCCCTGAGGAGCTCTACAGAATAACATCCATTGCAAGAAAGCCTTCCTGCTCCCTGGGTAAGATAAGTGCCCCTCAGAAGGAAATACTGGGTCTTGGCCTCCTCATGGCTGCCCATGCACTAACAGAGCTTAGTGTTTTCTGGGAGTTTTACTTACAAGCTTCTTAAAGTGCTCATAAGTGCTCAGCTCCCTCTCTACAACTGGTAAAAACCTCCTGAGAAGCGCTGAACATTTCTCTCTTCTCATGACTCACACAACTGCCTCATCTGTAGGTGGTTTCCTCAGTTCCTTGCCCCCATCCAACCGAGCAGGCAACTGAAATGCATTCATTGCCTGGCTGATTTATAGCAGCTCTTCCCTCCACTGCAAGGAAGGAAGGCTGCTCCTGGCTTACGAGGAAAGCACGGTGATCTCTGAGCTCCTTCTGCAAAGAACTAGCAGGAAGAAGGATGCTTGGAGTGAGGAGGAACAGAAAGGCTCACACCAAAGAAGCCATCACAGTATTTTTTTTTCCCCTTGCTTTGACATAATCAAACAACACAAAAAACCCCTCAGTGAAATTGGATTTTGTAAAGCCACAAAGCTCCTCTCAGTGAAGAATGGTGAGTACTGACTTCTGAGAGAGAAAGAGGCCCCCAGAGCAGAAACACCTGGTACAGCAGGTACCTAGTACCTGTACTTCCATTTATCAAAACTAAAGTAGTCCAGCTCAGCATTTTCCAGGGAATTGTTACAAAAGAGAAACCATCAAAAAATTAAAGCTGTATAAGCTCAGACAAAAGACTGGGTATTAGGAAGATCACATAAAAAAAGCATTTACTAAACAAGAAATCAATAAAGTGACAAATATGTTGGAAATCTCCAATGAATGCTTTGAGTATTCTCATTTCAGTTTGGAGTCCTTACTTTCCTATAGATAGTAGGAGAAAATTCAAGAAACAAAAACTGTTACCAAGGAAATACCTCTGCAATATTCTGAGTTCCTATAAATTTAATTGGTTCTTGACTGTTCTGATCTTGGAAGAAAACCTGAATTTGAAAGACTGATCCAATTCTTTCCATCAGTTATGGCTCATCTGTGAACACCACAAGAAGAATGGAACTCGAAAACCTCCAGCCTTCTACACTCATATCCTTTTTCTCTTCTCTTCTCTCCCTCACTCAATTTCATGCTCAGCTTATACTATAAAATTGCAAAGTACCAATGTTGCCATGCTTCATCAAACCATTTGGGAGTCAACAACATAGTCACTCCCACTGAAATCATGTTTATTATTTGAGTTTCCTTCTGAAATAGGACTTGCTCTCAGGCAGAGCTTCATCCTCCGCAGAGCTGGAACACTGCAAAGCATGACTGGAGTGCAGGATATCTCCAGCTGTGCCAAACACATGGCCAGATCAGTCCAAAGGGTAGCAGAAATGTATCTTCCCTTACTCCAGCACTGTCCACTGCTGTAGCTGCTCAAGTGCACTTGTTCTTATAGGCCCTGATGAGTTGGCTGTTTTCCCTCTTTTTTTACTTTTTTTTTGAATAATTGGGGCAAAGAGCAAACAGGGGAGAGGAGAAATGGGAAAAGGGGAGTTATCAGTAAGGGGGCCAGCTGAGTGAGGTTGATGACCTGATTTCAAGCATACTGGGGATACTCTGTGACCCCTGTAATTTTACTGCCTCCTGAGTTATCGCTTGTGATTTTCACTGGAGTGAAATGATACATCAGGGAACAGTAAGGATTCCAGCAGTCCACAAACAGGCAGAATACCAAGTACCTACCAAAACAGCTCCCCTACCTCTGGCAAAGATATATTTTTAATCCTCTGGAGCGGAGGCTCCAACTGCCTATCCAGATCCCCTAAGGTTTCATTAATTGAAAATGCCAGAGAAGACCTTTTTTTTATTATTATTATAACTGTGGGCCTATCTCACAGTGCAGAAGCTCCAGAGGCTTCTTTAATGTAGCTCTCAAGGAGATTAATCCAGACTGAAATATCCTGTCTTTGGAGTTTTGGGATGGAGCTTGTTCCCCATGAAGACCCTTCTTTCTTAATGACCAACAAAAAATCCTTGCTTGTTCCAGCAAGTGGAGTCCCACCAAACAGCAAGGAATTGGAATCTCAGGTAGCTTAGTAACAACACAGTGCCCTATCAGAGACTGGACTGTATTAAAAAACTGTTCCAAGTAAAATATTCATAAAGAAGAAGGTGATGTAAGAAGAGACCTTTCCTGGAAAAATAATGGAAATGGGATAGATTTACTCTCTTTTGGGTGAATTCAACTTGCACAAACCCCAGTTTTCTGCAGTGTCTGACCTGTTCTGTGGGTTCATCACGCTATCCTAAAAAAGTAATAGCAAACATGACATTCAAAATATTTTCTACATTCTGCTCTCAAGTTAAAAAATGGTACCTTTTTGAAAAACTAGTGAAGTCCTGTTTCACTTCTAGTTGGAAAGGGGAAAATAGCCTTTATTTCAGATGGGTTGAAAAGAGCAAAAGGTAAAGTGACAGAACAGAGTGGGTTATATACACCTCCCTTTACACAGAGATAAATGCAGTGAAAAACTTTAACGAAGACACTTCTGGCAAGATTTTGTGTTGGAATCGAAAATCCATTTCCTATTTAAAAAGTTTAGGCAAGGAAGTTTTGACTGAGTGCAGTATTCACACACCTTTTAAAAACTGCTACAAGCTGAACATGTAATTCCAAATCCCTCTGGAAAAGTCCTATAAAATTATTATCAAATAAATGGAATTGTATAGTAATGACAGGAAACCATCTGTGAAATTGACTGGAGAATTAGTTCCCTGATAGCAAATGCAGACAGCAAGGCAAAAAGTGCTGTAGAATTTTGTCCCCTCCAAAATGTGAATATTTTTAATCATTCAGTGAAAGATTTCTTTCTTTCTAACGGATTAACGTGTGAAGAGTCTCTGCACCAAAAGTGTGTGCTGAATACCTTATAATTTTTAAAGAAGAAATCAAATCCAGATCGTAACAGTGATGGCTTCTTTCTTATTCAAGTGCTTGGAACAGAGTATGATTTGAATGCTGACATTGCTGACATGCTATTAAATGGCAGTTTGTAATATGGGCACCTGTTTCACCCATTCCCACCTTTTTCCAACTGGCTCATTTTGCTCCAGCCAGTGGTTACTCAGCAAAGCAGCAGGTGTTCTGCAAGTGGCATAGGCCAGGTTTAGCCAGTGATCTACAGCTCACCTAAAATAGTTAAACAACTCTGATGGCTTAATGCTGCCAACAGGGAGTTGCTGCAGGGTCTGAAGTGGAGGTAGGACAGATTTCTTCCTGTCCCAAACAAGCAGAAGATCAGATGCTGCTCCACAGAGCACAGGCAATGGGAACCTTCAGTCAAGCGGCTTTGTTCTGATAGTTGGTCCTTCAGGTCACAACTAAAAACAAGATTTCTAATACAAACTTGTGTGAACTTTCCCTCCCTCCTGTTCCCTCCGTTGGCCTTGCAGGGCCTTTTGGCCATTTCAAGTTAGAGCCTTAGGGTTTAATTATTAGTATGACAAGCCGAGCTTTCAGAGAGGTGAAGGGGGAGTGCAGAGGTGAAGTGGCTGGAGACATCCTGCCTCAATAGGGCACAGGCAGCACTGAGGCTTTCCTGCCTTTCCAGCGTCCCTGACTGTGCTTTCACAAACAGCTGGCTGGGGGCCCAGGTGGTCCTGATCTTAACCCTCCATCTCCCAGCTCTCTTTGGAGGGTGCAAAGCCGCTTTAGGGCCTGGAGCCCCACTGTGATCTGAATACAGGAGCACTTATAGCATAAGCAAGGACACAGTGGGGAGCAATAGGTAGCTTTTTATGTGCACACATCCGTGCGTGGGCACACACGTGCTCCCTGGGGGAGGAACCTCTTTTGACCTCTTAGTGGACCTCTCAGTTTTGATCCCTTTAAAGTCCAAGACTTATGCTTTAGGTTTTGGCACAAGATGAAAAACAAAATAATCAACATCATTAGTAGGCAACTCTCCCCTGCGTCCCCTACCCCCATGCCTCTTACATGCTACTTGCCCTTGTAATATTACTGTATGTGTCAGACAAAACCCCACTATTTCATTGCCTTAAACAGGAAAATGTTTTCAACTCCCCTATGCGTTCTTGCCTAGTTCATGGCTTGATTTAATTTTACAAGGCAAGAGCTGGAACAATTATCTGATTCTTCATGTACAGCAGGCTTTCAGTGGTCATTTCTGAAGTTTTACTGGTTCGTAACCTCTGTAATCAGAAGACCCAGTTAAAAAAAAAGAAACTAAGTGAACAGGCAGGAATCTGTTCATATTATCCCTTCCTAGCTGTCCCGGCTTTCATCCTCTTTTCTCCCACACATGCCCTTATTGCTCTGCTACTCACCCACCAATGAGGGTCTGTCAATGGCAGTGAGAGGTCAACATCAAAGCACTTTTACAGCTAGCAGCTTGCAGCTAATGCTGGCATTATGGAGAGAAATAGAGAGAGAGAGAGAGAAGCATAGGGATTGAATGAATGGCCTTCTCATATAGAAAGAGACCGAAGAATAGAACAAAACCTCCTATTCTCCCACTCTTTATAATACTCCTAGGCCGAGTGTGCGTATGTGGTACACAGCTGAGTTTGAACTGCATTAGCACTCTTTCAGTTTACAAACAAGAGGCCTAATTTAGAAGAAAAATCTCTTATCTGATTATTTCTTTGTGTTCACCCATGTGGTAAAAAATGTCTGTACAGAGAAGGGAGGGGGCTACAGAGGTGACTTATTGACTTCTTCGGCTGTATTGTGATTGCGAAGGGCAATTGGGAGATCATTATTCATCCATAATTTTCAGACTTGAGGGAAAGAAGTAGTAAAACAGTCTCTCAAAAGGTATTTCAATGTGGATTACTATTTTTCTGAGGAAGGCGTTGGAAAGACTGTGGGTCAGTCCCACACCAACTGTATGAGTGATGCCAACCTTATCCCCCGCCCACACAGAAAGCCCAGAATTATTTTTGTCCCGTGCAATTGACACCAAGATTGGATGTCTTCCTATAAATATGCTACGGCCTTGGTATAGTGAATTTCACAATTTGATGAAATTGCTACCTCATACCAGTTAGAGAATTGTAATTACCTCTCCTGCCTCATCAACCTTCTGTAGAGGGGAGAAAAGGGACTTCAAACTTGTATGACTTCAAAGTTGTTGAGAGACTCAAGCAGCAGATTTAGGGATAAATATTGTTTCCAGGACTGATAATGAGTATTATTTGGTTTTTTCTCCCTTCTCTGGAGTCTGGGACATACCATCCTCCAAGCATCACCTGGGTACTTTATTTAAATTTCCTGCTTCTGTGGGGAAATAAGTTTTGGCAACATCTTGGATCCCTTTGGCACTTTTCTAGTGGCAAATAGAAGTTACAGTATTTATAATTTACTCATGTAATAAAGAGCTTCGGAAAAAAGACGCATAATGGTTACACTTATTTCACATCTCCACCCAAAAGAATGGAATGTGGTCTAATTGAAGTGGCCAAGGGAAGACCTACAGGGCCTTTGAGGGAGTGAAAGGTAACTGGAAAGAAATACTGGGAAGAGGCTTCACTTGAGTTCTTATCCTTTACATCTGGGCTTGCTACGGGGAAACACGTGAAAAAAGTTTAACCATGTTTTTGCTCCTTGAATTCAGGATGCAGAGATTACAGAATGGCTGGAAAGGTCCACAAGTGATAGATAATGAAAACAGCCTGATCTTGGAGACTAACCTGAAGAAAGTATCAGCGATCTTGGAAAACAGCTGGGTTTAGGAGAGCCTATTTGCTCTATGTTTTCAGAGAGAGGCCCTTTAAGTATGACATGCAAATGAATACCAAGACTTGCCTTTCAAGCACAAATATGATAGAGATCTTAACCATGCAAGTATCTACTGCGTACTGCTTAAAAAAAAAAAAAATCACTACGAGACCAGAAAAAAACAGTATAAGTAAACTACAACATAAATACATCTGTGCCATGTAACTGCAGGATGTCTTGATGCCTTGAATGCCTTTTGAATACTAATGCTTTCCTATTTTATTACAGAATTTTTTCATGCTCAGTTTTGTAAGTATCACTTAATACAGTTTTGAATCAGAAATCAGGATAATAAGCGTAAGACAAATCCATTCATTCTCCCCCCTGTATATTCTCCCAGGACAGTATGTAACAGGGTACTCCTCTTGCACAAAGGCCTACAGTTGTCTTCTATTTTTTTAAGATCATGAATGTGCAACTTAGCTCATTATGTACAGATTTATTTTGAGCAGAAAGCACTCTTGGTAACCTTAGAGAACTGTGTTCCAACCATGATGGGAAAATGGGAGAACTGCAAGCCCAGAGATCAATGAAGCAAAGACTGCTCAAAATTGGTGTTAGTTGGTGGATAAGAGAATGACAACACAGGATCTCCCACCTACCCCTTCTGAGAGTGCAAAACATTTGTCCCTAGGCTATGAACTAAAAAGGGCTGAAAGAACTGATTATATTACTCTCCTTTATTTGTAACTGGTTTGGCTCTTTGAGCTCAGTAGAAGGGAAGCAGATAGAGGATATCACTATTATTACTATACTGTTTTGCACACTCTGTCAGGGCTAAGCCTGACTATATAAATTTAATGGTTTAAAGTCTTTGCTGTGGCATTGATCTGTTTTGAAAACACACATAGGAGCAGTAAGAAGCAGTTTAAGCAAGGAGTAGCCTTGGGAGCCAGTATAGCAACTCAAAACTTTTATTTATCTTCTTGAAGATGGCTGTGATGGCTCATTAGTTAGTGCACATTCCTAACTATAGACTGTTTCAGACAGAAAATAAGGACATAAATATTTAACCTTTGAAAAGGAACTCATTTACTGGAAATCCAACTTTATGAACTAAGGTTATAAATAACTTTGATGCACTGCAATCAACATAATATAATGAGATCACATGAATGGCTGAGTTGTCTTTAACCTTTGATTGTTTAGAAGTGCAGATATTCATTTGTACCAGGGATTAGTGATGATGAACACTGAAATGAAGCTGAGTATGATCAGGCACAGGCTTGTGTAGAATACATCCCTGAAGTGAAAGCAGTCCCCTCCCCTCCAGTTTCTACCCCCAAGATTTCTTTCATTCACGGTAATTCAGTTGTAGTCTGTCAAAACACTGAAAGGGACATATATTTCAAATTTATCTGTGGGGATTTTGTAATGCTAGAACAGGGCTTTTTCACTTTGCCAAAAGAGATCTCCTGAGAGGGGTCTGTTCAAGTTACACACTTTTTAAGCAATTGTATGAAAATGCCATGTGTAAGATACATTTTTTAAAGTATATTCTCCCACACAAAAATATCTGCTGCACAGTAGATACACAGTACAATAAACAGGGAAAATTCAAAAGTTTCATCTTTACAGGGTCCTTCCTTGACATTGTTCTTGCAATTCCAACTCTCTGGCAAAAGATGCCTGTTAATAACCCAGGGAAGATAATTCTTAGTGGTATTTTTTGGTTAATTGATTTTCAAAGAAGATGATTTAAAAGATGATTTAAACACTGATTACATTGCAGTGTTTTATAGCCATGGATGGCACTTCCAGCCTTCTGAAGACTTCCAAGCCATCCCTGGATTATATCTTACTACATGTACCAGTGAAGCAAACCACTTACTCCTGTATCATTAAACCCTTAATAAATGCAGAAGGTGAATCATAGGATAGTTATGTAACCTGTCCAAAAATTAAAGGAGAAGACAGAGAAAGACTAAGGATCATAAATGTCCCAAACATGCTTTTCAGGGAGAATGTTTGCATGGTCATGCATGCCAAATAGTGTCACTTTGCACAGCTTTACTCCTCTAGATATGAAAGTATTTGCTAATCTTACAGGCTACTGCAATAATTTACTGACCAACTTCATGATGAAACAACTGCATTTTCAAAATTACTGATTTTTGGGTGAAAATAAGCAAGTCACTCACCTCAAAATATAGCAAACAAACAACTAACTAACTAACTAAAATGAGACATGTAAAACATTCTTGACCAATCATTCTTTTATACAGAAAAATACGAACATGTCTTTTTCTTTTTTTTTTCCCCTGTAGTTCTGCTCACTTTCCTTAATACTTTGTGCTCAGGGTTTGAATTGTGTTCTTGAGGGATGAAAAGTTCCTTCAGTATGTAAAGATAATAAAACAAGCTAGTGTATGCTGCAAACATTGAATTTTTTGTCCATTAGGAACATCTGCCTATTCCAGGAGGGATATCAGAAAACGTGTCCAGGCAGAAACAGAAATTGAGAAAACGTCTGTGGCAGCATATGAAACAACCACAACAGGATAAATAATAAGATATTTACCATGACACAGTAAGACTCTTTCACCATGGCAGTGTAGGGCAACCTCTCCAACAACATACTTCCAGCATTAAGTCATGGAAGTGGTGTCAGAAGATGGTTTATTGTAAATTACGGCCTGGATTGCCATATATCCACTACACCTCCAGGAATCTGAACTCTGTAGTCATTTAGAGGTAGGGTTACATCTAGAAGAAAGGATATCTTCCCTGGGAGATAAAACAATACAGCACTTCTATGTTTTACAGATGTAGTGAGAGGAAAAAAAAAACCACAACATTGGAAATGGACATCAAGCTGGGGAAAACTTCTCTGAAACCAGAAAACTTTTTCCAGAAAAGCCAATTAAAAAGACTTGTTTCTTGAGCATTAATACTCACCCTGCCCCTCCTTTGGCCTTTAAACTGTAACACAGAGTCTGTTTCTGATTTTTATTTCATCTGCTCTTATCACTTGGCTGGAAATACACAAAGTCTTTGCCATCTATTTGATCCCCACGGTGTGGGCTATGGCTTGCACAGAACATGCCAGCATGAGTTACGCCAATAAACAGTCAAATCACACAACCACCTCTGTAGTGGTATTCCATTAATCTGAATACCTTTCCCAGGCCTTTCTTCTTCTTCTTCTGACTGCAGAATTTTGGGCAACCGAAAAACAGCAACTATTCCTCGTCTTTATCTGAGTTGCATCAGCAGTGGTGTTCCACCACGTTTGAACAGACTGAAAGGCCATGTTCCACTTAAGGGTAAATAAATTAATGCAATGGAACAATGAGAGCCAAATTAAGATTTTCAAAGTTAGAAATTTTTTCTGTTTTTTTTTTTTTTTTTTTTTTTTTTTTTTTTTTTTAACCTAGAGAGGGGTATTTAGTTCCTGAGCACACCTCTCTCCTCCTTTTTTTTAAAGTCTTCTTAACTTTGATAAAGCTGATTATGGACTGAAGAAGATAGAAAGCTCCATGCTTATCCTTAAACACACCTCTTAACTGGTCCCCCTGTGACACAGCTGTACATCATTGTTCCTTCTTACAGTATTCATGGAAAGACTGAGTGATTTCCTCAAAATTACACAGGCTATTGGCATCAAAACTTATAGACTAATCCAAAAATTACCATATTAAGCTGCACCCCATTTTTCTGGAACACAGCCACTATGCCTAATTTCCCCTGAGGAAATAAATTACAATTAAATAAAAATTGAATGAATGAGGGAGGAGAAGCCTAAATATTCAACTATAAGTGTTGGAAGAGAATACAACTTTTTGGCTGATTCCACCACGTCTATAAATTACAGCATAACGTAATGTATCATGTCTCAGATACAAGAACAGCACTGAAAAGAATAATTTAGTTCCTCATACACAGAGTTAATGATGAATTACCATTTACATGTTTCATCATTCACTGGTACATATGGCTATAATTCAGGAATCGTGACAGTACAAAATCTATTACTCTAACAAAAGATTTGTATCAGACAATTATCTTGATGGTTGCTGTCTTGTTCTTGGAGTAGCAGTGTATTCAAAGAGCTCTGAGAGTTTTCTGCCAGCTCTGGAAGTTCTTAGATACCAGTGAATCTCCCTCCTCAATCGTAAAAACGTGGAAGAAAAACTAATGTTATTTTTATGAGTAACTTAAGAATGCTTGCATTCCCCTTTCCCTCTGTTCAGAGAGGCTGCAGTAAACCACTCATCAAGCCTATTCTTTCCATTCTTTTAAGAGGATTCCATGGGCTGCATTTTTACCTGTGTCTTTCTTCAACTTTTATGTGTTATACAGTCAGTTTCTGAGGACCTGGCAATTCTTCTCGTCTGCACAAAGTAACTGAATTGTTTTTTTCAAAAGCATATTATATTATGGTGTTACAAACTCAACTCTAAAGGTCATTAATTCATGATTTAATGTTGTATGGGATAGTAATTTTTTATTCCCCATACTTGATGTAGAACTATAAACCAAAAGAAATCTTCAAATTAACTCTTTCATCCCTGAAGGGGATGCATATTTTCATAGAGGCCTGTATCAAAAGCCATTTCTTGCAGTAGAACACAAGTAAATATGTTATATGCCATAGGGACATGGAATAAAGCCGTGAAATATTCAAATCCTGAATTTACTGTTGACTCATTGTGCAAGCTTTCCCATGCCATTTAGCCTCCATAAATCTAGCTGTGAGACTTCAATGAACACAAAACAAATTATGCCCAAATCCAACTGGGCCTATCTGGTTTCTGTCATGGTTTGACATCACCTGCTTCATTTTATAGCTCAACTCGCATTAGAAATCCATATCCAAACTCATGCAACCTCATCTGTGCTGCAAAGCCCATAGAGAGAAGACCCATCTCTCCATTTAGGTTTTATGATAACTCTGTGAATCTCTTTCTGAGCATAATTTTCCTCTCAATATCAAAATACATCTTCATTTTTTGTTCCTCTACACTGCTCCATAAGGAAGATACAAAGAACTTTTGAATGCGGCCTCAACTTCCATTTCCCAGCATAAAACTTTGCTTCCTGGAACAAGTATGAGAATCAAATGTATTTATTGACATTGTCTCTTTTATTTCCAGTGTCTTATCTAAGAAGTTTTCAGTGAGTCTGTCAGATTCCTTGATTAAATCATACGCCTCAGCTTTGAGCCTGTTTTTCCCTCAGTTGACATCTCGCCCTAAATACAAGCTTCTGCTTAGGGCTACCTCTTCCTCATTCAACCTGTCAATCCTAAATTTATCAAAACCCAAGATGTGGATACGCTTTTAACCTATTTATCCACATTAGATAATTCTTGACTTCTCCCCGGGGAATATTTCTGGGAAGCTTTCCATTCTTTTGTCTGCTTATTAGCCTTCAACATTGTCACATTTAAGCAATTCATTTGTACTTCTGACTTTCATTTTTTCAGGAAATGACAATTCATTTGTGGAGGTCTGACTCAGTTATGACCATGTCCACAGGATTTGAAAGCTCTGCTGCACTACTGAGGCTCCATCTGTGAAGAGAGTTTGATAGTTCTCTCCTGTAGATTCTGCTTTTCCAACAACAGGCTTGACTCCCTTCTTTCACTTGATTTTATTTCCATTACTGTAACTTATCACTTTTAATAGATTGACAGACAACTGATGATGGGACAATTGGGACCTTCACAACTGCCTAGATCTGGAGACAATCTCCACAATTTAATACTTGGAAAACCACACTAAAACATTGGATGGGCATGAATAGAGATGCTGGAGTCAGACCTCCATAGCTGAAAAAAGAAAAAAGGTGAAATTTCTCTTCTTTTACTGTTTTTGTAGTTAAAGATACAGTGGGAAAGATGCAGAAAGGTTTGACCATCATTCCCCTCTCCCCTATTATTGTTCTTGTGTTCTGGAAACAGAATGCAAACCTTGGATTAAGCCATCCCCCAATTCAAATCCAAACTGGATCCAGTTCAGTCTTAGCCTACCCATCAAGTATGCATGGATACAATTAGCAATCCTAATGAACATGATTTAACCTGATTTTTTCAGTGGACAATGTTAAGAGAAGTTAGTGAAGAAGGGATGTA
>JAWWLV010000018.1:4470293-4485280 GCA_035041135.1 Platyrinchus mystaceus
ACATGAACTGTGAAAGATATTTATGGAAAACAGCACTTCTGGCCCACAGCTGACACTGACAGTAGCAGACAAATAAGCCACCCTCATTTACAGGTAAAGAGGAGCTGGGGCTTTTAACGTAAAAGCCCATATTCACTCTGAATTAAATAAATTCTCTTTTAACAAATCACTGCTGTGCATTAGTAAAAAAATGACCGGAGCCACTGAGCTTCTGCAGTGTGATAAAGGCACATCAAACAGAGGAAATGTTCGGGTTAATGTGAGCTGGCTCCCCCAGGGACCCTCTCACCCAAATGGTCCTCTCCGTAACCCAAGTCAGCACAGGGACAGGGAGGCTGGAAATGGCAGTAGATCATGTTCTACCAAAGTGTGCTTCTCTAACACGCCGCTGTACAACACAATTAACTGCTTACACCAGGCCTTGCCTTGTTTCTGCCACGTTACACTTCTCACATTTCATGTAATAGTGTTTGCAAAGTGCTCCCAGTTTTCAATTAGCCAGCCTGGCCTTCCCCTCACACTCAGCTGTGCCGTTCTGGCTGCCTCCCGTGGACTACTCAGAAGTTGTCTCTCAGACACACTCTCAAATCTTGTGTTTCAAAGACACTGGTGGCAGCCTTGCATTTTTATTACTTTCTTTTTAAAGCCAGCCATTAGATGTAATTTATTCTAAACACTTCCGAGGAGTCAAACCAGGATATAACTTCCCTTTGCTTTCCTGCCCTAGGTGTACAAGATATTCCTAACGAAATAAGCAGTAACCACTTCATCTGCAGAATAACCTTTCTGTGAATGTCCTTCTACTTATTGATTTACTGATCTCCATCACAAAATCTCAAACTACTGCTTCATACTCTGCTTCTCTTTGAAGTAGACTTATGTAATTGCATACAGATAAAAAAAAATAAATCAAAGACTGGGGAGTTTTGTCTCCCCTCTCTGTGCCCTACAATGAAAATCACAATCACATTTGCCTTTTTTGTGTAATTATCCTTTTATATCCTTTCATACCTATGTGAAATATATGACTTTTAGGATGGGAGAAATTAAATGGAGCACTCTATAGCCTTGGTTTTCATTAGGTCCTAAGTGCTTATAAGTATCTGCAACATTGCCAGTCAGAAAATACACCCTGTGATTTTCTAGGACTGCAGGACTATGTTTATAAACCAGATACTGTATGGTCACTTGAAACCAACTTATGTAAAACTTGATTTCAAACTCTAGAAGTTACAGAAGATTCCAACAGTTACAGCTTATTTGAAAAATGTAGACACTGCAGGTAGGAAGTTAAATGGCTCAACAAGTTGAGCATTGACTTGTAAACTTCTGATAAGAAATCTTTAAGCAGGTTTGTATTTGGTACCCCAGTTTAAAACAAATCTGAGAACTAACCAAAGCAGCCTTTTGTAAGAATTTGGTTTTTACACATCTCAACTCAGAAACCTCCCAGGATATGAACAACCCAAACTGTGGAACATGAAATACTCTATCACACAAAACCAGATGAAATGTGGTTCACATTCTCAGTTTTCAGAACTGGATGAGAAACTGAGCTAAAATAATTTTCTAAACCCCAACTTCTATTATAAGAAACTGGTCACTTCCAATTGCCAGATTTAGGACACAAAGAAGTGAGAATGTCTTGCTTTTTTTGTTTCCTGTATTTCTGATTAAAACATTAGAGGAAAAGGAGTGAAAATTACAATTTCCAAAACTTCCATGCCACAACAATATCATTGGGAATAAAGATTAAAACCATACTTTAGTATATCTAACTGTTCTGTCTTTATAGTAGTGATTGAAAAGGCAGCTTGTAATCAATGACATTCAGCATGGCACAGGATTCTTTCTGACAACCCAAGAAATAAAAGACTTAAGGAAACAAACCAGGAGGAGCTTCACTTGGGTACTTGTTCAGCTGCTGGAAAACCTCTGACTCAAACCAGTCAGCCCTAGCTTGGAACAGCAATGAGCTGAAGCTGATTAGACTCCAGCAGGAATCTGAACCAGGACTGAGCATGACTCCCTTACATACTGATAATTTACCAAACATTTGGGCATGTTGATGGTAAACCCCTTCTCATGCTATTTCTATCATCTGGAATGTCCCCAGGTGGGTCTACATAAGAGTCTGGGCACAAAAAAGCTGTAAGTGAAAATAGACCCCCTTCTTGAATATGAATTGTAAACAAAGGGATCAGTTGGAGGAGTCTGACCTCTACTCCTTGCTAACATTCCAGTGTCTGGAGAAGGAATCATTTTTGGTCCAAGACATTTTCAAAACACTCAAGAAGGTCTGAGATATCAACCAGGCTTCAGACCTGATTTGGAGGCCAGAGGCCCCCCCACTGACTTTGTGGATTTGGATCAGGGCCACAGAGAAACAGCAATTCTCCCAGCTTGCATTAGAAGACAATTGCCATTTGTAGGCAATGTGTGAATATTCAGGGGACTTTATAACAGTGAATCCAGTAAAGTTTTACTCTGTAATAAGTTATTCCAATATTTGAAACTGAGCTGCAAAGTTTTAATTAAAAAAAAAAAAATCAGTAAATTCCATATGGCTCCCAGGTGTTCCACAACCTGGTCTCCAGTTTCCCTTTTGCCCCTCAGCAGAAAAAGAAAAAAGGGATCTGGATTTATACACAGAGATACCCTTCACTCTGCCACCATCCTGATATTATTGTATCCAGCACTGCAGACAAAGGTTGGAGCTTCCTGCACAGTATGGGCCCAAGTCTGCTTTCCCATTATACAGCATTTACAGATGTTTTCAGGAAATTTGCTCCAGGCAGGTGAAGAAAAGGGGTAAACTTCTTGGCTTTCCTATATATTAATATTTCCTCCCTTGTCCCAACATCCATGTGTAATTCATTCTCCATTCAACCTCAAGATGTCCACATTCCTAAACAGGCATGAAGTCAGTCAGGATTTTATTTTAGAACTTGTTAAGTTATTTTTAAAGCATATTTATGAGTCTTCTTTCATTCAGTTAATCTCACCACACAAAGAGTTTGAGTAAAAACAAAACTTAGAGGTACCATCTCTAGAAGGGACTTACAATATTTTCCTATTGTTTATAATGTTGTAAAATGTTACAACAAACAATCTTAACGCCTTTCTTAGCCAATTTACTAATTTTTCTTGACAGAAGAAAAACACAGTAAAATTTAAATTGATTTAGAGATATTTTTCACTTACAAATGAAAAAAGGATTTTGTCATATAACACCCTAGGAAACAAAACTCTGCACTTTCTCAGGGCTGTTTTTTTTTTACTAATTTTTAAACTGAGAAACTTCAGAAAGGCAATTCTCCAGAATTCTACTTCAAAGTCTTCTGGCATTTTTGTTGCTACAGGACAAACCATTTTAAGCAGGTTAAGCAAAAAGAATCACTCCAAGCCATGGAAAAAGATCACCTAATCCTACCTGTGATTTCAAGATAAGGTAAATCTACTTCCCCATGTAGAGGTTACAGCTGTGAGATTTTTCAGCTCCTAAGTCTAACAGTTTTCCAGACATCCACAGACATTGCAGGAAAAGCCAAAGACAAAAAATGCAAAACTCATGGGTCAATGAAAAGAAAACACATATTTTCCTACTGAAGACTACTCTGGGACAAGGGAAAAGCACCAGCACAACAAAAACTGTACAAGACTCAATTTTGTGGAATATCTTTGTTCCCCCTTAGTGGGAAAAACTCTGCAGTCCAGGAAAACTTGACACTTACACCCAACAGTTATTGTTTGTTCTCTCTTCTCTTATTCCCTCTGCACATTCCCTGGGTTGTTCTGTATTTCCTCACTTTGCACACTTGAATTACCTTTCAATACAGGCCCTGTTCAGCCACTGAAGCTTTTTAAATACATATATAGGTGACAGTTGTCTAGGGGAGAAGTCCATTTCCTTCTTCTGGTCCTTCACGGTAGAGTTGATGCCACACAATTCCCTAAATATGGATGTTTGCCATGGCAACAACTGCAGCACAGTTTTGCAGAACTCACCCCTTAAGTGGCTTAATGGATATGGTATTTATTCCCTTTCTGAAGATTTAGCTTCAGTGACACATTAATACAAACATAAATGGAGCAAATATTTGTTTGCTTCTTGGGAATAACAAAGGCACGTTTATCTGATACACACAGAAAAGACATTTTTGAACCTCATTAATACATGAGTAGAAGTCAATGGAGGAAAATGGATCTTGTTAACTGGCTTCTTGGATA
Source organism: Platyrinchus mystaceus (assembly GCA_035041135.1). Taxonomy (NCBI): domain Eukaryota; kingdom Metazoa; phylum Chordata; class Aves; order Passeriformes; family Tyrannidae; genus Platyrinchus; species Platyrinchus mystaceus. Next base: position 4,474,524 of record JAWWLV010000018.1, read on the forward strand.
CCAATAAGCATCTCATTTGCCTTAAACATATCAACCTAGCAACACTATTTATTCAATATAGAATAATCAGTGACATTAGAGAGCCCTAGCACTGCACACAGAGGAATGATTAATCTATTATTCATTCCACAATAAAGACTCTGAGGGATTTACCATATGAAAAGTGATATTCAGAAAAGGAGGTGGTATTTTTTTTTCCCTGACCTGTATGGGAATTCCTGTCCTGTGGGATGAATTCCATTGAATAACACTGAGAGTTTTGGTTGTGGGTTTTGCCGTTTTTTTTTTTTTTCTTTTTGAAGTACCTTCCTTCCTGCAAGGCAAGAGATATTTCACAGGGCTACGAGACTAACTATGTGGTATGAAGATACATGCAGGCACACAACTTTCTATAGACTGGATCACTTTTATGCCTTCAGGGGACACGGAATTCTGTTGATTTGAGAAGCAGAAGCACCTTTTTACTACCTGGTGTCCATCTTGCCATGATCTTTAGTGTTGACATAAGGATATATGCACATACAGATTATTGTGCATGTGCAGACTCCTCTGTACAGGGAAAACTGAGAAAAATAACCAGAAACCTCACAAGAAAGGTGTGTCCATAACTGTCAGCAGCCTGGTGTCCTTATGCAGAGGATAACCACAATTCTTACATTGCACCACAAACCAAAAATCCTCTGAGGACATATTCCCTGCACACTCCAGTATAACATTAATCCACCAGCTCTTGAACCAGAGCACAGCCAACTACCTTCATGAAGGCCACTAAACCACTAAACTGTGCACCTGCTTCACATAGTTTAGATGCAGCCATTAATTTTTTTTTCATCGGCTGTTTAATAATTATTAAGAATTATTCTGCCTACTCTGCAGTAACAGCAATGGCCTGAGTTACAGCACATCGAGCCCTATACATGAACAGATGCACAGCTGTGCATTTAATTGGTGTCAAGATGGCACCTGAAAAGCAGTTATTTGAATATAGATTTAAATAACAGGACAGGTTACTTGCAATAACTACATGTGCATTTGTGTGGACAGCTTGGGATTCTGCTATTTCAAAGACCAAAACTTTTTTAATTTCTTTCTTCCAGCAAGTTTCTTCCAGGAGCTAAGAGGCCATTACAATCAAGGAGAACTTTTGTATAAGTAAGCACTAAGTAAAAATTATAGAACTGGGATTTAGATCATGAAACTGTCTAAAAGGCAAGTTGTTATTTGATTTTGAAATGTAATTGAAAATAAGAATAATGAACATAACTCCAATTACTCTGGAATGGCCTTCTGCTCCTTGCAGGGTATGCAGTGATTAACTAGCCTTTTATAGCACTTCATTTTTTTCCCCCCTGTGATGGAAGATTTACCCAAGAATCCTTGGGTAAGAATAATTTGTTTTGGCAAAGGTATTTGCAATAGAGTGAAGGGAGGGTGCTAACCTCTATCTCAGTTAGCCCACTCAGCTGATCAGCTGCTCTGTGGGCTGCCAGGGGAGGCCAAGGGAGAAACTTGTGGAGGAGGATTCTCCATGCCAGTTTGAACAGGCTAACGCAGCAAACAATGCAGGCAACTGCAGCTTTTACCATTCTGCCAGCATAAAATTAACCTTAGGGCCTACATCACAAGTGTACTGGCCTCAGCATACCTGTAAACACCACTGAACTGAGTGTTTATGAAAAGCAAGTTGCACTTCTAAGAACCTCTGATGAATACTCCCACTTCTCATTGTTGGACTCTGAATAAGCAGATTTGTTGGTGCATTTCTTTTCCTTTCACTGTTAATTTTGCAGAGTCCTACTGACAGGCATGAGTTATCTGTTATCTTAGAATATACTAGACTAAAAGCAAGAGTAGCTTCTCTCATCAGGAACTCTATTGCATTTTACCGCTTGCTACCCATACACATCCTTACTGAACTCCAGAGATCCCAGAAAAAAACCCACTTTTTGATGACTAAAATAAGGGTGCTGTTTTTTTGCCACAGTTTAGCTTAAATTATGCAGAACTCTGAGATATGCAAGGCATAAAGAAAGGAAGAACAAGGCCTTTAACTGAATTCAAGATCCATTTCAATTGAATTGCTAAAACCCTAAAACAGAAGAGCAGTTTTGCATTCTGCTAACATAATCCACCTCCATCCATGTTACTCCCCATGAGTCACACACACATACCCTCAGTGCATAAGATGCAATAAAACACCACATAGCAAGTAGCTGAATCAGCCTCTCCTTTTAGGCCTTATATTTGCCCATGAAAATAGTGAATATTGAGATAGGACTATTCCAACTATAATCTACAACTCTTTGTTAGTTACAAGAAAGGAAACATCTTCACTTGGAAATTCCAGTTTTTGTGCCAACAGCTGCACTGGTTCCTCTGCTGCTGTCAATAACTGCATTTACTTTAGACCTTTCTAGCACAGCATTTCAGAAACTGTTTGCCTCTTCTCAGCCTACAGCAGAGTAATTCAATCTGTAGTGCTCTGGTTCATGTAGGAGACAACATTTTTGTGTTACTGTGCCCTGAATTAGTTTGTAGTATGGGCAAGTGAAATGACAGGGCAATTAAGAAGCAGAAGCACATACCCTATGTTCAGAGATTCAGGTTCTCAAAGCTTTAAGCTACAGATTCTACAGAACAAGGCAGAGAGGCAGTGCTGGAACGCAACCCACAGGAACATTTCCCTGCTGAATGGTTGATGGCAAGAACACCGGGATGTGCCTTTTCCTGCTCTCACAGCATACAGCAGGACTGCCCAGCAGTGGTCCTCATCTCACTGCCCTCCTGTCCCATTCCTATGCACGTGAACACAGCTCCTCTCCCTCTCCACTGTGTCTCCTCCTCCTCAGTTCTCTAACCCTGTGTTCATCTCCCTCCCTGCAGTGACCGTACTCCCACACCCTCAGTCCTACCTGAGGCACTTGGTGCAGCAAATCCCTTTCTTTTCTCCAAGTTAACCTCCATGGCCCAAAACAGCACCCACAAGCTCTTCTCCCAGGGGGCTGAGTGAAACAGGGGGGGAATATCCCCTTGCACTGGTCAGTGATGGCACAGTGATGGCTCTGGAGCCCTCCCACTGGCTGAGCACTCAGTGCTGGCAGCTGGCAGCAGTTACCTCAGGGTGTGGATAGCAAGGGCCAGGTGAACTGCCCAGCCCACTCAGAGCTGTTGAAATGACTTTCTAGATCATTCACCTCATTCCTGCACAATTAGCAAATTGTCCGTGCTCCCTCCCCAGCCCTGATGGGAGAGGGGGAATCTCTCCTGTACTACCCCCATAGCCAGGGGTGACAGTAGACAAGTCCCTCAGAGAAGCCACCACTGCTGTGGCAGCTGCTGTGGCAATGGGGAGAACCTGGGAGTCGTGGGGGGTCCCCACAAGCGAGATGGGGCCTCTATCTCATTGTTCCCATGCAGGAGAGATCAATAGAAATGCGATTACCACTGCTGCTATTTGGCATAGCTAAAAAGGGTAGCGCAGCTTTGTGCTGGCTCTCCCATTGAGGATGCAGCTCCACAAAACTACTCCTCTTATCCTCCTTTACATATTTATTACAACTCTTTAGACTGATCCATGCAAACTAAAGGAAAGCAACCAATGGAAAGAGGCCGGCTTGTGCCAGCAATCCCCAGACTGTCAAGCGATCACTGAAGATTGGACAGGTCCTGATGAAATAAATGTTGGCTGCTGACTCTTCCAATTTTGCAACACTCCTCTGTGTCACTGGAGCAGCCTTGTCCAAGATTGAGATATTTGCAAACTGTCATCTTTCATAAATATCTGCCTTGAGTGACACTTTGCCCCCCTCCATTTCCCTTTGAAATGTACCTAGCTGGCACGGAGCCTGCGGGATTTCATTGCTTGTGATAGGTGATTAGCAAAGAGATGATTTCCTCCTCCCTCCCCCTCCTCCCCTCTGCCAAAGGGCTGAGTGACAGGTCCAAAAGGCGAAAGGCAGACTGGGGAAGCAAATCTGCCAGAGGCAGAAGTGATGACACTCCGAAAACACTTCATTCATCTTGCCAAATTACAGGCTGGGCTGGGGACTGATGGGGACTGGAGGAGGGGGGGGGGGAGGATAATCTCTTGTGTTTGCCTTGCATGCTCTCTGCTCAAAAACATTGCAAAGCAGCTCCTGAAGCTTGAAGGATGCACCCCAAACCCCTCCAATTTCTGCTCTGTAATGCAAACAGGCGAGCTGCTACCTGGCTCGCGTTCGTGGCTTTGTGACGAGGCGCATTAACCGTCTTAGTCATGGATGTCAGATCCCTTCAGCTCGCACAGGCTTCCTGCCTAGACGTCAATAATGGGGGCTGAGAGGGAATTTCAAAAAGCAAAATTAAGTAGTAAGTGTGCAGCCCTCCCAGACAGTGGAGCTGGTGCCTCCTGCACAGCGTGCCTTCCCCCAATTTATCTGTAGGGAACTGCTCAGAGGGCAAACCTGGGATTTGTGGCTGAGAGTTACCTGTGTGTGTTTTGGGAGGGCTCCAGCCTTTGGAGGGTAATTTGGGAATGAACACAGGTGTGAGCCAGTGATTATGCTGGTTCTCTGTGAGCTGTCCTGTCTTCTGAACAACAGCAAAAACTAATTGTGTGCTTGGATGAAGTTCTGCCCAAAACTTCTTTTTTTTTTTTTTTATAAGAACACCTGTCTGGAAACCAAAATCCATTGGACTATTTTTTTCTTTTTTTCTCCTCAAAACATTATCTAAGGAATGGCATGAATGGGGCTTTTTAATTTAGGGATTTTTTTTTCCGTTTCTGGGTTTGAAGTGGACATCTGTCTCAAATGTAATTGCCTTTTTTTTTTTTTTCATTTACATTTAATGGTTTAACACGGAAATGCTTCAGACTTTACAATTAACTACTTCAACCCAAAGTATTTTGCCTGAATTCTCAACATGCTCCAAGTCTACTCTATTTACATTTTCAGACTTGACAATTCTTTTTATTAGTTAGTTTACTAACAAGGGAAATTATCTATTTTCCTCCTGCCTTTGCCCATGGCCACTGTAAGCACTGATGTATCATTGAATCCTAAATTCACACTTACAAGTGAGGAGCAGGTCAATTATTTCAGGGGGTGCAATAGAAAGACTCTCTCCTCTGTCATCTTGAAGTACTTCAAGAGACACACAAACCACTCCTGAAGAATGAGAGAGTATGATTTTATTTTTAATAATAAATGAATTTTTATTTACATTTTCAAGGGAGCACACCAGATTCTGGTCTCTCCTATGCTAGTCTAAGGCCTAGTGTGCACTCAAACACAGACTCAATGCTAATATAAAAACTTTTTTGAATTTTGTTATATGAGGACTTAAATCTCAAATAGATTCTGATGTCACTTTTCATTTTTACTTGTGTAAATGAAGTCTTGGCTAATTTTTTTCTGCATCATCAGGATATCCTGAAAATGGAGACTATGGCATAATAAAGTGAATTTCTAATGACAAAAGTAGACTCCTTATAGAGTACAGAGTTAAATGTCTACTCTTGAGAGGAGAAATATAATCTAAAATAATCTTAGCTATAGCATCTTAATATAATCTTAGCTAATCATCCCAGAATCAAAAATGTCAGGGATGGAAATGATGAACTGCACTGTCTGTCCTGGAACTGTTTGATACAAGCATGTTTACTAGGAATTCATTTGCTAACAAACAGGATATTTTTTAGCCATGCAGACTTTAAATGATATTTATACTCTGCTAAATTCTATTCAGCAGAAGTAATTCTGAAGAATATAAAACGATTCTCATAGTTGAATCCAAACATAATATGGTTTCCTTTATCTCTTGAACACTAAAGATGTGCACAACTGGGACTATGAAAAATCTGCATTTCCCAAATGCTGGTTGCCCCATATCCAAGTACTCAATATTTTGCCAGCTGGAAAAGACATTTCTAGACAACAAAATAATTAGATTTTTTCCTTATTATACAAGCTTTTGCTTCTATATTGGAACTGCTGGAAAATGCCCATCATTTGTTGTTGGAACCAGGGAGTACCATCAAACATGAAAATAAAGCACAGGAAGGATCAAAGTCAGACAACCCTTTCTGGTAGATTTCAGTACTGAAAAGTGTGCAAAAAAACCCCAAAAAACCCAAACCTGATGCCATGTTCTGTCATCACTCAGCAATTTGTAACTTCAAACAGCTAATTGAATATCATGTACAGTGTGAGGTGGGCTGGCACAACAATGTAATGTCCCTCCCCACAACTTCAGATTGAGAAACCTGTAAGAGAAATTAAAACGAGCTTCTCCAGGGCAAACACCAACTTTGTGATAGAACAGAGATTAAAACTTGGAGGCCTTTTGTTTCCCTTCAACTACCTTGCTACTTTATACATGTTTGCACACACCCAGATGTGCAGTCACACACACACACACTCAACCCAAAAAACAACAGAGGGAGGGAGAGCATGGACAGGGAAACCTGCATGTCAGCACACGGACAAATAACCCAGTTCTGCATCTAAAGAGGAGTTCAGGTGAAGCTGAAGCACCTCTGTCAGTAATTGCAATTAAAAGTAATAATCCTTCTCACCTGTCCCTGTAGCTTAATTATTTCCCCCGCAAAACTAGAATTAAAAAGGAGCAAAGGAATTTTTCATCCACAGTGATTTAGAGTGTTGGGAGCTTTCTCTTGGGAGTGGGAGCTGTGATGTACAGCTCTGAAAGCAGCTCAGGTGACTGGTGCCTGCCAGGAGAAGAGCAGTTAAAGTTGTTGCTCTCACCTTGGAGGTGTCTCCCTGGAACTATGGATGATCTGTGGAGAAGAACAGGATTCGTGCACATGTTTAAGATTTCCCAGTGCTCACCCCTTCGGGTCTCAGTCATATTGTGACTTTAGATGACTCTGCCTTAAGGCAGTGAGGTGTCTAAAGATTTTAGTGGATGTAGCCATCTAATTTCTGGAGATACAGAAGAAAGTTGGGAGAAAGTGATAAATGTTACATATGTGAGCATAAGACATGGTGTAACCCATCTGGCCACCTACAAACACATGTGTTGTACCCGTGACAAGTTAATTGTGCATTAATCAGGATATAATCTCATACTGCTAATGCAAGTCATGATGTAATTTTACCTTTACTACTTATACAACTATGGCCATTATTATCCTGTAATAAATTGTATCACTTCAGGCTGATGAATGGCACTAGTTAATGTCTCTCCACCTAATTTGTTATTTCACAGGGTGATGTAGCATTACTCTGACTTGGTTTTTAACAGGGGAAGCTGCCTTACAGTTGCCTTTATGTCTTCACTGGAATTTTCAGGAACATTTGCAACAGAAGAAAAAAAAGAGAAAACAGAGTTTGCTTTTATTAAAAAACTAAAAAGGGGAAGATTTTACCAGAGGCAGTGGTTTGGTTTTGTTAGGATACTAATTCCTATCCAATGAGCCCAGCTCTGAGCAGACACAGGGATACTTCAAACAACAAAACCCAAAAGATGCTGACTTGGAACTTAACACACATTTGGTAACGTTTGGCCTTCCCTCATATTTGGTGCAAAAATAAATAGCTGCACATATACCTCACTCCCACAAGATGCACATAGGCCCACTTGCTCAGTGGAAAACAATTTAGCTTTGGCTAAAAAAGACAATGTGTGTCGGAATTACAGGGCCACATTTTTCCTGGCTTTTGAAGCTCAGCTCTTTGCCTGTGCAGGTGTGAGTCTGACCCTCACACCCTAAAGCTTTTTAAAGTTCTGGATGGTGGGTTTTCTTAGAACACTCTAGAACGAGTTATTTTTCCAGTGTTTTCCATTAAGCAGCAGCTGCTGTTACCAGGCTGTCATCTTTGTTGCTAGGGTGGGGGATTTTGTGCGCAGGACTGGTTGGTTCAGTGAGTCCACCCTCCTGCCTTGGGAATGTCAGGGAACTCCTGGATGTTGGGCTGAGCAAACGCCTTTCCTCTGATCTCAGTGGAAATTGGGCTGCAGGAGCAGAACTCCTTGCTAAGGTCATTCAGCACTGCTTTTCCACATCGGCACAGTCTTGTCTTCTTCCTCCCCCTGAAGGGAAATGTATGAACTGTTTCATTATGGCGTTTTCAAAATTTAAAACATCCTCATTTTTAATTTCCAAAAGACATTTTAAATTTCACATACAATTCTTGGCCTTCTCCTTAAAAGAAAAAGCAGATAACCTAAGTAAGATATTGAATATTTCAGGCAGTGCCAGCAAATTCAGACAACAAACCAAACCAAATAATCAAGTGTCTGTCCAATGCTAACCAGTGACTTTAGTGGAACTTCTTCCTCTAAACATCATGCAAGTGTCACAGAGTTTTGTTGAACTATACAGAAGACAACAGAGTTGTTTTGTACAGAAAAGTGTTTACACTCCAAACATAAGGGGCTAATTTTGTTCTAATATTAAACTCAGTGGAGCACATATCTCCTTCCCAAGTGCAACAATTTTTTCATTCTACAAGGTAAGACTCCAAGAAAGAGAAAGAAGATACCTTTTTCCTTGGTTAGGGCACTGTGATCAATGTATGGTTTCTGAGTGTACAATGAAAGCAGTAAGAAAGGTAAAATATTCACAATTCTTTATTACACTGGTGAGAAAACCTTATCAGTTTACTAGTGAATCACAAATGGCAACAGGTCAGATCAAATTTCTTGTGTGGCATAAAGATCATAAATGCAGTTCCCAGGGCTACCTCAACTTTAATAAAATGAAGTCATCCATGTGTTGCTTTGTATTAATATTGCAACTAGGTTTAAGCATATATGAGCCATGATTTTTCCTCAAGTGTTAAATCAAATTGAATCACAGGTTTTTATGAGTGATAAAATGATAATAGACCAGATCTGGTCAGCTAGGATAATAACTTGATTCAGTACTTTGGATGTAAGTGTTTAAGGTTTCCACAATAAAACTGTAATGTTATACCCTAAAGTGTGTTAATAACATTAAGTGATGTAACAGTGAAAGCGAACTGACAGAATGTAATACCCATAGGGCCGTCATAATAGAAATAATTTATAATGTAACAGCAATAAAATCTTTAATGTTATCTCAATCCAGTCCTGTCCCCATGTCTGGGGTTTCAGATTACACGTGATTTTTTTCTATGCATTTCAGTGTTAACTTAAAATAATTAAGAAAATGGTTTTCAAAGTGGAAGAGCCTTTCAAAGTTGCTGACCTGATAATAATATTATTAACTCTTTCCTTCTTTCCAAATTCTTTTGTGGCTGATAGCTGATATAAAAGGAGGTACATCTTTTGTTGCTTCCTTTTTTTTTTCTTTTAAAAGTAATTTAAAGCAATCAAGGAATATGTAGGACTACCATACTACATGAAAAAAGTATCCCATTTGCACACCTAGAAACAAACACAAACTACATTGTAAAAGAATTTGAACAAACACCCAGCAAATGTCATCACACTGTAAACACATAAAATTCATGCATGAGGTTACCTGCAAGAGAAAGAGGAAGGCAGTGGGGTGTCTTCCATCCTCATCCTGGCAATCCACAACTTCACATGGAAGACCCTGCTTGGATATTAGCAAATGTCCTTACTGGCAAAGTCCTGGGATAAATTCCCTGGAGGGCCCATGGGGTCTTCTACACTTAGATCTTTAAGAACAGAAATGACCAAACACCTCTAAGGTATGGACATAATGCATTTTATCTAACCTATTCACAGAGAGGTAGATCAGAGAACCTCATGTACATGACATAAAATCCTTCCCTCCATCTCACGCAGCATAAATAAATTCTTTCTTGGAACCTCAGTGCGAACTGATGTTTAGCATCTCTCAAGACAGTGGTGTTTAGGAGATAAAGAGCTTTTTTGCTCATTATTCTCTTCAAGACATTTGAAAAGAACTAACCAGACAGACTTGTGCACAGATGTGTGTGGAAACAAACCATTTAGAAATAAACTGAAGCCAATCTTTACTACTTAAACCCAGATTTATTTTTTTCAAGGTAAGGCATAGTTTTATTCCTTCTTCCTGACCAAACTGCCTGCTAAGAATATTGACTGTTTCAGGCAGAAATACTGAGGGCTTTCTCTAATGTATGCCATGCCTCAGAGGAGCCAAACCAGAATAAATTCAGCATCTGAATTGTCTTGCAAACCCATCCAACCCAGGACTAATAACCTGTGTCTTTAGAAAATGCTCCAGCATCAGACATACAAGATAGTTATTGTGCAATTAAGAACAATCCTCTGACTCTCAGGTTCTCTCTGGTCTCACCAGGGAATGCAGAAAAAAAATAACTGGAACTGAACAAAGAAGCAGCTTATCATCTTGAAATATGCCGGGTTAATCGTCCCTTTAAAAGCAAATGTATTAGGAAAACATTAGATCCTTAGCCCTCTGTGACATAATTACACAGGCTTCTGATTAAACAGAGGCACTCATTAAGTAAAACATTTTATTTTAGTTTCTTGTTAGTTGTTGGTATTATTGGGCTTCCTGCCCAATTCCAGCCAGGCTACCATATGAACAGTGAAAACAGCCAACATTGTTAATACAATAACAACAACACTTGGCACTTCCATCATTCCCTCGATCTCAACATCTTAAAGCAATTCACAGATATTACTTGGTTGTACCACGTGACAAAATGGTCGAGCAGGTAAGATTGATCACACTTACTTTACAGATGGCTAAAGCTGGGCAGAAGGGATTCAACTGGCTTTCCCTGGCTGCTAGAAAGTTAGTGGTAAAATCCAGAAGTCCTGACGAGAAACCACTTGGAATTACTGTTTTC
>JAWWLV010000018.1:4485380-4512660 GCA_035041135.1 Platyrinchus mystaceus
ATCTAAAAACACCTCATATGTTGAAAGCTGAGCAGGACTTACATTTGCTACTCATGGTATTGCTTCGGGAGAAAAGTTTTGCAGAATATACAGTTTCCCTTCACAGGGGGAGGGTTTCATTCCCAAGCTTAATAAATATTTCTCAGTGCTGTGCTGGATAGTAAGGAGACTCACTGGTGATATGCCAGATTTTTTCTTTTACCTAAAAGAGAGAACTTTGGTATCTAGGAGCATGAAGTGTTAAACTCATCTTAGGCACCGAGATTTAGAAACAAAATCTCACACAGTGCATATAAATATCATCTGTATCCAGACTCCATCCATGTGGATTGTAATTGGCACTGCTGTGAATTATCTGTTAGTGATACACACCAACACCCCCTGATTTGTAAGCTCAGGTGCCCCTTCCTGGCTACAAAAATAAAAACCTAAGTCCTACATGTAAACCTAATGGAGTCAGCATTGGAACAAGCTTTTAGATCTGGGTGTATGTATTACAAGAGTAACAGAGGTGGAAACCTGCTTGTCACTTATTCAGCTGGATATGAATGGCTTCAAAAGAAACTCAGGAGTAAAAGATTAAAGGGAAGATGACCATGAACTCTCCTTTCCCGAAGGAATTTCAAAGCTTCCTGATTTAGGTTCTTATCGCACTATAAGAGGGAAGCAAGGAAGATAAAAATTTAAAAATAAATGATCTTTAAGAAATTATCCTCATCTGAGTGTCCTCCAATATGTCTGGTCCTCTAAGTGTTAAGTGAATTGTAACTAGATCCTAGGGAGACAGTTGCAACCTGGTTATCAGTGGCAGTAAATGGAAGATAATAGCCCCACTAGAGAGTTATGAAATGGCTTGTCTTTGAGCTGCCAAAGTGTTTAGGCTCTCTTTTATTATATTCACAGCAGTAATCCGATATGTCCTGACTTCTGTCATCTGTATGTAATGCTTATCAACTCTCTGCCAGTGATTCACCCCCTTGTCAGGGACAATTATTCCTCAAAGTGCTGAGGTTACGGCTGAATATTATGACTGGAAAGAAAATATGAAAGGTGCAGCACATCATAGCAAGCAATCTTGAAGCTGACGTCAAAGTGGAGGAGAACATTGTTGATAAAAAAATAAGGCATAGCAGGAGCGTTGCTCCCATAGCAGTCCTGAGCACTGCTGGGGTCATACATACCTATGATGATGGTGATGGAAGATTTTCCCATTATTTTATTGGAGCTACATTTTCATGCTTCCCTGGTTAGGTGTCTCTCTCCATTTCCATTGTGAGTCCCCATTTGAAGCCATTTAAAATTAAACAGGCAGAGTGTGTTCTGTCCCTCTAAATTTGCAGACAGAAGTTCAGCCTGGGAAATTGATTTTCCTCCAGAGGCTCATAAAATGAAAAGCATAATCTAAGTGACAGAGGACCCAACTTGCAGTTTTCTAGTTGCCTGAAATTACAGTAACACCTGTGGTAAAGTTCTGATCCAAGCATGTTCAGACCAACCTGTTTCCTCACTCTCTTAGACGCCTCAGGCAAGTTTTGTCACGGATTGTCCTTGGATTGCTCATGGATTCATTGATTCGTGAGAGTGAAATAGATAATCTAGAGAGAGCAAGAACGCATTGGGGATGCTAAAATCAGTGTCCTGGCACTGTGAGATCAGTGCTGAGAGCAGAAGGCAACCTGTGAACCAGGGCAGGGCCTTGGGGCACCAGAAGCTCAAGGCCACTGGGAGAGGGAGAATGGCTGTGGCATTTCTTTGTCTCCTCTCGTAGCAAAGGCAAACAGTGGCTTGGGAAGCTTTGTCAAGGGCAGTGAGGAAAAGCAGCTGGTCAGTGAACATAACAGTGGAGACAGGGAGGCCAAAGAGGGGTGCCAGATGGTCCCAGGGGCCATCCAGCTGACCAGCAGCAGCACCTATGCCCTGCATGCACATGTGGCATCAATCCAGCACGGGCTCTTAGGTGTCGGTCAGCACATAATTCACTTGACTGAGGGTTTCAGCCTAAGGAGTAGCAGAAGTGCAGACAAACAATGCCTCTGTGTGGTGTTTTGATAGTTCTTGGGCTCTAAAAGTACAGTGCAAACTCTGTACTCCAGTCCATTTTGTGAACAAGTGGTTGAGCAATTCCATTTCCCAGCTTAGAGGGGCACATGGGTCCAATTATGAGGTCAGGGAGGGTCCAGTGAGAAGGCAAGACAAGTGGGGTAGGAATACAGAAGGAGGGAGGAGGCAGTCAAGGCTGAAAAAAACTGGATGTTACAAATCATCTGGCTAACCAGAAAGTGGAGTCACTTCTCTGGGCACAGAGTTGAGTCCAAGCCATGTCTTTGGTAACGTTTGGTGCTGTCACTGATGCTGCAATGTTTGGTGCTTCCTGTCCATGGTGGATGGGCACCAACAGGAGCCTACATGGGTCTCAAGGGTCATGAGCAGCAGGGTCAGCTGTGCTTCCATAGGGAGGGAAACAGAGCCTCCAAAAGCGATGGGGAGAGAGAATGAATCACTGTGCCTTGTCTAATATATTGCAGTAATGTAATATAACAGCAATAACCCCCAGAGTACCATCTGGTGAACTTGTGACTAAACACAGCTTGTTTTGCTCAAGGCACACAAGCAGTGGACAAGTATATATTTTATTCCTTTGCTTCACCCTGCCCAAGCACAAGTGGTAGCAAAACTATTTCTGGGAATTTCAGACCATCTACAAATCAGAGCTGCAAGCAGTTATTTCTCCCCTATGAAGCACGCAGGCAGCTCGCTCTGCAGGAGGGTGCTCAGCGGTGTAAACTCCCGAGTCTCAGTTGTGGCCACCAAAGTAGACAGAGACCTGATCTCAGCTATTCACTATCTGTTTCTGACACTGCAAAATTCCCTGTTAAAGTCCTGTGCACAGGTGGATGTTTCAGGTGATATTTTCCAGGGATGCAGGAGGCCGGACTCACCTATGAAGTATATTGGTGATTTGTTGCTCTGACCTTGGTCAGAGTTAATCCTGCAGGAATGAAAAGGTTCAGATTTCAGTACTCACTGGAAGAAAAGAGAAGGGAGGGAGGAGTAGCCCCCTACTAACATAAAGACATGACCAGTGGCTCTGCCATCAGTTACAACATTGCTTGCATTTGGCATTATATTATGAAAATATCTATTCAGAGTGGAAAATAAGATCAAAGACAACATTTCCGTAGTGGTGACTTCAGATCCACTTCACTCTGCTCCCTCTCCTCCTCCCATCCTTCGCATTTCAAGGCTGTTGCTCTATTCATCCACTCTATGCCACCCCAGGTTTATAACACCACATCATCAGCAGCACTAATAACCCGTGATTCTTTTCCCCTATTGTGTTTGTCAGAGTCAGTAATCTGGGCACTACAGTAGCAGAGCACTGAAAAGCTACAGTGTGTTCCTATAGCAACCAACTAATCCGCAGGTGGAAGGTGATTGGGCACCTTTTGCACCGGAACAATAATTTGAAAGATCTTTTTCAGTGTGCTGTTCTGCAGCATGAGTTCATTGTATTGCAACCCACCACGAATCATTATAAGCTGTCATGAAAATGCAGCCACGGCTGCACAAATCACAGCAAGGAGAGACACATCTTCCAGCAACAAGCCCTTGAAATATTTCACGGCAGGTTAAGAGGCCAAATTGCGTAGAGCGAGATGTATTGTATAGGATAAAACAAAGGGCTTGTATAATAAGCTGATGCTGACAGTCTCCGAATCAGGGAATCCCAGTGAAGTGTAAGGCTGTGCATGAATATGAGTTTTCCTGAGCTGTGGAAGGAAAACAGCCATAATAAAAGAAAGCTTCGGGCAGAGCTCCCACATTCAGCTCTTCCAAAACCAATTACTCCCACCTGGCTATTCCCATTTCTCCTAAAACATCTCCTGTTACAGAAGAGAATTTAATATTCTCTAATTGAAACCTCTAATTTAAGGCATTTGTTTGCTGTCCTCAAAGTCTGAAATCCTAGCCTGGACTTTCACAAGGTGATTAGATATTGTAGAAGTCTCAAATTTTTAGATGCTCAAACTCAAACTAAGAAACCTTCAAGAAAACACAGCACCTCTCTTCTGAAAGTCAGGCTTATTTATCTTTCTCACAGTAAGTAGTCTGAACTTGAGGTAGGGAGTGATCTTCCCTACCCATGGCAGAGGTTTTGGAATGAGGTGATCTTTAAGTTCACTTCCAACCCAAAGCATTCTCGGTTTCTTTCCAAGTAACCCATCTCAATCAATGGAGAAATTGCAGCATAGGCAGTGAGGGAACATACATCTTCATATCAACCTAAAGCAAGGAGCCCTGTCATTTGCAGTCTACATCTAATTTCTACTCATTTTTCTTTGAAAACACTGGACTAGAAATAGTAGATATAAATAGAAGCCTCTTAAAGCTCAGTTGTACAAGCAGATGCATTTCCCACACAGCCACTGCTGTGGAAAGCGAGAGCAGATAGTGTAAAGGATGCAACAGGCACTGTCACAGGAAGGCAAAAAGGGAAATCTGTTAAAAACTCCAATAAAAAGAGAGAAATAGCACAAGTGCTTCTTTACCTCAGTTTAATCACAGTGCAGAAAGAATGTCTTTAATAAGTGCCTGGACTTAATAAAAATGTCAAAAACTCTTATTGCATAAATCAGCTCTTTCAGGATTTGTTGGAGTGATGGAGGAGCAACCTCAAAAATAGAGGGAAAACAGAAGTTTAGTTACCAGGTTATGACTTCTAAGGTTACAGCTTCAAAAGCTTCCCTACATTTACTGGCCAAAGATTCCAACCTGGGATGCTTCCATCTAAAGCAAATTTCCTATGAGACAATGAAGTCAGTGTCTCATTTACAGCTGAAGAGTTTTATAAAGCAAGTGTCCATCCAAAGCTGAATCAACAAATAAACAAAACAGAACAGATACTGCTTTAATGACCTGGTTTTTTTTTACTCATCCCAAAGTAGGATGAGTAAAATGGACGAGGCAGGTTCACATACTCAAACCAAATTCACAGAAGAAAAGCTTGAACAAGGTTTAGGATATCTCCCAAGGATATTATTAGATTATTGAATATTCTAAAGCAAATATCAGTGTCTTTCTCTTTCTTCCCCCTCCTGCCTTTCATCTACAATATAATTCAGGAAATTTTCCCAAAGAAAGTTTCACTGAAACTGGAAAACAGCTCTGAAAATTTCTTAATAAAAAATTGCCAGCAAAACATTAAAAAATTCCTGACTATCTTTAATTGTGAAATGTATTGATTGTTCCTCAAGTAATTCATGTCTTAAAATGACATATTTATGTTCCTTTCAGAGGGTTTGGATAGACAGCATTGTTTTTCTTTCCAAAGCACATCAAAGAGCCCAAATTTTGGCAGGCTTTCTGTTTTCTTAAAAAAAAGAAAAGGGGGGTGAAAAAGAAAGGAAAACATCAGCAAAACAAAGCTAAGAATAACTGCTCTTTTCTGAAGAGTTGTGGGCTTCTTCACTTCTAGATTCATGTCATGGTGCTCACTTCAGGGAGCTGCTGAGACAGAGAGCCTGGAGGTGGGGAGGTGGAGGGGAATGGGAAGATCAGAGAATTGGCACGGGATAGAGAGCCTTTTGCCTCTTGATATTCAGGCTGAATCTAGACAAAGTCAGTCATAAACCAGTGTCATCGTGATTTTTAAACACTTTCATGGGCTACATAAGCTCAAACTGTAGCCTCTAACACAGTGGACACATTTCCACACATCTGCAGCTGGGACTTCACCGACAGCTCCGGTGATAACTGGTCTCCTCTTTGTAGTGCCTCCATTTTATAACTGAATAAATTCCAGAAAATGGCTGGATTTTGGTTAATCATGGATTTTTCCTTTCAAGACAGGTAGGTACCTGATGTGCATACCTTTTTTTTTGGCTTGGAAACAAAAAAAAAAGGTATCCTGAGTAGTTTCCCCTTCTGCTCAAATATTCAGAGGACGTAGGATGGTATTGCTGCAGAAGGATCTCCAATTTTCAGTATGTTACTACCCCTGGAACCATTTTTTTTTTTAAATTTAGTTTCTCAGCCAGTAATTATAATTTACTTATCACAGAACTGCACTCCTGTGGCAGGATCTGATGTTTGTCCTGCATGGTATTTGTAAAATACCATGCACTATTGCCCAATGTTAAATATAAAGGAACAACATCAAAACAATACAAAAGAAATGCCACCAGCTCTTATTCTCTGAAGAAACCTTTATCTTGATTTACTGTGTAACCAGTAAATTGTTTATTGGTGTTAGAATCAGATTATTTTAAGGCTTAAAATTCTCCCAGAGACCGTGCTAAAAGAGGTAGAGTTTCCACAGCTTCCCAAGCAGAGTTGCTTTGCTCTATACTGAGAGTAAGATATGAGGAAAGACTAGGAAAAGAAGTTATACTGGAGATAGTCTGAGGGAAATGCCAGGAGTGCCTGTCACCCAAACTGTTGTGTCACACCAAGCTGAAATGTGTAAACCTTTTCCATCGTGGCCTGTTCTGGGGTAAAACTACTTTTGACTTTAATGGGACTTTCAATGGACTGTTATCATCCAACAGCCCATACACAGTCCTGCAGGAACTGGCAGTGCATGGCATTTCTGCAAAAGGATAGAAAATCCCTGGAGTGTGGTATGGAGCTGCAGTCTGGCACAGTTCATGCTGTGCCCAGACCTCAGGCTTTGGGGAAGGAGAAGGAAGGCACAATGACAGGGCAGCTGGTATGAAAACCCCCTGAACTTCTCAACTCAGACTGATAAACAAAAGGAGCATCACTTGGCTAACTGTAAATGACTGAGGTAAAGAATAAAGAATATGTACTCTGGACAAAGATGACAGGGTTCATTGCTACAACAAATCAGACAATATGTGAAGTTAGACTGTGCCCTATTGCTTGGTACAATTATGTGACCTTGTAACAAAGCCTGGTGAAGGTGGCAGCAATACTGCACATAAAACAGAGCCTGGTGGAAAGTTGCTATTGTTCAAACCCGCATCTAGACATCTTTCAAGTGATTTCAGAATTTAGGGTGAAAGTGGATCTTAGGCCTGTTTTAAAAAGCCATTTCAAATCCTCATTCATATCATAAATGCTTTTTTCTCCTTTTTTCTGCAGGCCACTGAAATCTCTGGGGCCATGACATTGTCTGGCACTGAATGCAGCCCCTTTTTATCATTATAAAGAAATAATGAAAGCATATGGTGGAGAGGCGCTCATATTTCAGTGTTTGGTGCCTTCCTCCTTCTCCATAACCAAGCACTGAAGAATATATAGTACAATGAGAACATTAATTATTTCCAATACACTAACAGAAAATTCCTAATAATTCAAAGTCATCCCTGCTGCCTAGTGTGATTGTAAGTTCAAAGTAAAAGAAACCAAACATATCCCCAGTTTTGTGCATTAAACATCAGCAAGTGACCTGTATTTTATTACAGTACACAGCTGTTTTATCACATAAGTAAATAAATCACCATTGAACCAACTTTGGGAACGAAGATTTTGAATAATAACACAATTAAGTTTTCCCACAAAGTCCAAATAGCCCACTTGCTCATAGTTGCTACAAGCTGTGATTCCCACGTGAAAGATATCAACTTATTTCCTTTTCCTGTCAATCATCGGTACCAAGTGGGGCCCTGGTATGTCAGGTCATGACCTTTTACTCTGGGCATGAGCCTGAAAGCCACTAGTGAATCAACTAGTTTAATTATTTAGGCTGTTTTTAATAAATATAAAAATGTGGCCTTAAATATTTCACATGCTTGTTCAGTTTGGGCTTTCAAGTACCTCTCATCAAGCCCACCAGCCTGAAAGTATGCTCTTATTGGTAGGAAATCAGTCAATTAATAACCAAACCCAGCTTTTGGAATAAGGTTTATTTTGTTGATTTTGAGCTTCCTGGCTTGGGTATCACTTGCTTGTTGGTTTAGAGGACAGGCTTTTTGTTATCTTTTTTTAACATAAGATCAGACTGTTTTTAATCAACACCAGCAATGGCCTAGTTGCCTACCTCCCACAAAATGATCCTTTAGTACAGATGCCACCGTAGGTTTCACAGTTTTCCATATATGGTCTATTTTCTACATCCTCTTCACCTATGGGAAAAAAAAAGAAAAGAAAAGCAAGCAGGAAGAAATTCAATACAGTAAAGTCCTTATAAAACAATACTTTAAAAAATATTTTTGAGTAATGTTGGCAGCTTCGCTATAAAGTCCCTTAGCAGTGGACAGTCTTATTCCATTTCAGGTCAAAGTGTGATGACAATCCACTTTTGCTAAACTTCCCAACAATTTTTTTCAGCTTGTAACTCCCATAATCTAAAAATCTAGGCCTGAACCCAGCTGCTGATTCTGCCTAGTATTTTGCACCACTGCATCAGAAACTTGCAGTAACTACAACCACATCAGTAGAAAACAAGGATGTCATGGGCAGTGATTTATCTTCTACAAACATTTGTGCTTATTGCTCAGCAAACCTTCCTGCTGGTAGACATGGGACAGAATTAAACCTGAGGAACTAACTGATGGTGTCTATTGAAAGAATAAGCCACTAAACTTGTACTGCCAGAGTTAACTCTGGTTTTGAACATTCCTGAAATGTGCAGAACTTCCCCAGCATCTCTTCAATTTATTCTGTTCCTCTTTCCCTTAGTGCTCTAAGACTTCTCAAGAAAGTGAGTGTGAAGGTCTGTCTCTATTTATAGATGATAAACTAACTCTTATCTTTCTCCCTCCTCTCCCCCCTGCCATGGTCCTACATCAAAGAGAGGGCTTGTGGAAAGGGAAGAGAGATGCTCTTACTCTGACTTTTCCAATCACTCTCGTGGGCTGCTGGGTCTGGAGGAAATATCAGCATTCCAAATTTGCTTTTCTTTCAAGCAGGAGTAATAATCTAAATGATGACATATATCTCAAAAATGAGATTGCCACAATGTAGAGATCATCACAGATACTTTAACTGAATTGTGCTTTGTTTGGGACAGTAAAAAACACTTCATCTTGATACTGTTTGAATTCTTCATTTTGCCTTAATGGCTTCGAGGTGTGCACAATAGTATGTTAGAATTTACAATATAATCAAACAAAAGTCAAATGAAGCATTCTATCTTTACTGAAGAGCAGTGTCCTTGCCTGATAATGCTGCTTCTCAGCAATTTCAGCAAAACTGCTGTAGCCCTGAGAAATCTTTCCAATTCATCTAAGTCTGCGTTTGCTGATGAAAAGCTGCCTTCTAAGAAGTTTTCAATCCGCTTTGCTCAAGATGCATCAGGAGGAGCATATGTTTGTAACATGTGAGCAACCCCCGAATCTCCTGGTGGATGAGAGATCAAAACCAAAGCATCGATCCAAGGATCTACCACTTTGAAATCAGATATGGAGAAATGCTAAGGAGCAGCAGTGATTCTTAGGGGTTTCAAGTGCATTTAGAGTGCGCGGTATCGCCTGGAACATGCTTCAGTTTGCACTTACCTTATTTAGCTTTTCAAAGGCTGACCTTCCATGCACTAAGTTCAGCGACATAGCAGTCAACCTATTAATGTCCAAGGAAGCTGTGGACCAAATCAGACAGTTTAAATAACTCAGCTGTGAACACAGAGCCCCATTATCATTTCTGTGAGGCTAATCTGAACAGCTGATTCATCTCGAGCAGTTTACTATGGACGGTAGGTCTTCACCACATCCATTTTAAGTTTTAAATCAGATGAGGGTGAGGAACTCTGCACTCAGACACTACGTTGGGAGGTGCCTTATAAAAGGACAGACAGGCAGAGAGGCTTGTATTAAAGGCCCTTATTTCCCATCGTATCTTACTAGCTCTGTTCTGACATGATTACTGATTTCAGTGGAATAAAAGCATGCAAGAAGTAGAGTTAGGAAACTGTGTTGCCTTTATTGCCTTACAACACACATCTCCCTGCTAAACATGTCTCAGCTTTACATGTATCTGATGGGTTTACTTACAGAAGGGCTGTATTTACCACACATGCCTCTGCAGCAGTACAGAGACAACACAACTCATGACAGGACCCAGCCTGTGTTTTAGAAAACATACTTATTTTTTTCTTCCTCCTCTGGTGAGGGTTCACGTTTCTTCTTACATGAGCCTAAAGGCTGTTGAGCAGAAAAATGCATCCACATCTTCAGCAGTCTCTGACAGATCACGCCTTTTGCATACTACCAAAATGTCAACCGGACATGGGAAACCTGTGTGAGTTCTGAAATCAGGCTGGGAGATGCCAGAAACAATTGCATCTCACAGTTCTTTGAGTCTCTCTCATTATGACCATGCAAGGAAAAAGCCATTATAAAATAGGAGTGACGTAATTACATTACTCCTTTTCCCTTGGACTATTATTTTGTCTAGTAGGCTGTTGTTTTTTAGACTTTATATGCCTACTCAGCAATTCCATAAATAAGATTTTCATTATCAACATTGAAATCCCCAACAGTTTTCAGCTCATAATGAGGTTTTCACTGTTCTCAGGCAACGCTTGGAAAAGCCTTTTATATGATAAGATGAAGATGTGAGACAGACCGGGCAAGGTGTATGTGTTGCCAAAGGCATTACTTTCAAACAGTCCTCAGTTTCTTCACTCAAACAGGTGGTGATCAGGTTCTAGCAAAAACAGACTTCAAATTATTTCAGTCACTCAGTCACTGGGAAAAAAAAAAAAAGAAAGAAAAGACAAAAAAAAGCTGTTACCATAAGCTTCTTTACAGTCTCCAAAGAGGTCAACATAACATGTTTAGAAGAAAATTTCAAGTCTTTCATTGATAAATTATGGTTTCCTGTAGGGTATTTTTAATAGCCCCCCCCCCCCCCCAAGTTAAAAAATCCTAATTCTTAGGAAGTGTGGAAAAAAACAAGATCTTTGCAATGACATAATGAATTAATATATACCACAAATGGTTCCCAACATACACATACACAAATCCAAGTATTGGTGAAGACAAAGGGCTCCCAGAGTGCTGAGAAAAGAAGATAAAAGAAAGGCTCAAGCAAAACTGCAGTATCTGAACAGATTATTTGAGAGGAGAAAGCAAGTGTGGTTCAGATTTTATAACTGCCTCTTTACCACACAGTGACAGTGTTCTGGATTCATACACCAACAGCGAAATGTGGGACCAAATCTTGCAGTGAAAGCCAGTCTATATTCGAGGAAGACAAAATATTTCAAATTTAAGCTGAACTTGCATGCTTAACAGCCTAATGAGCATTGGAAAGGTCACAAGAAATACAGGAACCTTATGTGACACTATTTTGTAGAAAGGTCAGACATTCTCCTTCAATTAAAATTAGGATGTATTTATACCATTCATACTTTGCATTAAAAAGCAGAGGCTTGGTTCCAAGAGCTGAGAAACTACAGCGATCCCTTCTGTATCTGACTTATTTTGAGATGCCAAAATAATCTTGTGGAGTGGGAAGAGGTGAAGGGGATAAGCAGCCAGTGAAAGGCAAAGCCGTTCCACGGCTGCTCTAACATTTACTAAAGACTGAATGTATAGAGGGCCCAGACCCAAAAAAGCAAATTTGTGCCCGTGAAGACTTAAAATAACCATATAGGGCAGTCTGATGCTGGCAGTAATGCTGTTTCTGAATGTCTAAAGTCACAGTGAGTTTTATGGCTAAATGCCATGATGCTCTTTGAAGATTTAAGAAGCGTTACATTTCATTTGAGATAACATGCTTTTGGAGTTGAATGGCAAGTTCCATAAATTCCTCTTGGATAAAATCTGAAGTAAACATCACAAAGTTTTGCATGGGTTTCTTGCAATTTGTTTTGGAGCTTTTGTGTCAAAGGGGACTGGAAAATGGCTGGCAATGTTTTATTTCACTTATTAAACATAGTTTTTGAGCATGCAAGTCTAAGCAAGAAATGTTTAGAGAGCACGACTGTGCTGTAGCTTTTTCTGGAACAAGTGGCAGTTTTAATTAAAACAATTATACAAGTCTTTGTTTTCTTCAACTTGTTTGATATAGTTGGTTTCTTCAGCAACAAACAAAGCTTTCATGGCTTCTTCACATTTGCACAGAATATTAATGTTGCTGCCTTTGATTTCTTCTTAAGTCTTGTAGACTTAAGCAGTCTTGGCATTTAAGTGTCAAACACTGCTAAGATTCCATGAGCAGCAGAGATGAGGATGTGGTGGGTATCCCTGCACGTGGGTCAGGGCAATCCCAAGCACAAATGGCTTCATACGAATCTATGTGATGCTCAATGACCCTGCTGGGACAAACTGGGAAGAGAAAGGGCAATCTTAGATAGCAAAAGGCTACTTCTGTTTGAGAATTTCAAGTTTTGCAATCTCACCAACCTTCAAAACCTTTTGATCCACTTTATTGTTAGCTCAAATTTATGGAATAAATAATTTTAGAGTGGTGATTTGGTTTTTTTTCTTTACAGTTTCTTATTTTCTTCCTTATTTTTTCAAACATTTTTGATCAGCTCTACTGCAGAACATCATGTTTTCCATTGAAACATGTATGCTTCTGTTTAAAATATCAATTCATTTATCTTCAGAAATGTTGACACAAAAATTAAGAATCAGAATTAAAAAAAACTGTTTTAATTTTGGTGCTTTTCAAAAGGAAAGGGAGATTAAAAATGCATTTCTCTCTGAAAATTCAGCTTCAGATTTTGGCTCACATCCAAAATAAAAGTAACAGGGCTATTTAGTTTCACATCACTAATTCTGCATAGTTTATCCCAACAAAAAAAAGTAAAATAAATGGCTGGGCATCGTGGCTGGGTCTCAGAGGTGACATTTGGGGTGGGGTGGGCACAGTGTGGCAGGCAGTGCTGGGAGTGTCCCTGTTCTACCAGCATGGAGGGTTCAAATCCACCACGTGCCAGGGCAAGAAGCTCACAGATTAATCTCCTGCTGCCAAAAACATGCCTTCTCTTAAAATTCATCATTTAAAAGACCTATTTAGTTTGTGCCTGTTGCCGTTTTTAACATACACAGCTAAACCTCTATTATATTTTTTTTTTCAGCTGCTTATCCAGAAATCAGTACATTTTCCTTTCTTGAAGCTGTAACTTAACAAAAGCCAAACCATTTCTTTCCAAAGAGTTACAGCTCCTCCCAGATGAGTACATCTAGGTCAGGTTTCAGCCTGGCATAAATATTTTATGTTTGAGAATGAAAGGTCTGCAGAAATTGGGGTTCGTATCGGAACGCCTGACGTAGCCTCAACCATACCAGCACATGCGGGTGCTTGCTTTAATAAAAAAGCCCTTAATCTCATTTGGCTCTACCTCACTGGCAGCTTGAAGTACTTGAATCAAACAGTACAGCTGTGAATTGTGACACTGGCTGGATGGAAGCCCAGAGAACTTTTCCCAGAGAAAACCCTTGAGGGAGGAAAAAAAAAAAAAAAAAGAAAGAAAAGAGAAAGAGAAAAGGAAAAAGGAGGAGGGAAAAAAAGCTTCAACAACCAAAATACAATAGAGCCCAAATACAAAAACTCACAGGCAAACCTTGCCCCCCTCCAAACTGAACCTGAAACCATCCAGAAACCCAAAAGATAAATGGATTTCTTCTTAAAAAGGTTATTTTGTAGGGTAAAAGGGCCAACCTGAATAGCCCTGAGCAATGGCCCCAGTCCATATTTTCTGCACAGCAGCAAATAACCAAACTCCAGCAAAGGAATAGGAAAGCTGAATTATACCACTCTTTGAAAATCCATTTAAAAGAAAAGAGAGCTTTGATTTTTGTGAGGAAGAAGAAAAATATCCAACTGAGGAAATTAAAAGAGGGTTGGAAGAACAAGTGCCATAAACCAGACCTAGCACAAGTGCACTTGCAGTATTTATAATCTTATTTTTGCTTGAATCCTGATGATGATACCTTCCCCTAAAGCAAATAACTGAGCAATAAGGAGAAACAAAACAACAAAACCATAGAAAGCACATCTGAATGGAAGGAAATGTTCTTTTTTAGAAGGCAGCAGCCGTACTCTGGAGTCATAAGGTCAAGAGGTGAATTTCTACTGAAGGAAAACATTAGAGCTGGATATTTCTCATCTGTCAGTCCCATTAAATACCATTTTTTAAGGACTCAGGACTGTGCATTGTGCCTTTCTTCAAGTTAGCACGATAATAAAGATTCTGTTGCCTTTTGCAGATGTTTAAAGACATGATGTGAAAGACAAATTCTCCAGCTAAAACCCTCAAGAAATGTCACTTCTGTGTCTTACTGAAGGAGCTCCAGCACATTCTCTACATAAACATCTGCCGGAAACATTTTAAAAAGGAGGCTGTTTAAATAATGGCTTTTGTAGGCTCATGTTTTTTTTTTTTTTCTTCTTTAAAGAAAAGAAAATGAATTTGTGGAAAGTTCCCACTTCCAAAGCAACTTTCCTTTGCAAACATGCTTCGGCTAAGATGATCTGAGGAAGCAGCTGTAAAATGAAGAAGAAATGTTGAAAATATTCCTTCAGAACATTCCATATCAATCACACCTCAGAGACAGTCATAAATCAGCACTTTCTTTGACTTCAGGAAGTTGTTGCTCTTCATTGTTATGCTAACTTGTTTGTGACAATTATAGCAAGGCTCTCTTTACATAATAATTGGATTTTTCTATTAAATTTAACATACAAGGGGAAAAAAGGCAAAATAATAATCAACATTCTGTCACAAAGTGTTAAATTTGTGGCATAAACTGAGGAAAGGAAAAAGAATGAAAAGAAACTCAGTTTATAGACTTCTTACTGTAATTTGACCCTTCATCTACGTGACTAACACACGTCTACCTCCATTTCTCCATCCTTAAATGTCTGCCAGAGTGCTGGGCTCTGCAGTAACTGTGACTGGGTACCAAAGTGGGTTTAGATTTTGGATGGATTGATCTTACTTTACATTTATTGCAAGAAAGTCTACACTTCTGGATGCAGTTCTATTTCAAACTGGCAGAAATCAGAAATTCTTGGAGACCCCTCTTGGGAAGTCTCCCTGTTGCCAAATCTAAGGGTCTTCTATATAGGACTGTATATCCATGTTATGAATTGGGGCTGGTGGTGGGGTGGTGTTTAATGCAGTCAGTTAAAAGCTTCATTAAACCTAGGAGATTCCACATAAGAAAACTTCCAAGGATTTTGGAAATGATACTGTAGATGTGCAAATGCCATTGGATGATTAATGTTGTCATTCTAACATATAATGATGTAGGGAGAGTTTTCCCAAGAAATTTTATTATATAGAATATGGTTTTAAGATTAACATCAGATGTGTGACTGCTTCTTCAGGACAGAGATGGAGAATGATGAATCTACATCAATTTATCTGATAAGTAGTTCAGATCTCCCGCCTCCTTAACTAAGAGAGAATGCAGGGAAAGTGCTGCCAGGTACTGTGGGGAAACAGAAGAAATAAAAAATAATCTGTTACAGTATTAGCAAGTAGAGTAGTACAGTATATTTTATACTCAAGTCAAAATCAGGAGAACAAAACAGGTACTGTCTGGCTGGAGATGTCTCTGATGGAAAAGCTCAAGCAAGTGATGAGGAAAGAAAAGAATCTTCCACTTTTGCAGGGCTTTTCCATCACTAATGCCCATCCCTCAGCATTGTTTTCATCTGTGGATTTACATACAGTATACGGAAAAATCATTTTCAGAAAGGCCTTGTTAATTTCTTTGGTAAAGTTCTCAAATGTAAGCAAAGCTATTTTGGCAGAGATATCTCTGAGGGAAAAAAAAAGTTCCAAGATGCCACATATTCATTGTTATCCCCTGGTTCTGGCTTTTCCTGGTGCTTGCCAGTAATGGCACCTTTACTCAACATCCTTATTTCTTGTGCTATTCAGAAAAGGTCCTTAAGTGTTAACCAACATACTCCTCCCTTTCTTCCTAAAAACCAAGAGGGGTGAAGACCTGATTTCCTTCTTGTTTAACATCTCCGATTGTCTCAAGGCTTACAGAGAGAGGAAAACTGCTTTCCAAGCTTAAATAAGGTAGGTGCAGAAAACCAGCAATATTTTCCAATTGTTTCTTATCTGCTGGTGATTTCTTTCACAAGTCACTAACAATTGTCTTTCTTGATGATTAGTTGCTATTGCATATCAGCTTGATTTTTGTATTCATATGCTTTCACAAAAAAGGTTGAAAGTTCAGCCTTTCCCAGTTTTCCCATCATGTAATAAAACATCTTCCGTGTGATCTTAGCTCCCAGAATCCCTCGTGGCTTTGACTTCACTGCTGGACACAACCTTGTAAAATTTGAAGTTCACTGGATTTGTGAAAAAAAAAAAAAAAAAAAAAAAAAAAAAAAAAAAAAATAAAGCTCTTCATTTGTGTGTCCTTTATAGATGCACCAAGAAGTCTGTGGGATGTGATATCCTCAGGCTAAAAGTGAGGCTAATTTCCTCTGTATGAAACTTATAAACATCTCATTTAACATTTCCTTTAATTAATCTATTTGCTTTTCTAGAAAATGTATTTTTATGTTTAGTGATATAAAAAATGAAAGTAACTATCTAGGTAAGCTTTTAGGACATATTCTAGGGCTTAAATGGAGAGATGTCTGAATAATTCTGTGTAGGGGTAACTTAAGTAATAAAGGATAGGGAAATTGATTCTTTCATCTTTTCTTATAAAGGAGCAAAGAAGGTCTTGGCTTCTTGCTAATTTTACTCAAATGGTGATTGCTGATATTTACTCTACACTTTCTCTTAAAAAGTCCCTCTAAACTGTACAAATCTCCCTGCACCACTCCTTATCACAGCTGATAGACACCAGCTGTACTGTAAAACAAGAAGTTTCTGAACAGACAATGATTATCTGTCAGTGGATAATATCCTGTTCTGAATCACTAATGCCCCTCTGCAGGTTCAACGATGAGATATCAGAACAAGCTTAAGCATGAGCTTAAATATTTGCATGCAGTGAAAGCTGTGTCAGAAAGATGTCTGTGTTACAATATTTGTGATAATGATTTATTTCGAGGACTTTTCTTCATAGTTTAGGACCCAATCATTTTGTGGAACATTTTACCATTCTGTGTAAGATTTCTGAGTGCAAGTCAGGCAGGGAATATACCTTTTTATTAGCAGAGTGGGTGTGATCTAGACAGGTGTAGTTTGATCTTTCCCACACTGACCTTCACATAACTTCATACCTGACCTGAATGAAGCTCTGTCTCAGGGGTAAGAAACAACTCGCTCATGGAGAAGAAAGTGATTATGCTGCTGAGTTATGTGATGCAGCCTTATGAAATGGAGTGTATTTTGGGCATGTGACTACAAAGCCTCATGCTTTGACAATTATGCAGCATATGCAAAGGCCCATTTCTTTCACAGAACCCAAGGGGATGCTACAAAGCTTCCTCTATAAACACAGGTTACAGCCTATTCACAAAGGTGCTGCATTGGTTCTTTTGTTTCATTAACTGCCACATTCTAATTGTTAATTTGTGGCTCCAATGCAAATCACAGCATTTTATCCCAGTTAGCAAAATTAGAATAGCTTTAGATTTGCACTTGATGCTGTGTGAAGATGCCAAGTCCCAAGTGTCAAGTTTGGTTCTCATGTTTTGGATTTTCAGAGATCTTTTTTAGTTGGGAAAGAAATATCTCCAAATTGTTAGAGTTTGCAGGTTTATTTTACTATGAACAAATTAGTTTCTCTTTCACATTTCTGGGAGGTGAGGTTATTTATTTTTATAAAAAGAGGAGAGTTGGGAACTTCAGCCTGCATAATTCCTCTGGATAAAGGATGCTGCATCTGTGTAGCAGCAGTTTCAGGTCCCAAACACTCTCCTGCATATGACATCTGACTAATACAAAGAATTCAAATGAAAGGACTGCCACTTCTACAAGCAAGAGCTTTACTGTTCAAGGTAAAGGGCCAGGATTGTAGCAAGGGCTGTCAAGGATTAAAAATCTTTTGACCTTTGAGCTCTTCTTGCATTTCTGTCAATATGAAGTTTCCCTGGCATACACAGATGTGATGGCTGCTTTAGTTTTTTAATTGCCAGATGTTTCAAAAACTCTTTGAAGGAGTAGGCAGAGAAGGAAGATGATTGAATTTAAAAATGAGGAAAAAAAAGCCCTCAAACTTTCTCAATGTATTGATATTCTTCAAGGCAACAAGGGTGAGATGAAGGAGAGGGATAGAAGAAAAGCCATTACTATGCTTAGTTCCAGAAATTCTTCAATTATTGCTAGAAAAGCCATCTAAAAAGCACTTGAAATTGGTGATGTGTGCTGTTTACACTCTCTGGGAGAGGAGAAAAAAAAAATCAGAACAAAAACCCAAACATCTTCTCTAAAGAAGGGAAAGGTTAGAAATTATTTGTGCTGCATTGATCAATTTACCCGAGTTGTCTTTCGATGGATTGTATTAATGGAACTTCATTTTCTTTTATTCAGCTGCTGGCCAATTTCTTCTTGACTCTTAAAAAGATCAATGAACACATCTCACTATCTTTGTACAAAATGAGCCTCTATTTTTTCCTCAAAGTTTAAGAGACTTTATTATTTTCATTTGTAATGGATTTTTCTGTCTCCTTTTTCTTTCAGTCCCTGTTGAGATTTCTCTGATGTCTATCTATTCTTTCTTTTTCATGGATTTTGTCTAAACTACTCAGGTTTGCCATTCTGTAGGGTACCTGCAGGTAGGAAGTTATGTCTTTAGGTCCAGTAATGTACAAACACTTAAGATTACACACAGCTCCTTCTTTAATGCTGGTGTGAACTGGAGGAACCATCACTAAAATGAGACTAGAATGAGAGTGTGTTGTTTGAGGAAATTCAACCAGCCATGTCAGTGAACTGAAATGTACTTGTAAACAGCCTCAGTAAAATCAATCAAATATTACTCAACAGGAGAAGGGCTAACAAGTTATGGTCAGACAGAGTTAAATTTAACCAGCAAGTGCTCTTTGGGTTTTTTTTTGTTTGTTGGTTGGTTGGGTGGGTTTTTTGGTGGTGTTGGTTTCTTGGGTGCTTTTATCTGCCTTCTCCCCCCCCCCCCCCCCGTTTTGACTGACTGTAACTACTTTTAACCCTACATTTTCAATCTGGAACATAAATGACTGCCTTTTAAATGCAGCTTGTCTGGGATCTGCTCTTTATTTATGAACACAAAATGTATATTACTTAAACAGCAGTGTAATGACTTTGTATGTCAGTTGTTAATTCCTTATACATTGAAATCTCAAACTCTGAAGTGAAATTCAGTAATGTGTTTAATCACAATTTTGCCACAAATCCAGTCTTTTTCATGAAATGTTGACAAATGAAAAAAAAGCATATTCTAAACATGGAAGACAATCCCAATAACTTTCCAACTCTATCAGTAAAAAGAATTTTAATTCTGCCAGAACTTACAACACTGAAAACTGTGGGTTTAGTCAGTATTTGTAAAAGCAACCTTCCTTCCCCACTAATGCTTAGAAAATTCCTGGGAAAGGAAGTCGTTACCATGAAATTGTTACAGATTATTGTTTTATTTCAGAAACACTGAAATATTCCTTCCTGGTTTTTCTTTTAAATTTTTTTTAAAAAAAGAGAGTTTGAAATGACCATTTGAAATGTATTGCTATGCTCAAGTCTTTGTAAAAACATTTCTAAATTTACTAATGACATTGTGTTGAAACTGATCTGCTCCCCTAAGACATTGTGATTTAGGCAAAATGGCATTCACTGAGTTAAAAAGCTTTCAGTGAACAGTATTTAGCCTATAGGAACAGTGGAAGTTACCGTAATTCCCATTATAAGAATCAACATTTATAGGCCTTGCTGAAGATGCCTGGGACTGCTTCTCCTAAAGAGGGTCTGGAACTAATTATTTTTAAGGTCCCTTCCAACCCAAACCATCCTATGACTCTATGATTTTATGTTTACAGCTTATATCCACACAACACCTAGAGGATTTAGCATTGTGCATAGATTCAGTAAAGAAAAGGAGTAAAACAACAGATCTGCCTTCTATACAAAAACATAGTTTAAAAAACAAAGACAAAACTCTCATTCCAAAACCCCAGAATGCCTGAAGTATTTCAGAAGTGGCAAAAGGAAAAGAAAAACCCTTTGGCAGTATTGTCACTCTCCATTTTCCCCATGCACAATCCTAGTCCTATAAGCAACTCCTGCCTCCCTTTGGCTGCTGTGCTGCTGTTAATAAGCATGTGCTCTACATTTGGCAGGATTTCCACCTTCCACTTGCCATTTATTCCTTTTACAACCTCTGTTGTTATAGGTCTAGTGTAGCAAACTGCCGCTTTATGGGAATTTGCAGCCCACTTGACATATGGTACAGGATCACCGGCCAAAATGGCAGCAGAGCACACAGGATTTTACAACTCAAGTTCATTATCTGTCTTGTTCCAGGACTTACTTTGGTCTGTGCCCAATAGGAGCCTAAACTTCTAATCATATGATAACAAGACTGGCTCCTCCACGCATTTGTTGGACGTCTCAATGGCTTCCACTCTTCTTGGAAGCAATAATGGACTGTGCTGGCATTCCCTCCCCAGGAGCTGCCATGGCTGAGGGGTGTCAGCTTCTGCTTTTTCTCTCTGCTGGTGATCCTGTGACACTGAAAACATGTTGCTGCATGTCTTCCCGTGCTAAATTTTCTGTATTTTTCAGAGTTGTGTGACTGATGGGGCAGGTCAGGGAAATCTCCTTTCCAAATGAGTCTATTGAGGCTCACAATGAGATGACTGGAAATGTGGATTCATCTTAGCACTGGCACCACTGCTCTTCTTGAACCAGCAATTAGAGAAGTTACACCAAGTGAGCATCAAATGTGTAAAATTCATTCAGATGCGATTTTTAGGTTAAATATTCCAGCTTAGGTCTATTTTCACTGGAAAGGCAGCAAGTTGAACTTTTCAACTATCCTTCTTATTTTCTTTCTGCTCAAATAAGAGTGAATATAATTATTATTTAAATTGCATAACTACAGACTGTGTAAAAATCTCTTCACTAGGTTCTCTCTGGCTTTCTTGCCATGGGTATTGTTGACATTTTCATTTAGACACTGTGCTATGGGCATTCTGTCCCTCACACTGATTGTCAGGAGAACCACATGTCACTTGTGAATTAAAACATTCCAGTGGAGACATTCACAGCACAAATCATTAGTTGCTCAATTTGATTCAAACCACAAACATCCATCACAAAACTTCTGTGTTTCAAAAGGGCAGCATGTCTGTCTCCCTTCCACCACGACCCCAGTGAAAGGTTGGCTTTCTGCAAAGTGTTTGAGGCCCTATTTCAGCTAAAGCTTCCCACTTACAGAATGAGTCCACCCAGAAAACTGTATGAGCTGTGAGTCTGATAAATAAGATGAGCAGTGTTTTAAATTATTAAAAACAAAAAAATAAAATTGTTTCTCAATAAAAGTACTGTGTGGTTAAGCAAAGTTAATAGCAGAGACAGGTAATACAGCCAGGCTTTTTCCTGGCATCACATATGGGTTGCATCCCAGGCTTCATCAATATCCACAGATTCTGGAATGTTGCTTCCATGTACCCCAACTCCTTACGGCTTTTATTCCCTTGCTTTCATTTTCTTTCATTCTGGTTTCTCCTTATTGTTGTTGCTTCTTTGAAAAGATCAATGAACAGGTCTTACAGTCTTGGCGTAAAAAAAGCCACTATTTTCCTTTAAACTTTAAAAGAATTCATTATTATTATTATTTCTCATAAGAGGGATGTTTGTATCTTCCTTCTTGCCTGTAGCCCCCCTGCAGCTAAACTTTCTGATGGTTCTTTGTGTTTAAAAGAGAATTAACTGCAAAGAATGTACAATTTGACTTAAAACATATTGATATTGTAAAATGAAGAGCCATTTAATGAATTTTTTGTCCCCGGTGAAGAACAAGTGTAGGGAACAGTAGGGGCTGCAAACAAGACTGAAAATGGCACTTTAATAGCAAAACACATTTGTTTGAACAGTGTTTCCCTTTTTTAATGATTTTACAACACTTTCTCTCCTTTGTTCTCTTCATTAGCTGTCTGTGACCACAAACACATTCCAGTAAGAAAGGTAAAAAAATAAAACCATTCATCCAAATGCTTTTGAGAACAGGAAAAACACCTATTAGTACATGAAAGCACTCCTGTTGGTTGGTGTCCTGTTTTGGACACACAAGAAAACCCACAAAAACAAAATCCCAAATGACCAAAACTCCCCAGCAAGCTCTTTGCCTTGCAAAATTTTGCTTCCTGCCCATGAGAAGAAAGTAGGGCCTGGAGGAGGGGAAGTTGTTGACAGAGAAGATGCCATTAATATTTCTGGAATTGCCAGAGCATTGGTACAACTGTTATTATTATAACAGCACTTACAAGCACTGTTGAACGTTAGGGATTGAAATACTGGTAGCTGTGTTTGAGGCTTTATTTATTAATGCCTGTAAAATGCTTTGAGATCTTCAATTATAGGACTTTTACAGAGAAAACTTTTACATTGTCTTTAGTCATGCTGGCCTCAATCCTCAGCTGAAAGCTGATAAATACAAGGGCCATACTGCCCTGTAATGTAAGTTAATGAAAAATAACCACAGACTTCTCTAACTTACATTGTTGTGGCTACTTGCATCCACTGGCTGGAGTTCATTAGGGTACATTGTGTCAGGGTCAATCAGAGCATCTCTCTTCTTATCATATTGCTCCAAACCCATGGTGCTTCCTGCCAAAACATGAGTTTTCTGTCTTCCACCCCACTGGCTCAATTCACTGAAGGGTCTCAATTAGTACAGCTCCAGAGCCTGCTCAATTCCATGCCCTTGGGGTGCTCATAGGATTTGTTGCTCTGTCCCGGTACCACCTGTGTTGTGAGGATGTTCCCCGTGTTGCTGAGGATGTTGTGAGGTTGTACCTCATATCACACCAGCCTTTCCAATCCATGCCCTCTAGTCCTGGGAACATGGCCTTGTGGCTGTGCAAACCTGGTTTGGTAGTGGCAGCTGTAAAAATAACAGCTTTTGTACCAGTTTTTAAAAATAATAGTACTTTTTAACAAGTTCTTTTTACAGATCTTACTCTAGACCTTTTCAAGATCTGTCCTCAGCTTGGACTGTTAGCTATTCCTTCCTCCTGTTTCCATTCCATTAAGCTGGGGAGACCTGGAGGTGCCCACCCCATTAGCTGAAAGCTGTCCTGTCTCCACCACCTCAGCTGTTCTCTGTCCTCTGATCCAGTCAATATTTCTTTGGCAGCACAAACTTCCCTGGAATTTTCTCATTACTGTACATGGCAAAGCCAAAAGACATTAATATGTGAGATATTCCACAGAGACTTTTTGGCAAACCCAAACATGGCACATATTTAATAGCAAACCATTTCCCAAGGAGTTGAACGTTTTAAAAAGAATTATTTATACTGTCTCCTTTTTTCTCCTCCCTACTTGCAAAGCCAAACTACCTTAACTTGCCAGAAGTTCATTTCTCCAGACACAGAGTAAGGGCAAGCATTTTAGAAACTTTATATAAATGTCTCCTCTACTTAGTCATTTAATACATAATAATTTGAAGACTCAGTATCTCAGGACACACCAGAATGAGATGAAAGCTCTAAGACTGTAGGAATATGGGACAGTTGTTTTGGTATGGACATTGGGTAGCAGAAGACACTGCTTGGATTTTCTGGGAGAAGGGGAGAGGCTCTTTCTTCTGTGTTTGTTGTATGTTGCTGCTCTCTGTAACCATGGCTGGGGTTTTCTGCTGTAGTCACGGAAAGGCCATGAGAAAATCTATATTCAACATATGTGCCTGAAGTGTCCTCCAGTTTGAAATGTCCTACCATTTCAAGGGAGATTTCTTGACCTTAACATGGGAGCAGAAAGGAAGCCAGGCATCATTCTCCAAAAGGGGGAGGCATTTTCTCTACAAGTCTAGTGATGATTGAAACCCATCCCTGCCTTGTCTGTGTCATTGTCCCCTGGAACATCACACTGAAAATCTACATTAACTTGCAATTCCAGGTGTCATTTGGGGAGTATATATGTAGTAGGGAGGGAGAGAGGGGAGAAATTTTCCCTTGTTTTTTCTTTTTTTTTCTTTTTTTTTTTTTTTAAATTATATCCTAAGTTGTATAATATTAACAGAGGCTTGAAATAACACCTTAGCACATCGGAAAGGATTAGTAGTCACCATATTAAAAAGGTGATAATGTAATAAAATAACAACTGATTATTTCATAGTTTTCCAGCTTCTAACATGTCTCCTCAATCTATCAAATAAATTGTTATTCTCAAGCTTTTAAGTTTTTGATTCAATTTTTAAAGATAAAATCTTGAATTGTAATAAACACACACACAAAAAAAAATAGCTTTCTGCAACAGTCAAGGACGTATTTAGATCCTGACTCACACTTGGACATTTTATAACTGATTGATAAATGACAAATTGCTCTTTAGGTACAGTGTGATTAACAGTAAATAATATGTGATGGTTGTCATAGGCAATGAATGAACAGAAGTCATATTTACTCACCATCTACAATACTTCATATCTCCTTATAACAGACTAATACTTCGCCAGTAATAAATAACCATAACAAGGCCATAAATCAGCATTAAATGAAAGCACTGTTTTAGAAAGCCAAACTCAACATTACGTTAGAACAAAGATTTTCAGTTTTTCCTAATAATAATTTGGTATTTGGTTTCTTTAGTCCCATTCACACTACTGATTTTTTCCTTAGCTAAATTCACTGAAAAGCAAGCATAACTACATAGGCTTTACTTACTAATGAAAACACCATCAAACACCTAAGTCTCAGTTCCATAAACGGGTTTCTTGCCTGAAATTAGCTCTCAGCACACAGTATTATCACCTTTTACGCAGGCAATATGTTTTTAACATACTGAAGGCTGGTCTTAGACTGGCTACAACCCCCTACTCCTGACCTGTTGTGTGGGGTATTCATTCACTGAGTTGCTGCTGCTTAAGACCATCTGCCTTGAACTTTCATACCTGCTCAGTTGTTCTAGCTAATTACTGATTAAAATAAATAAATTAAATAACACAAAGTTTTACAGACCTGCAGCATGGTTGGTAGGATGCCAGTTGTGTCCCTTTGCCTGAGCAGACGTTATTCGTGTGACACAGGATTGGAATAGGGATAGGGATATATGTGCTTGATGATTAACCTCTCAAACATTAAAATTCTGCAGAGGCTTAGCTGAAGGAGGAATGCAATACCTTACCCTGTGGTCCATCATGACTGAAAAGGTTTTTGGCTGGATGTGGAATTTTGAGTTTTAACAGTCTTCTCATTAAAACAATCTGTAGATAAAACTCAGAGCTATCCAGTGCTCCAGGGCTCTCTCTGACTGATCCAAGAGCTTTTGTTTATGACACAGACACCAATTGATTTACACTTTTTGCTTTCAACAAGCCTCTCATGAAGAAAACACAGTGACATGCTGAAGTGCCAAAGAAGAAGGAAGGCACACTGATGAAAAACAGACATTGCAGCCATTAGCATCGATCAGAGATTGATCAGTGTATAAGCAAGCAAAGAGGTACAGGATGATTATTGTGTATAACAAAACCTCATTTAATCTCGTTCAAAAGGTGTATTTCCTGTGAAGAGGGTCTTTGGTCAGGAGGCACAAACTTCATTAGCACAAACCCAGGAGTCATGTGAGGAGCTTTGTCTTGGAGATTATGGAGGTGCATCCTTGTGCAGACAGGAGGATGTGAACACATTTTTCAAATGATGCATTAGTCAGTCAATAGCTTCATGTCAAACCTATGTCCTTTGCTTATTTAATTAGATATTTTTCAAGACTGGCTAAAACCACACTACTACAAGAATATGATTGTTTTAGGAAAATGAGTAGGGGAAGGAGAACAGCTGAGAAAGAATCTGGCCTTCTGAGATGCTGGGGATCCTGCACGTGTGTTGGATAACAAACCTTTGTGTTTAGTCAATAGCACCAAGTTTGTTACGAGCAGGTTCTTCAAACTTAGATAAACCTGGAAGGGCTTTCTTTTAAGTGGAAAAAACTCCACCCAACTGTCAACTTGACAGAGGTATGTGAGTTAACTCCTATTACACTCAGTCTGAGCTAAAACGACATCGCTTTTCACTCTCACCCCGAGACCTAACGAGCTTCAGCACTTGAGATGTGAAAGACCAATAACTTAATCCACTGTTTGAAGCAATCTCTATTTTTAAAGCAGTGCTGTATTTGATTAAGCCACTGTAAAGCTCAGTAGAGCTGTGTCAAGTTAAATTATTTTCTTTAAAGTAAAAATGCCATTTTACATGAAATGTAAAACTTTAGTCTTATTGCATTTTTATAAGAGAACCAAGTACCATTTATTTACATCCAGACAGACCCCATTAATAGCAATCTATAGCTGGCAGGTGCTACAGGCCTGGATGTGTTCTAACGGACTAAAATATTCTCTTCTAGATTTACAGATTAAAAATATCGAACTGTTTTCAAAGGCATGTACAGATTCCCTGAAATCACAGCCAGATAGTCACCCTGTGATTATCACAGAGTGATTATGCAGGTCCCAATATGATTTAAACATTGCTGCTTTTACCAAAAAAACTTCTAATCTCATCAAAACTGTCCTTGATAGCACAACAGAGCAGGTTTCCCACGATCCCACATTGACTGGTATTTGCAACCTTGCCTTTCTTAAACCTGTTACCTGGGTCACTCCATTCTCACTCTCTAAATATTGGCACAACATTAGATTTCTTCTAGACCTCTGAAAAATCACCAGCGTTCCAAGGCATTAAAAACCAACACTAAATGCTCAGACAGTTCCTTGGCCAACTCTGTGAAAATTATTGGATGCAGGTTGTTCAGATTCAATGTTATTAAAATGATCAACCTTGGCACTTTTGGAAAAGAAACTATTTCAGCAGCATTGTGGTCCTGTATGACTACGTACCTTGGTTTTTCCTCAAATACAGAACAGAAATGTTTGTTGAGCACTTCTTGTTTTTCTGCACTGTTATTAAGTATTCTATCATATCCACCTAGGAATACCCAAGCATGATGTTCTGGGAGTTAACCCCTACCCTGCAATCCATGCATGTGCACATGCAGACACACGCACAGATTTTGACGTTTCACTGCCTTGACTGGAAGTTTTCTTTGTGTACTTTGGTTCTCATAATTTTTCTATTCTTTCTAACATCCAGGCCATGTGGTGTTACCAATTTACCATTTCTCCTTTTCTTATATAGGAGTGATGATAAAGGCTCATTTTCCTTCCAAGCTGGGTAGTTCAACAAGTGTCACCTTTATTCCTTGAACACAGAATTCTGGTTTCTGAGACAGCAGCAGAAATTCTGAGGCTGC
>JAWWLV010000018.1:4512760-4533346 GCA_035041135.1 Platyrinchus mystaceus
AGTTCAACAAGTGTCACCTTTATTCCTTGAACACAGAATTCTGGTTTCTGAGACAGCAGCAGAAATTCTGAGGCTGCTCGAGGTGGGGCTATGAGATGATCAAGGGGTCTTTGCCAACAGTTCTTGTTCTACACAAGGATTCTCCAGCCTTGAGTCTGCCATTGCAACAGAACAACATTATCCTGAGATACTCAAAATTCATTTAGTTTGTGACCTGAGTCATACCTGCACTGCTATCTACCAGAGCTGAAAATGACCACCAATGAGACTTAGTCCATATCTATTTGTTATTAAAAAAATTAATCATCACCAGGACTTTCACTGATTAACTTCTAAATTCAGAAACGAGATACAACATTGTTCAAGTCAGAGATGGTCACCTCTAAGAAGAATTTGTGGAAAAATATATATGACACACTGGAGTGGTTGTGTCTTTGGCACAGTAGCATCAGTAGCACCTTTCAAACATGCAGATGTTCTGAGAGAATAAAGTTATAATTGAGTGAGTACTTAGGCAAAAAAGGTTGTTTTTATTCAAACTTAAACAGGATTTAGAGGTCTCTAGGACTTCAAAATATCCTGCCATTTTATTTTTATATTTAAAGGGAGGTTCAGACTCATACTAGTTATTCAGATTTGCATATATTGGCCAAAACAATCCAAACCTCAGCAACTAACCTCAGAGTACCTCCTAAATGTATATCCCACATGCATTCTGTTTAACTGGAGAAGCATCTGATTTAGTCAGTGGACTGTAATGGGGAGAGGAATAAATTTGAACAGAAGGACAATCAAATTTTTGTCCTCCCACTTGCTAACACAGAGAGATGTACTGTCAGGTCACTGAGAAGACAGCAGTAAATTCAGTGACATTAACCCCACCTGTGATTTCCCTTATACTTTATAAATTAACTCTTTATATAGTGTGAAATTCAGGTGTTACACTGTGAGCTCGCTGGCTGAAACAGCACCGACCATTTACCAGAATGCCTTGGGAACCTGAAAAAAAACTTTCTCTCCATGCTGTGCTCATGGGAACATGAAGTTTTCTCTCACTGAGGTTAAAATGTTTGAAAAGTGGAGCCCTATATAAAATTCTGTTTGTGTAGCTGAAGTTCTGATGTTGTTTACCTGAAATGTTTCTATAATTCCTCAACTTTTGAGTTTCAGGTTGGTGATTTGCGAGTAGCAGATTGCACTCTCCTGAACTAAATCTAACAAGCGCCACAAAGTGAAAATAAACTGGAGAGACTTGAAATAAAAATCACTTCAAGAAATCTAAGCGTGGTGGGGTTTTTTTGTGTTGGTTTTCTTTTTTTTTTTTTTTTTTTCCCTCCCACTTTAAGCCAACTAAACTCCCAACACATTCTGATCATCTCGCCACAGTGTGTCTGTGCTGGTGACAACTGATTCATGTGTACATTTACATATCCCCTCAGTGCCAGCAGCAGAATACAAAATGGGTCCTCCTGCTCTGGCAGATGACACAGCGCTGGCAAATCAGGAGGAGCTGTCAAAAACAGCTGTCCATTAAAAGAGTTTGCTGAAACAACTAAGAGCTGTTTGAAAATGCTAGGTGGTAGAATTTAATTGGAGTAGCAACTGTTCAAAATTAAGATTAAAAAGGACCAGTCGGTACAGGTGGGTTTCAGGTTTTAAGGGGTGTTTTTATATATGGATATTTACATTGGGGATATAAACAATTAAGTTTGCTGGTTTCCTGTGCCTCTCTCTGCTTATACTCATGCTCCATCCCCTGGGTCAGAGAGTTTGGGCACGTCCATAACTGCTCTGTAGCACATTAAGCACAGCAACTAACCACACTGGTGCCCTTCATCTCAGAGATAAAGGGGAA
This sequence comes from Platyrinchus mystaceus, assembly GCA_035041135.1. NCBI lineage: Eukaryota > Metazoa > Chordata > Aves > Passeriformes > Tyrannidae > Platyrinchus > Platyrinchus mystaceus. Next base: position 4,514,616 of record JAWWLV010000018.1, read on the forward strand.
AAAGAGAAATCCACGTTTTTTAAAAGCAGCCTGTCCGTGCAGGTGCAAACTCTATTCTGCTGCACTGCTGGTATGTTATTAGCTGCCCATGTGGACAGGGGATGTGGTTAGTTTTCCACAGTGGGAACAAAGTGCAGGCACAGACGGCCCAAGCAGAGCTCCCACCAAGCGTATTCCATTCCACCACGCACCCTGTTTAAAGACCACATTTGTCTCAGCGCATAAAATTGCATGCACATAAATGGAGGACTTTATGAAGTTTTCCCTTTTAATATGAATGCAGTCTTGGGAAAAGAGACCACTGTAACCATCCAGAAAATTTCATTTCTCACTAGGAACTTGTTTTGAATGTGCTGGAGGCAACACTAAGCCCTGCTTTGGCTTAGGTGGTTTTCTGAATCAGAAACTTGACTGTGGAATAAATGCAGCAGAATAGAAACACAGGCAAGCAAAACTGCTTGGCAAAAACTAGAGATCCTGCATATTCTCCCTGGTTTAGCTGAATATTTTGTAGAACAAAACCATTTGAAAAACTACTCAAATGAAGTCAGTGTGTTTCACTTTGACAGTGTCAAAACAAAGTTATTTCCTTTTGTGATATAAAAGGTTTTATATTTCAAAATTTTGCTCTTTTTATTCCCCCCCCCAATACTCACAATCCCAAGAAAAGGTTTCCTTTAAGCTCAAATAAAAGTGTTTCTCTTTCTGACTATTTTTTTTTCTCTCTCTGCAGCAGCTTAAGCACAGGCAGGCAGAAGATCTGCATATAGTTCTTCATTTTGAGACCAAGTCCTCATCACAGAGCCTCGGGCACCGACTCTACTTATGTGCTTTAGCTTGGCACATCTGTAAGTGTGTGTCTAAAACACTTCTAGTACTTTGATTACTTGGTACTTATTCTTTTCCTCCCACAAGTAAAAATCTCCTTGTTTTTTCCCTCCAGAAAACAAACACTGTGGCACACTCACTGTGTCCTGCCCATCACAGGTCAATGAATTTGGTCTCAGGCAGTGAATGGAGAGAGGCCATAAATATTAAGTACATAACCATGATTTCTGCTTGCTTGAGATGCAAAAGACCTACGATTGGAAAGAATTCAGAATAGCCACGGACAGATTGCAATAGTATTTTGTAAGTTTTAGTGCCATTGAGCATTTTTACCTTGGTTGTATCTTTTTAATATGTTGGACCCCAGCTTTGGTTTGTTTGCTTTAAATAAAATCTGCTTTAAAATGTAAGAAAAAAGAAATAAAAACCGTTGCAGCAAATCAAAAAGCATGCAGGCACTAAAATTAAATTTCCCATTCTGGAAGGAAACATAGAAGTTGAAAAGGCATTAGGCTCAGTTTCCCAGCAGAAACCTTACAGTAATGCCTGTGACTGCAAGTCTATAGCTCAGTGTATGCAATGCATTGCAACTAGAAGTAGCAGTGACAGCTGGTGGGTTAGTAAACAGATTTCATTTCAGTTTTTGTCTGAAAATGATACAAATTTTTCTTTAATATGATTCTTCACTGCATCTTCTGTTTCCATCCAATGATGAGGCCCCTTCCAACTTGTATCCAAGCCCTGTTAAATATTTTATTTGACTTAACACACATAAATGAAACAAACAAAAATCATTTTGAAACACTTGACTGAAGTTAGTAGTCTGTGGGAATGATTAAAAAACGTAGGTTCTAAATGAATTCGGAAGAGGATGAACATAAACAGAAAGCATGTTAATGGCCTCCTATGCACAGAGTGCCACACAGCAGTACAGCCCAACACATCATTTTAGTGTTTCACTTGAGCAGAGATTTATTTTTAATTCAGTATTTTCTGAAATTTCCTCCAGGAAATTCCTTCAAGTAATTTCTTTCTTTTTGTTTTCCTGTTCTTCCCTAAGCCACCTCAAAAGCCTCTGAACTGAGGTAGAATTATGGAAAAAAAAAAATCTTGGGCAAAAAAATCTGAAGAAAGAAAATGCCTAAAGTGATCAAAACTCCATAATCTAATGACACAAAAGTGTGAAGGTTCACTCTGTTTCTTTGCATGGGTATACATTTACAGGTAAGAAAGGAGGAAGAAGGATTGCCAAGTGGATTGGGCCATTTCAACTCGAAAAAATAAAAAGTCCTATTTACACTTGCACTAAACATTATAGTTAACACCTATTTTATTACAAACCACCTATAAGTGTTCATTGGCCAAAGGGTAAATTTTGAGTGAGACACAGAAGCACCTCTCAGGAACAGGAATAGGGGGTGGCTCAGGCACCTCTGTAACCTTAGAGCAACAGACAGACACATCTGCAATGAAATCTGTTACTTCATTTTCCTTTTCATACCCAGATATTTTGAGCATACAAGCAAATATATGTAGATTAGCTAGAAACATCTAAAATATAATACAGCTTCACTGCTTTCTACCACTGCAACCCCTTGCTGCAGAGACTTTGCAGAAACAAAAACACTCAGAATCCATCAACATAAATAAATAATAAAGCGACTCCGGATTGAAACTCTCCCTGTGGCTCTTGTGTGAGGTGAAAGGGTGTTGAGGCAGGTAGGACAGACCTGTGCCGTGATCAGAGCAGTGATCATGGAATCGAAGCCCTCATTAGTTTTGACATTACCAAACCTTTCCTCTCCTCTCTAACCAGCCACTAAGCATGGGTTTCATGTCCCTGGATGCTGCAGAATCCCACATTTCATGAGTATTATCAGTGCATGGACCAGTACGTGAAAGAACAGGTTTAATATGAGTTTGTAAATAAATCAATATACAACTGCATTGAAATCCTTGACATTAAAACCTCACTTTCTGTTTCCTTTTATTAAGGCCTTTGCTTTTAAAGATCACCTGCTCTGCATGCTCTGTCCTACCTCCTGTTTCAAAACTCACAGTTCAGCTAGGAATAATCAGCCCTGGGTACCCCAATATATTAGCTTTACAATGTTTTTGTTGTGGTTTTTCCAGTCCAAAAACATCCTTGTGATTAAGAAGAGGTGAGTCTAGCTAATGACAGTAACCTTGGAGGTAGAGATACCTGCTACCTGCAAAAAATCCCAATTACATGGTTTTAGTGCCACCATCAGCTGATTCCATAGTGCAGTGGCAGTGATAACCTACACCACATATTTACCATTAATAACTGGGACCTAAGTCTGAATTCAAATGGGAAGTAACAAGTCTGTGTGTTCATGTATGGGAGCTCCAGGGTGGGAACAAAGATCTTTCATCCTCAGCTGAGGTACAGGTTGGCCTCAATAGAGAACTCTTAATTAAGAGTATTTTCTCTATTTCTGAGAAATATTGACATTTTTAATAAGTTTTATAAAAGTTTTAGGAATTGAAGGTCTAGGAAATTACTCTAATAAGGTCCAGTGAGGGAGATGGGAAAGGGAATTTCAATGTACAGCTTAACTGTACATTTTATTGTACATAAAATATTCTATTTTATCATAGAATATCAGGAGTTGGAGGGTACCCACAAAGATCATCAAGTCCATATTTTCTCAATAGGGGGCTTTAATATTAACAAGCCTGATCATCTACAAAGTGTGAAGCAAATGCAGTATTGGATGCTCTCTCATAGAGATGTTTCAAGACGGCCACACAACGAGGAGAGTGACATATCCCTGGGGTGCAAACTCTCAGACTTCCTTGAAATGATACTAAACCCTCTGCACAGCAGACCACTGGGAAGCTGTTTGAACTAAGTAAAGCTGCCATGATGTTTTTCTACAGGAGAAAATCCAAAAGCAATCTCTGTGTCCAGCCACATACAACGGGGTCAACTGCACGGGCAACACGGATCTCAGCCAGGGCAAAGGCAGCTCCAAACACAGCAGTAAATTGGGACACAGGGAAGGGGGATATAAAAAAAAAGCAAGGGATCATTCTTAAATCAAAAGCTATGGCAGGTCACACTGCTCACTCATCTGTGTGTGCACTCCGTGATTCTCATTCAGCTCCTCTGGATTCTCAAACAAAGTGCGGAGTCCTAAAAATATTTGGAACTATTACAAAGCATAAATTATAAATGTGTCGAGAAAATGGAAAAAGGTGTCTTGGGCCTACTTAGAGCACAAAATGATCTCAACCATTATTCAACAGTGATATGAAGATCTTTTATTTCATTTCTTCTTAACAGTTCCCTGTGTTTGCTATCATTTCTTGCCCAGCACCGTGTCAATAATTACTAAATTAGCAGGACGCCTGTACAATTTCAGCTAAAGTGTTATTACTGACAAGTCAAACAAAGAAAGCTGATCGAAAAGATGGGACTCCATCTCCTTATTTAAATGGACCGTGTTCAGAGAAGAAGATTGAAACTCCTTTTTCTTCAAAGGAAGAAGGAAAAGGTATAGTTTACATTTTGTGCTGCTCAAGGACAGCGAGTCAGAGGAAATGCCTTTTTAATGTAAACCTCTTTTCATTTCCAAGGGACAAAAATGAAGGTTATTTAAAAGAATCATGCTTGGTGGAAGAAGTAATTACGTATTTTTTTTCAAATCTCAGAAGAATAATGCTTTTATATTTCCCTGAGATGACCCAATTCGCTTTGTGATGTGCTCCCTTAAATGTAAGTGTGTTGACTCCTTTGAACCTCATTGTTTTTAGTGTCTAAAGAAGCTCCTCTCATACCACAGTGTTGATTGATTTTGACTCTGTACCAATGCCCGAATATTCATAAAGCTATTGCTGGTCTATACAACCCACAGGTGAAAATGGGGTATAATATCTATTCCTGATATCTCCAAAATGCTCACATGTAATGACACGTTTAATTTGTGTTTTTTTAAAAAAGTATTGCTCCAAATTTGTTACTCATTTGGGCTGGAGAGCTCCATAATCTGGATGATCATAACAGAATTCCAAGATCACGCAGATTTTTCTTAGTATTTGTTTAATGTTATTTCCTTTGGTAATTTTTGGTGGAATAAATGTGAGTACGTATTTGCATCCCTTAATGTGTGAAACAGGATGCAGTTCTGTAACCTTCCTCAGAGGTAAATCTACCTTTACTGTTTCATTACTTCAGTAATTAAGTCTTATTCCTCCCAAAAACAAGAGCTTTCACTACCAGGATCGACAGTATTTGTGGGGTTTTTTTAAGACAAATCACCTACTTTAACACCGCTGGAAGAGTTCAGGGAAAAGGTTTTTAGGCAGCAGCCATGTAAATGTGGAAAAAAAGAAGAGGATTAAAGAACCATAATCACTCCATTATGGTAAAGCAGAAAAGGAGACAAATTTCGTCAGTTTTAGTCATCCAACGATTAGTATGTGCTACTCCCCTAAATCTGGAATTTATTTAGTTGTTGTCACTTGTCATGTAAACAAGCCAACAGGGACTACTTAAATCTATAAAATTAGACATTAGGTTTTAGGCCCTTTCATGTTTTTTTTGATTAGGTCTCACTGGCTCTCTAGGCGCTGCCTTAATGCAAATAAATAAACAATAATAAAATTAACTGCAGCATCTCAGTGACATTTTTCAAACCTTAAAAAACTATTTCATTTCAATTTTTTGGCAAAAGTTTTGAGTTGAGCTCTCACTAGCTCCAAAGCAAGACAATTCTATTCCCACAGAGCTGAACCCAATTACTAGTTTCACTTGTAGTACACCCTATCCTACTCTTTAATTCTCAATCAAAGGAATAACTGGTTTAATATCTGTCATTTGTTACTTGCAATTCTACAATCTCACAGGCCAGGGTCCAATTATGCAAACCATTATGAACCATTTTCTGGGGCTAGAACAATTTAGAAATCTTCTTTTTCTCTTTAATCTGTCCGAAATAATCTTTTTTTTTTGATTGTTCTCAAAGGTTTAATTTTCATGGAAAGATTGAATAAAGAAGACCTTTTTTTTTTTCCCCCAAAACACAAGTGTTTCAAAAATATGACCAACTGAAAGCAAAGAAACAGATTTGTACACAGATTTTTGGAAATGAGTGGCAATATTGCATTAGACTTCAAAAAAAGCACCAGACATTTTTAAGGCTGAAGGTATTTTTGAGGCTGGCTGCAAAGTGATCTAGTAATGGTAATAATGACTTATTCATTATTTTCTTTTTATTCAAAATCTTCTGTAAGACCTTCAGGCATGCATTTTCAGTTTCTGAGGATGCCATAGAAAATGTAGAATGAATTTGAAAAATAAGAAAAATAGATCCTGAATCAGATAAAACTTGAATTTTCACTGTATCACACAGGGAGACGGGTTGTTCTGTGAGAATGAAAGACAACAGATACTTAAATATACTTCTTGCAGAATGCACAAATAGTCTGTGGTGCTCTAGGCCACAAGCTATTTATTGAGGATAAAAATTTAGCAAGAGACAAAAAAATTACTGAAGCTGTACTCTTGATTCAATTACAGAAAATTAAATACTTTAAATGGTACTTAATCTCCACAGAAAAAGGAAACAGCTTTTCTCGATGAGTAGATTATATCCTGTTATTTATTAGGGAGTTTCTCGCACTCTCTTGTGGAGCATCTGGTTCTGATCACTGCTTGAATCAGTCTGGGGAAGGTGGTGGAATTGGTCTGATCCTCCATAAGCACATTTGCTACTACCTAAACAGAGCCATATCTGGGGTAACGTGCTCCTTTAGTAATGAGGAACAACATCCCACAAGGACAAAGGAAACACGCGTTCCCCTGCTGCTGAGAGAACACGGCAGGAAAGCTACAGCTACTCACACTGGACTTAGAAGTAAAGAATTAAAACCCATGTGTTTGTAAGAAAAATAATGCTATTTGGACAGCTTTGCATGAGGTTCATGTAAAGTCATTTTAGGCAGTGAGGAAATGGATGTCTACTTAACCATCTGTAATATTACTCCAGGAGAAACGTTTTCCTTATTTGTACATTCCCAGCCCATGCAGGAAGGAATAAGCAGGATTGCTCATGCTAGTATGGATTTTCTTTTTAAGCAGAATCGTGATGGTGTTTACTTTGGCAGGGAACAAATTTAATGCTAGTTAAAACATTTTTTGTTGACTTTTACACTCATTACATGCTGTTGCAGCAACTCATGAAAATTATTAATAGAAATACAAATAGCCAAATGTTGTTTAAAATCACTGTTTGTTGCCTTTGAGTCAAGTAATCAGATCTTTGTATATTGAGAACTGAGATATTGAAGGAAAATTTGGCATTCTGAGGAACTAGTTCATTGCAGAGTATTTTGCAATATTAATGTTGTGTACGGAGAGTCTGGTATAAAGGCTTAAAGAAACTCTAAAGATTTCTTAGCTTATCTCCAAATTATTATTTTTTTTATCACTAAGAGTCCTGAGGGAATGTTCATAACTTCAAAGGAAGCACAGCAACAGTGGGACACAAACAGTTAGTTCCAACACAAAATCTGCTTGGCCAAGATTTATCTCCCGCACACAAGCAGTCAACTGAAGTATCAAACTATAAAAACGTTGTTGCCCTACAAATAGGTGTTGGAGGAAAACAGGAATCTCATAAGGACAATTCACATCTCAGACAGGCTAAATTGCCTCCTTAAGGCACCTCTCTCACTCCATTGACTACATGGAGAGCCACAGGAGAGTATATTCTTAAGCACCCTAGTTAAGTGCCTAAAATTAGGTGGAATAAATCTTGGCCTCGTGGTTGAAAGCAATTTTATACATGAGCCTGAGTCATGTTTATGTGTTTTTCTCATGTTACATATGCATCTTAAGAGGTTTAAATGTGCACTTTTCTGTGCCTGGGCCCATTATTACATATGTTTTTATCCCGTTACAAGTGGAGTGCAAAAAGAAGGTTTAATAAAAATGGCAGTTTGTTCAACAAACAAGACAATCAGCTTTGTGTATATATAGTGGGATTCTATACTGTTCATATGCCTAATCCTGTTCCTATTGGAATACTGTTGTATCTTTGAGAGACAGAGACTTGGTCTACCACAATGCTGTTTTAAATCCTCAGTTAGTACAACTCCATGGTGTCTATTAAGCAGGTGACCTTCCTAAGTGGTCAGCTGGTTCTGTTTGGTCTTCCTTCAAAATCTATAAAAATCTATACTGAACATATGTCCACACATGCAGATGTGTGAAACCATGGATAAGAATTATTGGCTTATACTGTATTTTAGGCACAAGCTAAATTCTTCTGGCAATGAAAACTCACAGGAAAGGACTGAATCTTTCAAGTATCCCCTCATGGAGCTCTCTTGTAAATAGCATCCCCAAGGAGAAAATGTTATATCACACTAGAGTTTATAGAAAAGTGATCACCAACAGTTTTCAGAGCAGGCGTGGGTCTCCACAGCTGGTGTTTTCCTGATCCCACCATTCAAACAGCTGCATATCTAAATTTCGGCCACCCCTGAAAGTCTCCAGCCATGAAAAGTGGACTCAGGTGCTTACTAGTGTGTACACTGGCTTTTTCCTTTACAATAACTCAGAGTTTACCACCTTCTGGTAGGAAACTGTTGATTTAGTTGCAAGATCCTGACTGAGAACTAATTCTTAGGGAAGACCTAAATAGCATGTGAAGACAAAACAAACCCAGAGCCCTGATCTCAGTGCCTGGTGTTTTTTGCAGTCTTCACACATGTTCCAGCAATGCTCAGCTGGACTTACAGTTGAAGGAGTCCTTAACAAAAGTAATTTTGAAGGACCATCTTCTAGGAACAAAAACAATGTTTTAGCTGCCTGGGGCTGGTGCATCTTCTATGACATTACCCTCAGGAAAGGGTGTTGTTCTGGCTATTTTTTTAAAAGATAATTGCTCATTTGAGGGGACTGTGGCCTGGGATCTTCAGCTCATGTGAACTGACACGGCCTCCAGAAGCAATGCCAACTGACACCTGCTGAGCTGCTGGCACACCAAATTCAAATGGATGGACAAGTTTCACTCCCCAAATACCAAATGCTATGATGTCCTACATCAAACAGTCAATTACGTGTGGGCTGCTTCTAAACAAAAGTTTGTCTAATTGTTTCAGATACACCATCTGTTTCTGATCAAAACCATGGTGAAACTGCAAACCCTTATAAACATCATCCTAGATTTCTCTTTTGAATGAAATCAGATTAGTACTGAAGGGTATAACTTCAAAGAGCTCTGAGGTGCTGTTGTTATCCAAATGTACATGAGGATCACAGGTCTTCATAGACAAGAGGTCTTAGGGGAACAGCTTTAATGCTAGGGCTTTTTTTATTTCCACCTACAAGGAAAATACCATTAAAATGGCTTTTTCCAGTTGTTTTTTTGTTGCGTTTCGAGAGAAAACTAGGCAGAATTGGTTCAAGATTTTTTTTATTATTTTCATATAAAACCAATCCAAGATCAGTGGTTAAATAGATTTCAATAAATTTTTCAGCTGAAAGCCTATGAGTGTTTTTTGGTGGTTGTTTTTTTTTTTGTTGTTTTTTTTTTTTAAACTGTGAGCATCTCTTCCCATCGAGATAGAAGTTTAGTCTTTAACCTCAGGATATTTCTTAATATACTGACCACAATAGTGTTTACATTCCCCAAGCAGGACTCCCTGCTTAGCCCATTCTTCTACTCAGAAATATACTTCAGTGTAGCTGGCATGAGACAAAAAAGAAAACTTCCCTTGGACCAACACCAACACATTTCAACAAAGCTTCTGATCAAAGTGCAAGAAAGAAATGAGAAACAAGAAAGGCAATAGTTGCAATAGCTCAACAGCTATTGTGGAATTTCTTTAGGGAACCAGAAACCATCCTTAAAGAATCTATATTGTGGCCTTAAAGTACGAGCAGCATTTCAACAAAATGCCAAGAAGAAAACTTTCATCGAGGCAGTTTTACCATTTCTGTCAGTTTAGAGGTCAAAGAGGCAGGATGACAATGCATCCTGGGTGGAGGGGGAGGGCTTCCTCTGTAAGAGGTGAAGAGCAGGTGAAAAGGAGGGATGCATCTGGTTCCAGAAGTCTGGGCACCACCAGCACAATCCAACAGTGTGGGTTTGCAATGCTTCATGGAAAGTGTTTCCCTCTTTGTGACAGTTCCTATGACATTATGGGCAAAAGCTTCCTCTTGGTTAATGTGGTACAGCTCAATTGATCATAGCTGAATAGCTCCAGATGTAATAAAGTGGAATCTGTACTGTTATATATATTTAAACCTGAACTTAGTGGATGAAAAGAAAATCCTTTGAATAATGAAAAAATAAAGAGAATAATGAAAGAATAAAGACAGCACATTATGACTGTGGCTTAAACACACCAACTCTGATCACGAGCCTGGTAATGAAACAGTGTTTACTGGCCATGGTATTTTTATTTTCACTTAATCCGAAATATTTCCTGTGTGTAATTGCTTTGGAAGTTACAGCTCTAAGGCACGACACATTTTTGTGACAGTAACATCAACGTGTAGAGAGAAACATTAGTGCTCAGTGTCAAGCACACTTGAGTTTCTCAATACACTTGGAGGAAGATACTCATAAAGGCTCATCACAATGGCATGGAGGACTAATATTCCAGACAATTAGACTTTCTGCTTCAGATGCGACAATTCAAATGCGGATGTCTTTAAAGCACATTTTCATCCCCTTTATTGCTCACAGGAGGAAAAGAGATGCCTTTTTTGTTTATAAAATGTAGGGCTGAAAACTGCCTGAACAGATGTTGGAGACTGTAATGCCTTGCTTTCACTGTTGCAGACACCACCACTTGGTCATCTCATGCCCCTTTCCCATTAAATCTCATATAAATATGATTATGACTTCAATTGTCATGGCTTGCAGAGGGTTATAGGGGTAGAAAACATAAAGCTGGAGTCAGCCATCTGAAAATCTTCCTTTTCCCTTCATGACATTTCCTTTAAAACTTACAAAATCTATGCTTGCTAAATAAAAGTGAAGGTCTTTGCCACCTGAATCTAAATTGAATATAATTGGATACTTGTATGTCAAAGCACTCAGAGACATAAATCCAGGTATCAGCACATCAATAGGAAGGCAATTGGGTCACAAGGTAACCTATAGTATATATGATATATCTTCTTAAAGCTGTTCTCAGAATCCAAGGAATTCTTTTGTTAGGCACTGAGTGGATGTCTCTTATTAAGGGGGTGTTTATAATGGTGGACAATGCGATTCAGATATAGAGCCTACACTAGTCGTCCATCAAAGGTAGAGAGAAACCTAATAGCCTAAAATAAATCTGTGCAATACTTCAATGGCAGAACATTTGAGCAATTTTTAAATGCAGTCGTGAGCATCAGAAATGTATCTGAACCTGATGGAGAGCACAAAGGTAAAGGAGACCTTGAAACGATCAAAACCCACTTGTCTGAGTAATTATGCAGACTATTTCTGACATTTATTTTTCTTGCCCAAACTAGCTAAGAAGCCTCAGCCAACACAAGGAGGAACCCTGGCCTGGTAATATGGACAGAGGATTTCATGTTCCAACAAGGGATATAAAATGAAATTATAATTGCAGGCAGAAGTCTTACAAAATATTCTTATGAAAGAAGAGAAGTCAAGAATAAAATTAAGTGATGAAATCCTAAACAGGAGGAAGTATTTTAATTTTACCTTGTCTCTAATTTAACAAACGCCAAGTTCAATCACAACTGGTAAGGCCAGTGCTTACTGTAGAACACATCAAATCCATAATCATTTAGCTGGAAATGGGGTTATGATGACAGGGCAGCAGTCTCATTGCTAATGCTGGCTACTAAGTAGATCAGTAAAGCCAAGTACCTGACTCTGATAAACTGAAATGTGCAGGGTTTTTGATACAGTGACTTCATTTAGCACAGCCAAGTCTACAATACACTCAGACACACATAATTCTGCTTTATGGCTCTCCTTACTGCACCATATGCACAGACTTCCCCTCCCATCCCACCAAGCTATATAGATTTTCTAAATGCATGCAAATGTATCCAAGATGGCTCATTTTGTTATCAACTCCCCAAGTGCTAACATTCTAATCATTAACTAATTGTCTCTGTGCTCTATTGACAACTCGGCCACCTTCTTGCTAATTTTTGCTGACATGATGGAGGCCCTGAAGAACTGGGTTAACCTTTCAATGTCCATTGAAGATCCACAGGTCTGATGACGATTGATTGACCTGGCCTCTATGTTAGATAAAACCTCATCAGCTTTCCAAGTGATTTGTGTAATGAGGCGTCAGTAATTGACAACAGGTAAGTGAACTCAGAAGTCCCCTTCTTTATTTCTCTGCAAAAATGAGTAAAAAATTCAAGTATCTGTAATGAGTGCAAACTTGTGAAAGTTGCAGAAAATAGGGATGCCTACATGTGCATTGTAATTTCATGTATTTTTTTTCTTACAGGTGTAATGTTCTCAAAATATATGGCACTTGGGATCTCTTCTAACATGTAAGTGATATGTGCCTTTTATAAATGCATATGTGAGTATATATATATATATTACACATATATATTGTATTTTGTTTGTTACAGAAGCATATGCTCAATCATGTGCTCTCATAAAATCTTCTGCCTGGTTTAGGAGCCTATATAGTCCACATCAATCTGGATTATGATAACATAAAGCTACAAAATCTCTTGTGTTTCCAAATGCTTCCTGAATGTTCAAGGAATAAGCTGTAGCTGGTCACCTGGATTCCTGGGTGCCCACCTAACCCTGGCTTTATTAAGACTAAGAATTAAATGCTCTGAGAAGCACAGGATAGTTGTCTCACTATGGTTTTATGGCTACACAGCCCTACACTTGTTTTCTCAGTGGTGCTGTGGGGACAATGGAAAGTGCTGCAGCCTCATCTCTACACGAGTCAGCTCCGCTCCTCCCATTTTAAGTCATTTATACGTGCCTGCAAATGAGAGCACCTTTGTGCTCTCAAGAAGCACCCCAAATGATTAAAACTATTCTAAAAATAAAAAAGAAACAACTGAATTTGCTGTACCATAAACCTCTATGGTTGTCGTCTTTTAATTTTATGTTAAATAGCTATAAAACTATCCACAGGGGACAATAATACAAGATGAAATAAGAGCAAATAGTATTAACAAAGAGTGATCTTCTGTCTGACTCATCACAGCCAGCCAGAGAGCATGAAATGTTCCATGTGTGCAGACAGGCACAGACAGGAGATGTACACACCAAAAGCACACAAACATATGCTCAGAGGAAATATAAGTGTAGTATATCTGTTCAAAATTATTTGATTAAATTTAAAAAAAAAAATCCCACCCTAAATTCTGGATTTTGTATACAAGTTCGTCTGTGGAAAGCCAGAAAATCTCTTGCCTTCCCTCTTTAGTGTCCCTGCACTTTCTTCAATCCTTTCAATTTTTTGTGCCAAAAACACTTGCAGTTTCCAGATAACTCTGATTTGGTGTCCATGTGGCCATCAGTGCTTTTCATCTGATGACACAGACAAAACTGGCAGCTCTTGTCAGAATCAAGCCAATACCATCTCACACACGTATGTGCATTTCTGTTAGATTAGTTTGTAAAAATTTTTTTTTTGCATCTTGAAGGTTTTGAAGAGTTCACATACTTTCTTTTCAAAGCCATTATTTAGATTTGGCATTGTATCACTTATTGTAAGTTTGTTTGATTATAATGATAATTGAAGAAATAGATTTCTAAAGAAAATAACAATCGAATCATAGAATCACAGAATTGTTTAGGCTGGAAAAGAACTTTCAGATCATCAAGGCCAACTGTTACCCCAGCACTGCCAAACCCACCACTAAACCATGTCCCCAAGTGCCACATCTACACATCTTTTAAATCCCTACAGGGATGGTGAATCCACACTGCCCTGGGCAGCTGTGCCAGGGCTGAACAATCCTTTGGGTGATGAAATTTTCCTCAAGATCCAATCTAAACCTTCCCTGGCACAACTTGAGGCAAACCCCCACCCCCCAAAAGGAACATCCTACTATTGCTCAACAATAGCTCTTAACATAAACACAGAATGTTTTAAAATGCTAGCTAAAATGAAACAGCGTTGATTGAAATGAAACATAAAGGGTAAAATTCTGGCAAAATTGAAATCAATGGCAAAGCTGTTGTGGACTTCAGTGGGCAAAGGATTTCTTTAATGTTTCTTATGTACCACAATGGGTTGTTAAAGTCCAGTCCTGATTTTATTGGAGGAAACTACCAATTTCTTCAATTGAATTGCTTGAGGGTTATCACCTGAAAATCAAGAACTTGATAAAACAAGAAAACAAAGATGCACCAACCACTTTTTTTGCGCCCATTATCAAAAGATTACAACCAGCCCTCAAATCCTCATAAAATTCCAACTTTCCTCCTTAGGATGCTAGTTGTAATTTTTTTGAGATATAGCTGGTTTTATTTTTATTTTTACTTTTAATCAGCAGGCATTGCTGCTCTTTGGGGACAGCCCTATTCAAAACCTCTGTCAATGAATCCCACAAAATGACTTGGCACAGATTCCCTGCACCCTATGCTTTGTCCTGGTCCCTTTGACGCAGACACAGATTAGGTCTTACCTTTCCATAGGCAGAGACCATTAGGCTGTTCCTAAATACAACCAGAGACCAGTTCAGTGCAGTGCAGGAGAAAATCTGGCTGCATTTGCTTCTAGAAAAAGTTGGATTTTTGGGGAGGTCATGAAGAGAGGCACTTTTGATTTCGGGTGACAATGATATAATTTTCCATAGTGAATTACTGCCTGTCTTGGCTGCAAACCCCATTCTTCATCATTATCCTGCACAGCATCAGTTCACAAGACCAGAACTGTACAAGTACCTTTTTATGTTTCTTATAATTTTTGAAAATTGAATTTAGTTAAAATAAGGCAGACACAGATTGGAAACATAAATATGGGAAACATAATAATTCAGTGTATTAGCATATTTTTGAAAAGGTCAGAAGTGTCTTGAATCCTAGGAACTGAATCTACAATAAATATACAAAACTAATAACCTACATTTATAGGAGAGATAATTTTTATTTTAAGACACGAGTTACTTTCTTATTTTAATATTTCTCTCTCTAAATAATGGGTAGTTTCTGTACTACCAACTTGAGGACTGCATGAAAATTATTAAATTTTATAATAATCTTTGTAGTATATATAAAACCCCTTATATCAATATGGAAGAAATAGATTTAAATGATTGTTTTATATAAACATACATATCCATATATATATATATGCAGATTAATATTTGTATATGCTCTCCTTTCCAAAAATCCCAATATTTAAAAAGCACATCTAATGGCATCTTCTACTCATCATTTTAAAACTTAAGTGTTAACATAGTGCACTGTAAAAAATTCTTGTATAATATAATTTGTTCTATTGTGAAAGATATTCATGTGAGTGATGTTTAATGTGTAAAAACATTAAAAAGTAATCAAATCACACTTGTATATAAACTCTTGGAAATAGCAGCTAACTAAAAACAGAAGCATGAGGTCTTGATGGAATATATAGCATATAAAGTACTCTTTTTATTGATAAAATATGTTGCATCTTCTATATTAGATGGTATGTAATGAAGTAAAATCTAAACCATGTGACAATGTTTATGTCAACAACCAATAGTGAGAAAGGACATTTATTAGTTAACTAAAAATTCATCAATTTTATATCACTACATGATTTTTAATTAATTCAATATCAAAGGTTTATGAGAAAATTTTGATACTTGAAGTGACAAAGACTTTACATGGGTATGGAGTATATGGGTACCATTTTCAAGAGCACTTAAGTGATTTAGGAACTTGAGTCTGACTGACTCTCAAAGAAAACCTTTTAAGCAGTTTATGTAGCACAGATCCGCTCCAGAGCACACACAGCAATGGGAGGTCAATGGAAACCTTCACACTTCCATCAGTTGCCTTACTGCCTTCCTACAGGTTTGATGCATTCCCCCACTACAGGCTGCAGTGAGGAATTTGTGACTCTTTGGGGTAAGCATGGGTCTGGTGAGGGAATTCATCACATGGATTGTACCTTTGGCCAATTTGAATGCAATTTTGTCCTTTGCTGCACTTTTCTCTATTAGCTCCACCCAAGAACGACTCCTCTTGTTGAAACAGTGCAAAGGACACCCAGGAGTTACGTGGATGGTACAAAAAAGGGCCATTATTTCTTATCTTACCTAAATCAGCCTCCACAAATCTCAGTTTTAAGCTGAGAGAACAATGAATCATACAGCAAGCGTTGGGTGAGGATCATTTCTGGTTGTTTCCACATTAAAACAAGGCAGGTGTGAAAATTCCACAGCACTAGTAGGACCAAGGCTCACAGTAACACTCCCTCCTCTCTGCTGGTTCCTATTACCATAAGCAAAGCAGAAATCTGGCATCCATTACTAATGACAATAAGTAAACCTGGTGCTTAATCAATCTAATAAAGAATGTTGTTGCCTTGGGCAATTGCTTGTGTGTGTTGCCTACCCACAGGACCACCAAGCTGAGCATCAGCAGAATTCCAGCTTTGGCTCAACCCACATGTGCTTATGTTTTCCTGCTTCTAATGTAATTATTTTAAGTTATTCACAACATTATTAGTCTTTCATATAAAGGGTGTTTTGGTGGTTACAGTTTTTTTAGGGGTGATCTCTTCAAACCTTGTTCACTATCTCATGACCAATCTTCTTTAGCACTTGCTCTGAAAACAAACACATGGGTACAAAAGTAATTTCTCCTTTGTATGGTGAAGGTACCAGCATGGGCTGTTTCTGATGTAAAGCTGGGAAAGGAACTGTCTCCTGTGTCTTACATAAATGACTTAAGGCACAAGACTAGAAATACATCAAGCTCCTGTATTGTTGTACTTTTTCTGAATAATTATACATGAAAGGAGATCACACTCTCTTTCTTCTGCTGCTCCCACCCACCCCAACCCGGCTTTGCCCAGGGATTCTTGTCTGAAACCTGAGAAATCTTTATGAAAAACAGTTTTGCAAAACCTGAGATTGGTTTCACTAACAGGTCTGGTCTGTTTTCATTCACAAGTGTTTTCTAAGAAATTCCCAGCTGGCTCTATTGCAATTCCCAATCCACTCTCCATAACTTTAGCTCTGTATTGCCTTGCTCTATATATTCTGAACTGAATACAGAGGCTGGAGCTCAGTAACAGCAGCTTCCCTAAATTCACCTTTCTTCTATACTCTCATCTAGATTTCCTCTGATCTGAAAATTGAGCGAGCTTCCTTTTCACGATCCCAGTGGAAGTGAGGTAAGGCTGGCCCTCAGACCAGGTACTTCTCAGGGGATCTGCTGGAGGAATAAATTGTTCCTGAAACTATTCTACCAATGTTTTGCACTTAAGAGACTTCTTACAAAGGTCAGCACAAGTTTGGACTCATGAACAGTTTCTTGCCATTTCCTAGTGGATGAGAATCACAGAATGGTTAAGGTTGACAGAGATCACTGGAGGTCATCTCATCCACCCTTTCTGCTCAAGCAGGGTCCTCTAGACCATATTACTCAGGATTGTGTCCAGTCAGCTTTTTAATATCTCCAGAGAAGGGGACACCTCAAGCTCTCTGGGCAACCTGTTCCACTGCTCAGATCCAAGGATCTCAGCTATAAGAAAACAGGATGGTACTCAGATGCAAAGCACCAAAGGCACTAAAAAGTCCACATTTTCTTTCCCCCAGAGATCCATAAATACCTGGACTTATTGCTTCTAGAGAAGAAGTTGGGGCAAGGTCCCTCTCTTAAAATTTCTGTGCCAAATAAATTCCAAACTTGCAGGAGCAATGTATTGCTCTCCTTCTCCAAGCAGTACTTTGAGATGTTGTTCTGCACCGAGGTCAGATGGGTTTAGAAGAAATTTATTAGAGATGACTATTAAGATGCTCTTGACCCTTGTTTTCTACTTGTGCATCACAAACCAATTGCTATCTGACAACATAATGAAAGATTAAATAGAGTTGTCTGCTGGGATTACAATATTTTAATGTTAGGTTGGCTATTTATTGTCCAATTACAACAGCAATGTCTGAGGTCTTCAGAGTAAGAGCCCTCCAAGATGCTGTTTTCATCTGTGGTGAGGGACAATGTGCCCAGTGGTCACTGCACGAGCCCAGGCTGCACCCTGAGGGTTCACACACACCCAAACACACGATCATAGAATATCCTGAGTTGGGAGGCACCCACAAGGATCCTCAAGCTCCACAAATTCCATGGGAAGCTCGCCTCCCCAAGGACTGACTCTACCTTCTACTTTCATTAAAGATGTAATTTTTCCTCTGCTCTCTACAGCTTTTTCTAAAAGGTCTGAAAACAAGCAGTTAGAACCAAAGGAATTATTTTTGGTTTAATACCTTAACAACTGGCTTACTTTACCTTACACTGACAAGTCATTTCTTCTGCACTCAGAGTTCCTACCAGCTCTTTCTGTTCATGAAATTTCCATTGTTTTCTTCCCTGAGTTTCCATGGAAATAGTTTATTATAGTTGTCAAGGATGGGCAATCCAAATATGTTTTAAAGAAGCAGAATGTAAAAAACTTTTCAAAACAAACTTGTAGCAGTCACCATCTTCCATCAATACTTTATTTCTTTCTTGGAGTTTTTGGTTGGTTGGTTTTAGTTTTTTTTCTTATTAAATGAGCAGATTCACTGTTTGCATTAAATCATAGAATCTTATAATGGTATGGGCTAGGAGGAACCTTAAAGACCATCTAGTTCCAGCCCCACTGCCATAAGCAGGGACACCTTCCACTATCCCAGGTTGCTCCAAGCCCCATCCAACCTGGCCTTGGACACTTCCAGGGATGGGGCATCCACAGCTTCTCTGGGCAAC